>JACDJE010000016.1:82184-378428 GCA_016647715.1 Pavo muticus | reverse complement strand
TTTTTTTTTTTTGTGATTATGCCCCCAAAACTGCTGTCCTAGGGCAGCCATGTGGACAACGTTTTAGGAATTCAAGGAGAAGCTTCAGATCTCACTGTAGGATGTTCAGCAAGTTCCATAAAAGTAAACAGTGGCAAAAGGAAGAAAGGAAAACATTTGGCTATGCTAATACAATAGCTACGTGAAGACCACCACCTGCCTTGTAATTCCCCAAAACAGAACCAATGAGCCACGTATGTTCAGATCTACTAAGGAAATGACAGGATGTGCTACTAAGTGACCTCTCATGCACAGTTTTAAATAAAAATTAGACTTACCTTTCCATGAATCAAACTCAGAACATCACAAAGCTGCTATACCAATCCTGATGGCAAACCTGACAAAAACACAGAAAGAAATTTTTTTTCTACTCTCAATTTATACCAATCTAGCAACATAACATTAAAGATTACCCATCAGAATATGAGAGTGCAATTACTACACTACATCACTACAGTGATGTCCAATAGTAAGTCACTTTCTGTTGCACTGTGAAAATCTGGCTGCATATCAGAATCACAAAAATCTCAATTCAGATTGTTTTCGAATTCTACAAAATAATTAGAAATGAGAATAATTTAGAAGCAGAAGGGAATATTCTGTTGAACAGTTAAGGAAGAAAATACCAGTCATATAAAGCTTTAGCTGTATGTGTTCACACTAATAAAACCAGTTCAAATTGTTGGAAATATATTCTCACATAGCATTATGTACATTAAAATACATTAGTACCCATTTTGTTTATGTAAATTCTTTCTTAAAAAGACTAAGAAAGAATATCAATTTTTTAGCCTTTCCACAATAGGGTTTCAGCTGCCATATTTTGCATTGTCTAGTGCTACATTACACTTTTATTTGGCTGAAGAATAACTCAAACTCAAAACTGTTTGAAATGCCTGCATAACTTCACTGCAGCATATATACTTCCACTAGGGCTTAAGAAGTACTCTGTAAACAGCCTGCTTTCCATTTCATCACCTGCCGTGATAGAAGAACCAAACAGGAGTTTGTGTTTTGCTTTGAATTCCTATGAGATGCCGCAGTGTTTTGAAAAGGCAGCAGGCTGAGAGCACAGCTCAACGATGAAGTTGCCAGCCTGTGTTCAGCATAGGGTTTGGCACTGGGACATATTCCTTTACACAGTCAAGTAATCCATGCATGCTAGTGGCAAGAAAGATGCTCCTTTTATGAAAAATTTGTCTTGCAGTTCTTGTTTTAGTTTACAAAGATTTTATTCTTGCAAACACCAGTTGAGTACACAAGCAAGTTTTATTGTATGTTTTTCCCTAGCATTTAAAGTACAGGTAAAGTTTTATTATTCCCTGTGCCTCCAGTGCAGCAACCAATTTCAAATGCAGCTGTTCTGTTTTCTCAGCAGCTCAGCTCATCTACCAAGTTCTGGAGCATTTAATTTTTAATTTTTATTTTTTTGTAATCTTTCTCCTCTTTCATTTCCAATCCTGTGCTAATACTCAAGCTCTTTTGATCTCTGGCATTATTTACCATTTGAAAAGAAAAGATTGGGGGTAAACATTCTTCAAAGTCCTCTGTGATGACAGCTAATGCAAATAATGTACTTAAAGTAATTATTTCCCTTACTTTCTGGTAAGTAAAAGTACCCATTAATTAGTTTGAAAGTCTCATGGTTTTGTTTGTATTTCTTTTTTAATGATTTATATGACCATACAAATTTCTTTTAGCCTTTCAAGTTTCTATCTTCTTAGCAACCTTCCCCAGTAATTTCTGCTGACCGCTTACTGGTTTCACATCACTAAAGATCAGTCCCAGTCTTCTAAAGTACAGCTTGATTGGAGTCCACTAAAGCCAGACTCAAGCTTTGACCATATAAGAATTGTTCTTACCCTCCTGACTCCTTGGTAGAGGAATATGTTTGAGCTCATTCTTAAGGTTGCTGTGCTTGTTGCTTCATTTCTGCTTGCAGGATACTCTGGATGAAACCTGGATATTTCCATCTTCTAACTGCAATTTAGAATTCCTCTTCAAGTGATTTTGGAAAAACAAATCCACTCTAAATGAGAAAAAAAATAACCCACAAAACAAGCAAGCATAAAGCCCATGATATTTTGTCCTATTTCAAAATGCTTTAGCATAGCTTCAATTTTATCGTGAGACGCTTTAAGATTTGACAGAAGTCAGAGCTTTTTTTTTTTTTTTTACAATACAATGTGACAATGTAGTTGTAAATAATCATAGGTTTTTGATATTCTAAAACTTGCTGTATAATCTTTTTATTGGGACCCCCATCACAAGAAAGACATCGAGCTGTTGGAGTAGGTCCAGAGGAGGGCCATGAAGATGCTCAAAGGACTGGAGCACCTCTCTTATGAAGAAAGATTAAGGTAGCTGAGCTTGTTCAGCCTGGAGAAGGGAAGAATCTGGGGAGACCTCATTGCAGCCTTCCAATACTTAAAAGGAGCTTATAATCAGGAGGGAGAATGACTTTTTACATGGTCTGCTAGTGAAAGAACAAGAGGGAATGGCGTAAAAAGATTTAGATTAAAAGTTATGAGAAAGTTCTTCACTCGGAGGGCAGTGAGGCACTGGCAGAGGCTGTCCAAAGATCTGTGGATGCTCCATCCCTCAAGGCATCCAAAGTCAGCTTGGATGGGGCCCTGAGATGGTGAGGGGCAAACTCCCACAGCAAGAAGTTAGAACTAGATGAGCTTTAAGGTTCCTTCCAACACATGCCATTCTCTGATTTTATGACTGAAGCAACTTTTAAATATATCGAGAAGCAAAAAGCACAGTGCACAAAAATTACACTGAAATTTTTCATAATCTCTCCTGCAAGAAAATTAGTTCAGATATTTTAACATGTTCAAGTGCTGTCATTATGGATGCCTCCCCCCAGCAAGGCTGATTTCTGTCAGACAGGAGCCACCCTTACTTTATCGCCCAACAACCAGCCCCGCTTTGCTCAGCAGTTGTGTTTGTTCACATTGCGTCTGCAAGAGCTGCCTCAGAAACCAGCTGTGCTGAGAACAGATGACTTAAGAGCCTAAAAAGCTCTTCTTCAAACGAACTGATTACTTGAACACCACAGGAAGGCATCACAGATTGTGCCAAAAATCACATATTGTTCTATTGAGAAACTTCTGCTGGGATTGAGTACAGCACTGGGCTGGGACCAAGGATGGTAAATGGGGCAATACCCTTCAAAGCAAGGCACGCAGCTGGCCTGGAAATTACTGCAGAGTAACCACTGCTTGGGGGTTACCCTGGCTCCTCTCTGTGAATGAGCCCTATGACTCACACCAGAGATGTAGAAAGCATCTCCTTCAAATCTGTGTGGATGCCTTCATTGTAACACACCCACTACAACTGGAAAGAATCTTCAGAAGAAAATAAATGTTAAATCAAGACGTGAAGTACTGTTTTATATCACACAAACACACACAAAAAAAAAAAAAAAAAAAAAGGCAGACTAAATTTGAGATAGAAGTGAGCATAATGTCCTTCTTAAAACACTCCAGTACTTCCTCTCTGGCATAATATAAGCTAGGGAAAATGCTACCAGGCTAGATTAGCAAAAATCCTGAGTGCAAAAGCATTCAAGAACTGGAAACAAATAAAACCCTAACATCTTTTATTTTTCTTTCTGTGTATCTCAATAGCCTATTGCATGCACACCTCACATACAGAAGAGTAGTGCAATAGCAAGATTTAAAAACAAAAGCAGTTTCTACAGTACCATTTTAAGGTTTCTCTTTCCCTGATCAACTTGAGAAAAAGTCACTTTGGCCTAGATATCTGAAGTGAGTAATTGTTTTCATGCAAAAAGAAGCATCTCACTCTGTCTACTTCTTGGTTTTGAATCTCACTTCAGCTCAATGCACACATCCACAAGTTAGCATCAAGTCCACATCTCTTACTGCTGTAGGAAAAAGTTGACTAGAAGTCATGATATCTTTGAATTTCTTCAGATGCATATTAGTCAGCTAGAAATCTGCATAGTATTTACTAGGAAACTTATAATAATTTCAACGACTTTGTTAAACTGTCTGCATATTTGTGCTTTTGTTGTGCCTTTGTAAAGTAAGAAATCACTGAGTGGAGGAGCAGTGATAGACTTAGCTTCTCTTTTCCCTGCTGAGTACCCTAACTGCTAAGCCACTTACGTTCACTGTCTCTCATGCATTTAATGTTTCATTAGAGCCTGAATGCTAAAATGGGAGTATGGCAAATAGCATTCCTCAGTTCAGTGAGTGCATCTGTCACCTTAGAAATGAAAGTTCATGTCCCCACAAGCAGAGTTCGATCCTGAGCTGCTCTCCGCCACATTTAGGTAAGTGCTCTGACCAACAAACACTGAACATTGAGGGGAAGGAGGAAAAAGAATATGACAGTCTCTTGTCATTAATTAGTTCTGTCTAGTGGTGCACTGAAACTCACAAATGAACTTTGTCATTCACACATTATGCTCTGCCTGCTTGGGACTAGTATGGAAACCTGTTGTTGTTGTTGGTTTTTGGTCTATGTCCCAAAATACAGATTTTAATTGGTTCAGTGCAATCTGCCAGGCTGTCAGAAGACAGCACCGTGGTTTTTGTTGATTGTTTTTTTTGTTTGTTCAAGTACTTCCTCTCAAGGAACTAAAAGAAGTTTCTGAACGAAAGTTGCTCCAAACAGTAGAATTTTGTTCTAATAAGAACTAAGTAATCCTTCTGACTTATTAAATAGTCTTCCACAAAATGCCAGTCCATGTAAACACTGCACAGTCTGTGAGTCAGTTCAGCTCCTTTAAGTCTTATGAAAAACATTTAACTTGGATTTAAGACACTGATACATATTAAGAAGTGTTCTACTCCATATGAAATCAGCAGCAAAAACCTCATCTGCTTCGATGGTACAAGAGTCTCTAAGCCTCTACTGCTTAAGTGTTCAGCCATGAGAATCTTCTTGTTCTTTTTGTGCTTGACCTATCAAGTGGTACAATACCTAAGAATTGTTTTTATTCTATACTGATTTTTTCCCTTCCTTTTCTCTCCTATGTTCCTTAAATTATGTCAGTGTACACACTACAGGCAACTTCCATTCTTCAGACCATTTGATACTGAAAAATACACAGGTTTCCTTGGACTACTGTGAAGTTTAGACGGGAGAAAAGCTACGGATAGTTTTCATCATGAATAATACTACAAATCTTGTGCAGCAGCCTAAAGTGATATTTCTCCCATCTTGTTTTGGAAATAAGTAGCTCTGCTATAATCAGAACTGCAGTATTTTCCTTCATTTTCCATCAGTAATGAATACTGTTTAATGTAACTTTATAGCCCTGAGATAGAATTAGAGCTCTCTACTGGAATGCCAATTTATCTACTATGAATTAATCATTATATCATATCACAATTACAGTGAATGATGAATCTGTTTCTTAATAGGCTACAAAACCAAAATGATTTATGTTACATTTGTCCATTAGTATATGAGAAATTCAAAGTAGGCACCCCCACCCACCACGCTGTTACTGCTTGCTTTTTCCTAAGTCACAAAAGATACAG
This sequence comes from Pavo muticus, assembly GCA_016647715.1. Classification (NCBI taxonomy): domain Eukaryota; kingdom Metazoa; phylum Chordata; class Aves; order Galliformes; family Phasianidae; genus Pavo; species Pavo muticus. The sequence goes on along the minus strand of JACDJE010000016.1, from coordinate 372,867 downwards.
TCACATTAGTTGCATAGGGATGAATCATAAACTTAAAATAGACATTGAAACAAAAATATATCTATTTTCATGTCCTAGATATGACTTACCACATAGTGTAGATTTAAAAAAATATATATTCCTTCTCATTATGTGGTACTCAGTTACAGAAAAGATTCATGAAATCTAAGTGGCAAGAAAGCATTGTTTGAAAATGTGTTCTATTTATATAGAAATTCAAGTGAAATAGCAAAAGCATCTTTTCACTTTAGAAACCTTTTAAGAATTCCCATTAAATATTTGTAAATATCTATAACATTATACAACCTTCATACTTCTCTTTCTGCAGCTTAAAAATGTGTAAAAATTTATTTACAAGACCTTCAGCATATTTTCAGACAAACTACTGAGATTGTTTGGAAGCAAAGACATTAGAATTCCATTTCCATTACTTAAAAAAAAAAACACCACGATATATCAATTTGACTAAATTGAGCAATATTTTCAGCTGATGTCCAAAAGATAATCTAACTTGTCTGTTTCATACACATTTTAAATGACTCCACCTAATACAATACTGGCTCCAGTAAAGTTCTTCTTGATTTAGACCACTAACAGTAAATTTAGTCAGAGCCTTTGTTTCATATATGGCCCATAAAATGATCAGTAGGGTGATGACTAAGCGCAGGCCTGGGAAAAGAGCAAAGCAACTTCATCTAGCCACCCAAGTTGTCATGCTTTAAAGAACTCACAGGAGTTTGAAAATCCTCATCCCTAGAATTGCCATGACTTCTGTCAATATTCCCATTTGCAGAACGATGACTAGATTTTTCGCTTTTAGAATCAGCACATTAAGAGTGCATGCATTCCTCAAGTTTTCTAGTACTTTCCTCCTTTGCTGTGGGAACCTGCATCCCGGAAGTCAATGAGGGGAAGTTCTCTGCACAAGAATATGAGAACTGCTGCTTAGCTGACATATACATGCTTATTGCCCTTCATGCTCTGGATTTTTAAAAGCGATGCATACCACAGCAGAGGACCTTGACAAAAATTGCTGGTTTTATATTTCCTGTTACCACTGTTGGGCATTGCTTTGTCAGTTTTCTCGTGAGTGCTATTCTGTCTCACTTAGGTATATCCAACCTGAACAATGCTATGATTATATGCATCAGCAATAAATATTTTCACTTTCTTGTGTTTCACTTCAGAAGACATGGTACCTAAGTATTCAATCTCTATTCATTAGAGATGAATTCATAATCTTCTATCCATTCAATCTCTAACCTATTTTTTTCCCTTTCCCTTTTTATTTTGCCTCTAAACTATATGCAGTGCATTTTCTATGTTCCTTCAAAGTGCAAATTCTTAATTCATTTTCCTTATAACAAGCAAAACAGAGAAAAATACAGTTGGTTTTATGTATTTAAACTTGAAGAAATATATAATGGATGTCTGCCAGTCATACATAATTTGTCACAATTTGTCCCTTATACAAACATCCTGTTCCCTTATCTGAATACAATATGTTGAAACTGGGAAAAGTTCAGCAAAGGGCAACAGCAGAGAATAAAGAAAATGTGCTTCTTAAGAAAATCTGATAACTTATATTTGATAGAGATCTACGAAATTAGGACCAACACTGAGAGAATTGGCAGGGATGAGGTGGTCACCATTTCTTCCAACACAAAAATTAATGGCAAAAAGTGGATCTAGCAGGGAACAGGTTTCAAACAAAGAGATTGTTTTTCACTTAGAAGGTGGTCAGCTTGATGAATGGTGCAAATTCCTAGTATATAGCCTGCTGTTTGAAGCACACTTTGATAAACCTAGATATCAAGTTGAACATCAACAATTCTTACAGGCTTCAGACATTGGCACAACTTAGCCCATGGATGGACCAGATCTCTCAGATTAGAGAAAATCACGTGTGTGATTATTTGACCACCAGGAGGCAAGATGGAAGACCACCCTGAGGCTGCTATCCATTCACTTTTAGAGTGGAGTATTAGTAAATAACACAACTTTGAAGGTTAATGGAGCTACACCTGCTTCTCTTTCTAAAAATGAGAATATCTCAAAATGCCCAGCATCTGAGGTTTTTATGCAATCCAGTATTAGTAGAAGACTGATCATTTTACTTCTTCCAAGTATTAAAGTCAGGAACACAGCAGTTAACTAATAATATTCCAAAAAGTACAAAAAAATACTTTGCATTTATTTTGTGGGGATTTTTTTTAATCTTTACATATAATGTCTTCTAAAACAAGTGACTACAGTCTCTCCATCACGGCCTTAAGAATTTTAAGCAATGAGATGAAACTAATTAAAAAACAAACAAATAACTACATACCACGAAAGGCTGTGATTTCTACGCTCACATGCTACACATTCTTAATTGTGACACAAGTGGAATGGAAGGCAAGCTCCTTCATATAGACATTGACTGTAAGGAACTTGACTAAGCGGAAACGTCTGAGTAAATGATTGTGAAACAGGCAAAAAGTGTAAGGACAACAAAGCCACATGCTGCAGTTCAGAATTAACTAAAAATAAATTGAGTCCATGGCATAACAATTTATCAGAAAGACAGACGGCCAAGAAGAGGAAAGCCATAATTGTTTCCTCTGGGGCCATATTTCTGAACATAAACACTCAGTCTAGTCCTGACTTTGTAATGGAAAATGGAATTGAATAGCATGGAGGAAACCCAGGAAAATTATACAATCATGTATTGCACTGTTTAAAACCTTAGCCACATGAGGGAAGGGACCAGTGGTGACAACTGTTCTTCAAATCAGAGCTGAAAGCAGACTGAGAGGAAACTTCGTCTGCCAAAGGCAGCAGTCTGGGTACCGGGAGACTTCTGTTCTCATCCTGGCCTCCCCCCACTGACTCCCCTGAGCTAGACATTGTCTACCTTTGTTTATACAGTGCTTCCAAAATGATATGCCTGTCTGGAGGGAGATAGGTTCAAGAGAATCATCACCTGAACCAAAACAGTGCTAACAAAACACTTTTCCAAATATTACCAAAATAAGTCAACATGGTGATACACTAGTCTGCTTCAAGAGGGTGCTTTACAGTAATGGTACAGATAGTTGCTATCAGAAAACACAGGACACCTGTCAGCTTAATTTTTAAATACACCAAACAAAAATTAACTGTATAATTTTCATTCAAGTCTTGCCTTTTTTTTTTTTTTTAATTTCTTTTTTCCCCATGTTCAGACAGCTGACCTTTGCCTAAGTTTGGTGAGGGCCTGCCTAAACTCACGGAACATTTTCTTGGCTTAGATGAGAACACTGTCCTAGGAAAGGCTCCAGCTCAAGCTATTCTGAGCATGGCTAATTACATGGATGAAACTGCTCAAATGATTCGTTAGGTCCCACACTAATTTGGAGAAGTTTGTAGGCCTTCCCAATGAGAAATGAATTCATCTATAAACGTTCCTACACAAATGCATTTTCTTAAAACACATAGTTTAAAGTAGGTGCATCTGAAATACTTTGATGACAGAAGATCTAGGCTAAAAGCCTGCTACAAAATCCAAAGTCGTGGTGTTATTTCTCCATTGTTTCCAATGGAAGTACTGCTGCTAATAAAATCTATTTAGCTTTTCTGAACAGTCTTCTATGTCCTTAATAAATAGCTTGCAAGAAGGAGGAATTTGGCCGGAGTACCAGTTCACTAAAGTGGCCAAGTGTGTCTCACATCCTCAGACAAATTCTTCAGGTTGTAAATAACTCACAAGCAGCCACATGCCATGGCACGACCTGATCTTATCCTCTGTGCCGTAGCTGGGCAAGGGACAAGCAAGGAGGCTGGATACTTCAACCGCGTATTATCCAAAGGCCTCTGTGTCTAGCAGGGAAATCCTCAGTTTTGCAAACCCAACTCTTCTCCAACCTCCTCCATCCTTGGTAGATAAGCAAAGGATCAGAAAACGCACAGCAATATAACCCCATACCATGGCTGTGATCTATCATTCTTTTAGCAACAAGAGGAAAGAATATTCCTCCCATCAGCACTACCACTTACATCAGCATGGTATCGCTGCCATCTTTGGCCCCATAGTCTGCTGCTGACAATAGGAAGCAACAGCCTGGCCAGGAAAGGGGAAAAACATGACATGCTGCCACCACCAGGACCAGATGTACTGACCTGCACTGCAGATAGGTTGAGCTCAGGTCTTACAGCCAAAGTTCTCATGAGGATGCTTTCTTGACAGTTCCCACTACATTTGTGCAAGTTTCAGGCCCCCTTTTCTTTTTTTTTTTTAATTGAAAATAACTATTTGGTTTCTCCATTATAAATTACACAGTTGTTGGAAAGAACATCACTTGCAGAGCTCTTCACAGCAAAGCATAACATATCCCAAACACTATACAACAGGAAGTTCCTTAGTTAGGATTGTCTTCTTCTCACTGCTAATGCTGACCTATACCTGACCTCCCAATGGAGATGAGGGAGCAGTCTCTCTCTCTCTCTCTGGTCTCTGGTGTTTTGCTGCTGTGTCCATATGCTGCTGCATAGGCTTACTGGCCAATGATCACACTCCTACATCTGTCCTATTACAGTGACCACTCTAGTCCCCCCGTCACCCCCCTCCTCCTTAGGTCTCATGCCTATCCCTGCTGCAACACCTCTTTTTCCAGAGGAAGTGCCTTGGGGCCATATAAAAACCTGAGGAGACAGCAGGTGGGATTGGTCATTTCCTCCGCTCACTGTATGGCACCACTTGTAACCAAGCACTGATATTTCCTGTCAACAAGATGAGCTCTGGCCTGCGTTGCACTAGGAGAAACCTTGAGTACTTGCTTCAGTAATAAATAACATTCAGGATACTTGAAAGTATGAGCTTATGAAAAACTAAAACTCATTAAAATACAAAGCCACACTGGGGGAAACCGGTTTTGTGTACTTCCTTGTACTTGCTACAAGTACCCCAAGGCTCCTTAGGGCCTGGACAAAGGCAAGGGAAAGCACATACCTTTCTCACAAGCGTGTGTACCCTGGTTCACTGTGAAGTGAAATACTCTTCCTTGCCAAGCTGCTTGCATAACTAGTTGGAATTTATCCCACACTTAATTTGACCGTAAACAAAGGCATTGCATTTGCCTTTCTCATCTCTTAAGTGTTGTTTATACACAGCTGCAGAGATGGCTGGCTAGTCCATTTGGATTTCTTCCCCTGCTGCTTTCCAAGTTAGTTAATACACTCTTCTCTGTTTACCGGTATCAGTACATGCCACCAAAAACAGTGAGTTGTGGTCTTCACATTAATAACTGGAACGCAGTTGTAAAATAGCCGTGACTACTAAGAGGATACAGCATCACTTCTCTGTGAATTCAGCAAGGCCAACACAGCAGGAAAATCTACCCATGGCATTAGAAACATATAGGACAATGAAGAGATCTCAGAACACACTTAGGCACTTCACGTGAGGGGTTCAAAGCCCTCAGTGGTTCTAATAGAAATATTTTCATCTAAGCATTTGAGAGACCTTCACTGAGCCATTGCAGAAGCCTGGCCACTTGATTTGGAGTGCTTGGCAGAATCACACAAAGACCTTTTCTAATAAGAAGCCTAAAGGAATCCTTGTGTATGCACAAATGCAAATACTCAAACTGCAATGCTTCTGAGCTTTTTTTTTTTTTTTTTTAAACTTTGTAAATAGAAAGTTCAGCATTCAAGTCACTCTATTCATATAAAAAACCACCCTTTGAGAAACAATCTATTGATCCAGTTCAACAGTACAGTATTTATTAAACCTGATTTTTTTTCCCCCCCCACAGGAACCAACAAGGTCATGCACTACACAAAAGCATACGCTTTCCAACCGTACGCTCTCCAATGGGGAGACCAGATGGAAATGACTTTGCTTCTAGGGCTAGACCCTACAAGACATCAACACCCAATGGGAGCATGCCTACTCACGTTGTGCCAGAGCCATCTCTACTTACCCAGATTTGCACCATTTACATCAAAAAGATACAGGGAAAGCTTCAGATGGTGACAGTGTTTCCCACTGGGAAACAATCAGATTCTGGGGTAAACGATATGTGATCTCATAAAATGCTCCTTATTTCTGTAGTGCTAACCACATGCTGGTTGTTCTGCAAGCACCAGAGAAAAAAAACGAAAGCCTTGGGCCCAGATATGCCTAGCACGTGACTTGCTGTTCTCATTTAACTGGAAAATTTAAACACGAGTGTTTAGATATACACTCCTCGAGCTGTGCCTTAACTGTTGCTCACTTTTACAAGAACCTTTTATAAATTGAAACATGCTTGAGGCTTTGGATTACTCAGAAATGCCTTCCATTACAGCTCTGTCCATCCAAACAACCTCAGTCACCCTAAGTGGGCTGTTGTTGTTAAGCCTCCCATTCCTTGCCTCCTAGTCTGACTATATCTTAGCTTTCCAAAATGCAATGGACGACATGCACAGGACAAACAGTCTGACCAGGGACCTCAAGTCAAATCCCTGAACCAGGATTTGCAGGGTGCTTTCCAGCCCAGTCAGACATGGCTTAATGCCAAATGTCCAGCAAAAGTATGCCCTTTCTTTGACAACAAAAAATAACAAACTAAGAGGAGTCATTTTAGATTGCCCACGTAGCAAATAAAATATTTATCAAAATAAAAATGTTCCTACTTAAGTGTTTACTGCAGGAATTGTAACTAAAAAGAAAAAAAACAACCACCATAAAGCCCTCTAAACAATCTTAGAAACAAATTTAAGTCAAAAACATTTACAATCTATGATTATTTTCCCCCAGTGAATCATTCATGGGGATGGATTTGCTTGAAGCTATTTAGTAAGATGATACAGATACATAGACCAATTTAGGAAATCCCTAGGCTGCTGATGTTAGGAAGAATTATCCACATATTTACTGTTTTTATTTTCTTCTTTAAGTCAACATCATCAGCTGCTGCTGTGCACAGAATAAGGATCCAGATGGACTTTTGATTTGATGCTATGTACTACTTATACTCCCATGTGCATCTCCTGCTCTGGTGCTCCTGGTCACCCAGGAGCTACATCAGCAATGCGGACATACAGCATTAACCTCAGCTGCTTGGGAGACATCAGCAACACTCAGGTGCTGACACCTTTCCTGTGCATCAGCAAGAATTTCACTGTAGCACCATGAAACCTGACTGTAGGCGGATACAGTCTAGCAGCTCAGTCAGTCTTTTTAGACTACCTTAATGAGGACACACTAATTTTCATCTCTCAAGACATAGCCTCATTTATTTCTTCTAGCAAAACACTACTGTTAAACTCCATACCATGAAATATTCTTAGAGCATTCCCAGCTTTCCTTTACTTTAGTACTGAGCTGATCACTGATTCAGTTACTGGAGTATTCTGGTAGCCACATGTTGCCAGCTTAGAAGCGTCATATTTCCACTTGTGTGCATTCTGCTCACAGGTTTCCTGTGTTTAGCCTGAATGGACAGACCACTCAGGGCAGATCACACAGGTTTTCTGAGGATTTTTGCCAAACCAGCCAGGCTAGCTGAACTTCATTTTCCTTCTCTGCAAACACACAATAACTTGCACTGAAGTACATCCAAGTATTTAAAAAACCTCAAGTCTGTAGGAGATGGCCAAGAACCCACAGTTTGAGGGAGGAGTGAGTATCTTTCCACTGCAGGGTTATCAAAGCTGCCCTTATGACCACATACCTAATGCAGAGCAAGATTATGCTGACACTGATTCTGAGCACATGCCTGTAATTCTTTGGAAAAGTGTTCAAGTTGGATGGAAAAAGCAAAGGATGGGAACGTGGATCAGCAAAACCAACTGGGTAAATAAGGAGCAGGAAGAAGAAAAATCTTGGAAAGGGGAATAGGAAGAAACATTACACAGAATTTTTACCACTTTAGCTATTTTACCCTGTCTCCCAGGAGGAACAACCTCTACCTTCAGGCACTAAACTTATGAGTGCAGCTGCCCCAGCTTTATCACTTTTTACAGGTAAGAATTAGACAAAGGCTGATGCATATCATCTCTCTGTGAGCAGCAATAATCTGGCAATGTTTTGAATTTACGCGTGACATTTAGAGGCCAAAGTTAGGGAAACATGGGACTTTGTGATTTCTGTCAACATCTCTACACTCTCAAAGGGAGGTGGGAAATATTCATAAAAAGGAAGGATTCTGTGCACTTAACATTAGAATGAACGTACGCCTCAGCTTACTGGGCAAGCAAACATAGATGTCTAAGAAAGCAAAATAATATTTTCAAGAGCACAAAAATCAAATCAGAAAACCCAATTTTGTGGGCAGACATGGAAGAAGGAAAGATACTTATTTTCCGATCATTCTGTGACAGCAAAAGTGGTAGGGAAAGGTGATTTTTTATAATCAGCAAAGGCATAAGTAGAGATGCGGCTGAAGTGGTAAATGTGCTTTTGCTACATTAATTTAATTTATTCAGACAAAATGGTATCATAAAAAAAGTCTAACATGCTCTTTTGCTTCTGTGAAACAAGTTTACAGTAAGAGCAATTGCTAGCACAGACCCATCAGCCAGTCTTTATTATAGGCACTCAGCCGCACATATAACACAGATTTTTGTTTAGCTGCAAAGCACTTACAATTTGCTCTTAATCATCTTTTCCTTCAAATAAATAATTCTCAGAAAAAAAGTTCACGAAATCAAGGCTGTGGCAACTCAAGGCAAATCTAAAACCAAGATCTTGCAAGATGTATGATACAGTGCTATTGAACACAGCCATGACATTGACACAAACCAGAGCCAGATGAGTGTCAAGCATTAGCACTGATGATTACAAATACATACAACATATGGTTACACACTGCAGAATTTGTGGAAGCAGAAATAGCTCTCTAGCAACTGTGATAAACACAGCTATGCTTCAGTTTTTCACTTCTAAAATTATTTATCATCTATTCAAAAGGCCAATTCTCTCTTTCTGAGCACTGAATGCAAAGCACAGAGAACCATTGCCTTAGATAGCCTTACGCTGTAGTTAGACTTGGTGTTACAAGCTTTATAAACAGGCTATGAAGGGAGTCTGAGGTCTGCACACCAAGGTCCTTCCTTTTGAACCCTATAAAGAGATGAAGCTCAAATGTACCAGAATTAGAGAAAACCAGCAGAAAGGAAAATTCCTTTGAAAAGTTTGTTACAGGCTCAGGTATCAGTGTATCATATTTATCTGATACTGAAGCATCGGAAAAACACTATTTTAAACTGAAGGACAGAGTGAAAATAAAAGGGCAACACCTACATAGACTTTACAGAGAGAATTTCCTTTCCTTTACACTCAGCTTTCACATATTGACAACAGTTAACAACTTTGAAGTTATTTCCCATGTTTCTTATTGAGATGGGAAAAGATTAATGACTTTATAGATATCATTCACATGTAGCATGATAAACTATTTCAACAGGATTCCGTGTCAGACATTAGCTTGAGTACATGCAAATTGAATAAAATTGAGTAAAAGCAATTTCAGAGGATGACTACATTTAGTAGAAAAGCATCAGAAAGCAGCACAGCACACAAATATGACTAAATGCCAGGGATATGTGCATATCCCTTATAAAGCTTTTTACTGATAATCTACCACAAAAAAAAGTTGAACACAAACTCATCTGTAGCTGTAAACCTTTCCCTGCTTTGCAATGGGACTGTTCACATGGAGTTGAGCACATGCCGTGAAAAAATGGGTTCCTCAGGGGAGATGGGAACTTCTATCTGCCTGTTGCACAGCAAGCGCTCCTGTCACACCAAGTCCTACCAGAACTGCTGAGCGCTATCAGTTCTATGCAATGTAACATTTGGCAATCATAAAGATTTCCAAAGTGTTAGATTATCTAATGTTTTACCATATGGAAGTCACAAAAGGAATGTGCACAGAGCACAGATGAAAGCTGTACATGCAATTTGCTACCAAGTACAGACGATGCACATTGTCAGGGGCAGATGTTAGAAGACTGGAAGACTTCAGCAAAACATCATATTCCTTCTAGAATATGCCATACTCCAGAGAATCCAGACTCTCCCTGTAACTATACTTACTAGAACACAATACCCTAAAGTACTATGGGGAAGGTCACAAGTAAATAAATCTCACCAAACTGTGAGGGTGTATTTGAACAAGATGGTATCACCAGTTCTCCATGGCTGGCACCAAGACTTGTCCCATGTTAAAATGGGGTAAGCCAAGTATCCTCAGATCCAATTCTCAGAAAATGGAAATACTGTTAGTACAGTACTGAAATTAAGGAAAACACCATGAAGTCACACAGTATACAGTAAATAAGTTTAGAAGTTAATGAAGCACTGTAGAGGCAAGTAATAGGTATAGAATGTTTCTATTTTAATTACTGTCAATATGAGTAACCGTGCCCTGCTGAGGAATTCCCCAGTGCAAGGCACGAAAGAGTAATTTCATAACATTCTTCTTGTTTTTAGTGGAGATTTTGACCTCAGAAATCTCTGCCACAAAGACTGCATGTTTTCAAGTTAGCTTGTAAAAATAATGAGTCTGTTGATTCTAATTGATGGATTTTATTTTAATAGTGTTGGAAGAAAACAGTTGCAGTTTGTTTTATAGTCAGTGTAAGTCAAGGGCTGCACCAGTCTGGATGAAACTGTTGTCATATACACTTTTTCATGTTTTCATCACCTGTTTATGCTGTTCAAAACTTGACTTTAAGTGTAAAAATGCTATATGTGTATATATATATATATATATAAATTCCTGCTCATTAACATCTATAGAATGAGAAAACTCCCCACCAGAAGGTCTGGGACCATTTCTGTGCACAATTGAATTGTGTGCTTTGCTTTTGCTATTGTCAAAAACAAACAAACACAAAAGCCCCCTAAGACTGAATACAAAATCCATATTAAATTAAACCCACAGGTAAATAAAATGTATTGGTAGAATGACATATAATAAGACCGATTTTAAAAAAAATCTCAAAATCCAGCTAATCTGACATAATATACTGTTTTGTTTTTTTTTTTTATTACTATCTAAAAGAAAATTGCTTGAAATTTCAAAAATCCTAAACAATTTTTAATGTAATTAGTATTTGGAAACAGGATATTTTAGCATTTTGGAAAAAAATCCTCTTTTACTCAAAGCAAGAAATTTCTCAAAAAATCATTCAGATTTTGTTTTATTTCTTGTAACTTTGTCTCGTCTCTAAAAATTGTATGCACAGCCAGAGTGAAATAATGGAACTCTTGTCATAGGAAAAAACAGGAGCTCCTCAGATAACAGTAAGAAACCGTTTTCATATTAAATAATTAAATACTTCTTACAGACCAATAAAGATGTAAGTTGCTACATTTCAAAGCCATTATTCTCAAGCTGGGATATATTCTCAAGTGTCATAAGAATCCTTGAGAATGTTTTCCAGTACAATTTGATTGAAAAGGAGTAGAAGAGGGATAGGAAGGACAAAGCAAGATACACAAAGCTTTTAACAACTCTTTTTTTCCTTCAATTTTTCAAATCAAGTAAGGAAAAAAGGTCTTTTTCCTGGGATGATAGTGTTGCTGAACATTATTAGCTCTATGGTGATGCAAAAGAGAATTGTGGAGTAAGTTCACTGGTGCTGTGTGTGCTAAGTTCATGTTTACTAGCTTTAAACAAATTAAGTAAAAAGCATTAACATCCTTCTTTAAGCATTCCATGCACCTTCTTCACAAATGGAAAGGAACCCAGGAAGCTGACATGACCTGTTGCTCAGGCTCTTACTTGAAAGTTTCTCCATCTCAATGATCCTACTAGAACTTTATCTGCAAAATTGCTCGGAGAGGACTTTCTATCAGCATTCTCCTATTAGAAAACCACTTCCCAGATAAAATCTGGTACTGAAGCAAAGACCGAAAATGGAAACAAAGCTTGCAGCTCTTTCCTATCAGAGAGAATTCAAGACTGAAACTGCAATCACAGCTCTAGGTTGTCCTTAGCAATGAATGTTGCAGAGGTATCACCTGTGGCACGCACACCTGATTTTGTGCTGAAGCATAAGATCTGCCAACCACTGAAGCAGAAGGTGGTTAATCCAGCTACTAACTTCCAATATGTAGAAGCAGGCAGAGCCTCTGTTGTCCTTTGCTGCCTCTGATCTTCACCAGTTATGCTGCTACTGGAGACTCTCAAGCAGATAATTAGTAAAGTTTTAATTAAGCAAGGGTCTGTCTGTTCCCTTCAGATGCAAGAGAAACTGTTTTATTTAAAGCTGCTTGTCCAATATGTTTTCTAGGATAGACAGACCTGCTACAACAGCAGCAACTGAACACATCCACACAGGCTTCCACTCTTTCAATGTTTATAATTTAATAGCACAGTTTCTGGCATAGAAAAACTATTTGGAAAGAGAGATTGACAAATAGGGTTCAAGAACAGCTTTCAGCTAAAAAAACACCACAAACAACAAAATCTTTATCATTAAAAGCAACAGAGCATTTGGTATGGCTTTCAGCTTAAAACAGTTTGCATGCATATCTACAGATGGAGGACTGGATGTTGTGGGTTTTTTCCCCCTTACTTCAGTTGTAACCTATTCCTTTAATTTTTTCTCTTTTTTTTTTCTATAAAAGCTACAACATGAAGACTTTCATTTAGTATGAAAACAAAATGAGTCATGTGAAGTCACAAAGAAAATGCAAACTGAACTTTTTTTGTTGTGAGTAATCTTTAGCTAAAATGAGAGAAGATCGTCACTAGATTTGGATCCCCACACCTTCTGCATATTTCCCCACTCCACCTCATGGGGCAGGTGGAGCACAGGCCACGGACAGCCCTTCCTCCCCTCGTAGCCTATCACCACACCCAGCTCTGCTTCATAAGTTTCTGTGCCTCACAGATATCATAAGATTAAAATTATTTGAGAGATTAACATCAAGTAAAAGACTTTTTTCCTCCCACCCCAACACACACACTTCTGCTCTCTCCCTGCACACACTTTTCAAGGTAATAACCATGAATATTTAATATTTAATATTCACAGAGACCTATAGAAAAATCTTTTAACAAGGTTGGCAACCATCACATAAGTGCCTTTGTAGTTTCATTCTAAAAACTTAATTTGATACATATACTGCAGTCAGCCTTTAATTGTTTAGAGCTATGCATATCCTCAACAAATATGTCTAACAAGCTCACCACTAAACAGGTCTGCTTATTAAAAGTTATGTTTCCCTGCATAAGTTGCACTTTCTTTATACTATTATCCAAAGAGTGGGAATGGCTATAGATTTTCCAGTACTCACTGAAGTAAACAAACTTAAAAGCAAACACACAAAATTCGAAAGGAGAATATGCCAAAGTCCAAACATACCAGTGGCTTTGAAAGCTTCTTCAGTGCATTCCTCCTGACAAACACAAAGTCATGCCTATGCCTGCAGCAGAGCCAAGTCCAAAATCAATACCCTGAGAACTAATCTCTCTCCTGCTAAAACATCTCGGTGCAACATGCACAATAGTAAAGGGGATGTACACAAGTTGTTTCACCTGTTACATTCTGCCTTGATGTCTCACCAGCCATCAAAGCAGAAACGTCCCTGTGTGCAAGATGTGAACTTCTAACCTGTGCAGTGAGGACTGGTGCACAGAGCACCCAGTGGCTTCCCACAGAGCCAGCAGTCCTACAAGAGACCATGGGAAGCATTGGTACCCATGCCTAGTTTCAGAAAGGCAAAAGCATCCTTTGTGCAATTCTCATTGCTTCCAAATATCTTTATTCCTACAGTCTTTACAACCAGATCCCATACCTGCATACTAGCAGATGAAGACAGGGAATCAGGGAGGCCTTGTGAAGGGAATCATAGAATCATGACGGTTGGAAAAGACCACTAAGATCATGTAGTCCAGCCATCAGTCCATCACTGCCATGCCCACTAATCATGTCCCTCAGTGCCACATCTACATTCTTCTTGAAGACCTCCAGTGACTCTACCACTTCCTTGGGCAGCCTGTACCAATACCTCACCACTCTTTCTGAGAGCAAACTTCTTCCAGTATCCAACCTGAACCTCTCCTGGCACAACTGAACCCATTACCTCTCATCCTGTCACTGTTACCTGAGAAAAGATGCCAATCCTCACCTTGCGCTACAACCTACTCTTGGGGAGTTGTAGAGAGTAACGAGGTCTCCCACAGAATCATGAATCAGTTTGAAATGTTAGATTTTAAACATTGATTTTCCTTTCCCTGGGCCCTTACTGGATGCAGTCTCCTCCCTGTTCCCTCTTCGAGCTAAGGGCTAAATAGGACAGGTGCTAACAGAGGCAATGGTGCTTTAGGAGCTGGATATGGAAGAGACAAAAGGTAAAGTAAGGGAGAGCGGGGAGGGATGGAGTTACAGCAGCAGAGGCCTTACAGAACACAGAATGAAGAGGGGAGCATGGAAATGGGATGTGAACAGATTAGAGACAGGGTGGAGCACAGGTGAAAAGATCGAGGCTGACAGAAAAAAAGAAAGGAAGTACCCTATTTGTATCATAAATCTTTATGCATGAGTTTTTCCTCTGAACAGCAAGTGATGAAAGAAGACAAAAGTAATCTTGTTAATAAATTCTGGTCTTGACAGAGTCTCTCTGCTGTTATTTCCTTTTTCTTTCCTTTCCTCCCCCAGTGGGTTCTGTGGTTAAAAGCTGACAAACAATCCTGCCAAGGCCAACTTCATCTTTGCATCAGCCTTCTGCTTCATTGCCTTCTTATCCCTCTAAGTGTCACCTCACCAGCTCTTTAAGTTCACAAGGTGTCATCTTTCCTTTGCTCAGCTGACACTCAATCAAAACCCTTTGAGCTGTTACAGTTGATGCTTACTTGGTGAGAAATTAGAATAAAAATCCTACTGCATTAATAGAGGTTTCTTTGCTGCAGTGGCTGATGGCCATTTCTGCTGCTTAACACTTGTAACATTTGATGGGCTTCAAGCTTTGTGAAGTACACAGAAAACAGGTTGGGTTTGTTTATCCTTTACAAATGAATACACAAAGTTTTTTCCTCTAGAGTTTTGGATAGCGATGAGAAGGGAGGAAAAAAATGACAAAGAAAGAATGTGGTAGATAGATAGAACAAAATTTCTAAGTTTGGGGCGCTGTGTTTACCAATACAACTGACTGATTCATATACATATATATTTTGACGTCAAAGCACCATTACAATAACATGCTTTGTAAGATAGTACTAAGAACAAGGATGCTTTGCTAGGTGACAAGGATGACAGGGCTTTCAAAGACCACACAGAATTTTGTGTCCCTCCAGTTGCATTAGCACCCTGTGCCTCCACCCATCAGCTTGTCGAGAGTAGAAGCAGCAAAGAGAAATTTATCTGGAACAATATCACTGCAAGATCTGAGCGTGACATAAGTTAGTATCACAGTCCTGCCCTCAGCACTGCCAGCAGACCGAGTGTTTAGTTTAGGATATTCTCCCACACTCATTCCTCATCAGCAACTGAGACCACCACTAATGCAATAGCCTTACCTATGTTATCCCAAGGAGGGGAACATCACATTGGGGCCAGGTGTCACAATACAGAGTGCAAGATTAGTATTAACAATATCACCAGTACAGTACCTAATGCATGGTACTGGTAGCACTGGTTAAATATGCAGTCCCACAAGGACAGCAGTATAGTGTCTAACATTAGCTGTAACATTGGATTTCAAATCAACCTGTTACTTTCCTTTGAAAATGCTTCTTGTCTGTCATGCTCTTTCAACAATAGTCTAACAATATTTGTTGTTTATATCTCCTTGATCTCACTTGCATTCAGAGCCCAAAAGACTTCCATAGCAGCATCACAATTATTCATAGTGGCTTTGCTATGGATGTATGGTAAATATTGTCTTCTACCTTTCTTAGTTATAAAAAGTCTTTTAATATGTTTTGTGAGTCTTATGATACAGTATCGAAAACCTGCAGCTCATCCTTCCCCTTTTGTCTCCCCACACAGTTGCACACCCTGAAGTGAGGAATGTTCGATGTTCCACAGTGCAAGGAGCTCTGTAGTAGTGAATAAACCTGCTACAGAGAGTGGGGTCTAACTTCGGAGCTGTTTCTACCTTGCCTCCTACTCCAAGGGAGGCCCACTATGGAAGTAATTGTCCATTTTCAACACATTTAACTGCACCTTCCTCAAAATTAGCCAAGGGTAAGGATTAAATCAGTGCAGGAAAATTTTAAATTGACAAGCCAGAAGCCATGCACGAAACAGATTCTACAGATTGGTCTTTTACATAAGCAATTCAGACTGACACATCTCTGCAGCTGTGCTGGAGGTGCAGACGTGCATGGAAACTTAGAAGTTTAATCAAGGTCATAATTGAGATGTGCTACATAAATTGATTCCTATCTCTTGAGAGAAAGCAGAGGACAGCTTCATTGCAAAATTCAGAATTTTAATTTCATTTACTGAGTGTATGTTTACATTAAGACAGATGATTTTTTTTACTGTAATGTTTTTAAATCTGCTTGCAAATGCAGAAGAGATCCCAGCTAACAGTTTTGTTCCAGAGCACTCTAGAGGCTCTCTCAATGATTATTTTATCTGATCATGTGTTACTAAAATAATAACTTGTATTTAAGCATTATATTTCATAAACATGAAACCCACTCTCTCCCTCCCATTATCTGATGAGTTTGAACTGTGTCTAGTGGTGATGAATCATTTTCCAAGATGACACAATGTGACAAACTGCTTACAACAAATCAGTAGCTCAGTGGAATCATCAGTGAATCCTCCACGTGGTGTCCTGCACAGCCCCTTCTCCTTTGATAAAACTGATCAACAAACTCTTATACAAATGCATCACTGCAGTGGGACTTTCCAAGGAAAATCTGGCAAAGTTTGAGCAAATGTTGTAACTGTTCCATTCCACATTCGCACACTCCCTTCTATTTCTCATTCCCATTTCCAGTCTGTCTCACTCTTCTACAAGATAACTTACAATAAAATTGGCGGATAATATTTTTTCCAACTCCATGTATTTTCAAAGTTAGAGAAGCACTGAGTAGTTAGGATATTAGGGTAAAAGGTGGCACACATTTGATCTCACTAGACTGTAGTTCTGCAGCATAAATGGGCTCCAGTGACTTCTAAGAAGGCAGAGAGCCATGTACAGTGGCAAGTGAATGGTCAGGTCTGAGATTCATAGGGCAGCATAGTTGCAAGGACCTCTTAATGCAAAGCCACAGACTGAAACAAAGAGAGAGAAAGGAATGGAAGAAGTGGGAAATCAGACAAGGGAATTTAATACCTTATCAGTTCATAGAATCACAGAATGGCCTGGGTTGAAAAGGACCACAATGATCATCTAGTTTCAACCCCCCTGCTATGTGCAGAGTTACCAACCACTAGACCAGGCTGCCCAGAGCCACATCCAGCCTGGCCTTGAATGCCTCCAGGGATGGGGCATCCACAACCTGCTTGGGCAACCTGTTCCAGTGCATCACCACCCTCTGTGTGAAAAACTTCCTCCTAATATCTAACATAAACCTCTTCTGTCTCAGTTTAAAACCATTCCCTCTTGTCCTATCTCTATTCACAATTGTAAACAGCTGTTCCCCTTTCTGTTTATATGCTCCCTTCAAGTACTGGAAGGCCGCATTGAGGTCTCCTCGGAGCCTTCTCCAAGCTGGACAATCCCAGTTCCTCAACCTTTCCTCATAGGAGAGGTGCTCCAGCCTTCTGATCATCTTTGTGGCCCTCCTCTGGACCCACTCCAAGAGTTCCACGTCTTTCCTGTACTGGGGGCTCCAGGCCTGGACGCAGTACTCCAGATGGGGCCTCACAAGAGCTGAGTAGAGGGGGACAATCACCTCTCTCTCCCTGCTGGCCACCCCTTTTTTAATGCAGCTGGCCTTCCGGGCTGCAAATGCACATTGCTGGCTCATGTCCAGCTTCTCATCTACCAGGACCCCCCAGAGTCCTTCTCCACAGGGCTGCTCTCAAGGAGATCTTCCCCCAGTTTGTATAAATACCTGGGATTGCCCCAACCCAAGTGCAGCACCTTGCACTTGACCTTATTGAACCTCATTAGGTTTTCATGGGCCCATTTCTCTAGCCTGCCCAGGTCCCTCTGGATGGCCTCCCTTCCTTACAATGTATTGACTGCACCGCTCAGCTTGGTGTCATCCGCAAACTTGCTGAGGGTGCACTCGATGCCATCATCTACGTCATTGATGAAGATGTTGAAGAGTACCGGACCCAAGACTGACCCCTGAGGGTCACCGCTTGTGACCAGCCTCCACCCTGACACAGAACCATTGATCACAATGGTTCACAGTTCCATACAGCAGAAGCATGTAAAAGCAGGGAAACAAGTGCAATACATTCTGTACAGTACACAGTGAATTGAAGCCAAATGTATTGCAATGCAGTCTGCTCCTTTATCTCCTGGATCTGCAGTTTGCTTAAACACAGAATCTTTCAGAATAATTAAACAACACCTGTAACATCATTTCATCCCTTACCAGCTATATCATGGAAAAATCTTCACCCAAATTTATACTCATATGGTTGGCCCTTAATTCAGTAACCTTTAGGCTTTGAAGGTTGGCCCATGTGCAACATACATTGCCTGGTTTATTTTACCACCCAGCATGGAAAGGCTGCCCAGACTCTAGCACCTGATGTACTGCAGAAATTGAGTTCACCAGTTGCTTTACCTTTTTCTCTGGTGCTGCAGATGTTTGTTGTCCTTATCTTAGGACTAGAGTCACACCATCTTTATCACCATAAGACCAGTCCCCATCTGCTTTTTACCCTCACATCTGCTGTGAAAATCTCAAACCCAGCACCCACACAAGGAAAGAGACATTCAAAAGCAAGCAGGCGGTTTTTCCACCCCTCCCAGGGAGGGGCATAATCCTAGTCTGTGCTCACAAACACAGCTGAGC
This sequence comes from Pavo muticus, assembly GCA_016647715.1. Lineage (NCBI taxonomy): Eukaryota > Metazoa > Chordata > Aves > Galliformes > Phasianidae > Pavo > Pavo muticus. The sequence continues at coordinate 353,974 of JACDJE010000016.1, read as the reverse complement.
TCCAGCTAATGCAGTTTCAGGCCTGTGAATTGCTCAGGTGAAAGATATTTACAGCACATGCAGTGGAAGTAGGAACTGTCCCTCCTTTTTCAACTGGATAGTCCAACTCCAGACACACAAAGTAGGCTGCTGCTTAAGGCAACACAGTAGCCATGCCTCTGATGTTTATCTGCCTCCAGCTGAATTATGAAAAGGCTGAAGGGAAAGCTCCAGGAGTATATAGAGAAAGATACTTCCAGGGGAGCCAGCTCCTCCTGTTAAACTGCCAGCCTCCACCCTCTCCTGACCATAGTCTTGGCACAATGAAGTACAGCTTCGCATGCACTACTGAGCCAATTCTGAGGTCTGGTCTACTAACTTGGGTAGAGTTACATCCAAGCATCCAATGGCAGGATCTGGTCAGAAATGCCTGCTATATAAACCAGTGTTTGTTTTGGAGCAGAATGTATTACTACAAGAGAAGCATAAGAAAATCCCTGAAAATTGCAAAGATGCAGCATAGGTTCCTTCTCTACAAAACCAACCCAGTAAACAGAGGGAATTCAGCATCAGTAACTAGAAACGTCTGCTTTAGAATAATAACAGTAATCCCTAGGGAAGAGAAAACAAACAAACAAAAAACAGTAAATTCATCCATATCTCTTTCAATTTGCCTCAGTTACCACCTTCTTTCTGGTTCCTCCATAATTCAGAGAAGTAGCACTCCCTGTCTGGTGTTGGAGCACCACACAGCTGGGCAGTCAGCACCCAGAGACCCTGAGTTTGCAGAGAAACTGGACCCAGGAGGTTTGCAGAAGCTGCTTTCTTCAAATTTGGCCCTACATCATAATTTCTTCACACAGGAGGTAGAGACAATACTTAACTGCTGCACAGATAATTGAGAAGGTTAAATGAAAGTGTGTTTACACAGCTCCCTGGAATTGAAGGTTAGAGACTGCATACAAATTTGAATATTATGCAGTATTTCTTACTATTTCTCCACTGTTATTACCTCTCCTTTATGCACCTTTCAAAAACTCTCCCTTAAAGCATGTCAAGATAATAAAAGAAATGCCACCTCCCCCTAACTCCTTGTTTCTAGATTCTGCTGTTTGTTGCTATGAAGCTCTTCTCCCCTTCCATGTTACTGAGAATTTGTTTAGATATTTGCATTTAGTCAAGACAAAGCACTCATCCATGACTGCTGCTTATTTCTTACTTGCTGCAGTCCTTTATTTTTCACAGAAACCACTCACATTTTAATACAAGCACAGTGTGAGCATTAAAAAAATTTTTTAAAAAAGGCAGATGAGCTCTCTACAGGAGAGACACCATTCTTCAGGACAGACGTAGATGGGGCAGAGGCAGCAGGCTATAAATTCATTAAGTTAAGCACTGAACAGTAATCTTTAGACCCCCCTCACTCACACACCAAGCAAGTGGCATCAGTTTCTGCACCTAGATCTTACCGTGCAGATAAAGAGAGGTGAACTCCCACACTCTACTCCTCAGCCCATTTCTGAACCACTTCTCATTCTTCCATAGGGACAAAAAAGAAATTAATAAGAAAGATACTGCAGACCAGAGGGACTCTGATTTGCTCTGCAGCATCCTGATCCCATTGCCTGGCATGTATTTCTTTGGAAATTAAGTTCTTGGAGTCATTTGCTTTGCATTCAGCAGCTGCCTGCAGAACACACTCAGCATAGGAGCTACTCTTGCGTGCTCCCACCGGTAACTGAAGGGCTTTGCCTAGTAGCTCACAGTTCACCCCGTTCAGAGCACCTAGGCCTGACCAACTATCCAGTTCCACTCATATCCAAATCCAGTGCACAGAGGCAGTTGATTTCAAGCTGGAGTATCACAGTAATGTGGACAACTTCCAAGAATAGAAATTGGAAGAAGGCCCTAGTTTACACTCCTGAAATACCCATTCTGCTCTCAGATAGAGGCATCTCAGATTAGAAAACCTAATATTATCAGAGCTATCAGCTGGAAAGCTGTCATGGAGCAGAGCACTCACTAATCCAAACCAAACAAATACAGTCAAAAGCAGAAAAAACATCTCCTGCCCTGAGGTCGCACGTGATGTCAGTGAGATGAACACAGATTCTGCCTTTTCCACCACCATTTGCAGCTTAGAAGTTAAAAATACTCAGATATTGCTGTCAGAGCCCTAAGGATCACATAGCTAAACATTATCCTGCCTGCAAAAAAAAAAAAACAAAAAACACTCCTGCCTACACAGCTGCCATTCCCACACAAAAGCAGACAGACATATATGTTTAAGAAAACCTTTGACAAGTGAGGACAAACTGCTTTCTATGCACTGCCTTCCATTTGTCATAGCTTCCCTGTTCCTGATCTTTCAAGTATTCTAATACTCCATTCTCATCAACATTGCTCAGCATGTGACCAGCACATTTACTAATTTAAATTGTTTTGAACAAAACTGTCTTGTCTAAACACTATGAACTCTACCAAGCTGGTCTTAGAAAGCCTGGCTAAGTGTGCACATATACACCCCTGAAGGTCTGGCAGTCTATGTTTTCGTACTGGGGTAGCAGCTACTGAGCTGGAAGAAGGCACAGGGTTCCAGAGTCTGTGCTCTTGACGCCAGAGCACCCACATCATCATCACTGAGCCTGAACTAAGAGGCAACAGACAGTAATGGCACAGGGCCTGCTGCTTTCACAGACTTAACTCATAGTTGAGCTACCACCAGGGTGTCATATGACATTTTGGAAATCCAAGTGTACAAAGTTTGTGGCTTTGTGGGTTGTTGTTGTTTTTTTTTTTTAATTTGTTTTTAATTAAGACTTGAAGCCTTCCAGAGACAGCTACAGGATTTTCAGAATAAGTAAGGTCAAGGCAGGGGGTAGGGAGAAGGCGCACACTGAGCTACTTGCAGATACCTCATGGATGAAACAAAAGCTGACGTTGCCTAAAGAGCAGCCTTACTCATAAATTTTGACACTATGTAATACAATTGAGACATTAAGGGATTTCCACTGTTCAGAAATATTGCAGTTCTTTTGCCAAAAGGACATAAATGATGGAACCAAATGACCAGCATAAGATTATGATTAGCGAGGCTTAACAGACTTCCCTTAAAAAAATTAGTAAAGGTATTTGTTTACATCAGAACTGGACACAGGAATTCAGATACAAGCTGAACCATTCCCAGGATGCAAGGGAACACACTGCTCTAGTGCTTGCTTCCTCTCATAAGGCACGACTTACTATGAATCAGAAGTCAGAATGCAAACTTTAAGTTCCTTCCAATCAATAATCTGCTGAAGCAGACCAATGGAATGGTTAGCATTACCCAGATTTAAGGTGAGACCCATGCAAACTGTTATCGCTGCTAGACATTACTCTTACTTCAGTATCTTACCAGTAAAATATATCTGCTGATAATTTAATAATAGAATCATACAATGGCTTGGGTTGAAAGGGACTTTAAAGACCATCCAGTTCCAACACTGTTGTGGGGCAGGATTGCCACCCATTAGACCTGGTTGCCCAAGACCCCATCCAACCTCGAACATCTCCAGAGATGAGACATCTCTAACCATCTTCATAGCGTTTTCTTCCTTGTATCTAATCTAAACCTGCTCTCTTTTAGTTTAAAGCTAGTACCCTCTGTCCTATCACTACGCTCCCTACCTTTCCAATAGGCCCCCTTTAAATACAGTAAGGCAGTTATAAGATCTCCACAGTGCATTTTCTTATCCAGACTGAACAAAAAAACAGAAAAAGACACTTAGCAAAGGCACGTTCAGCACTGTACCACATTAAATCATAGCAATATGACTGACAATACTTGTGAAACATATACATACACACACATACATATATATATAAAACATGATAAACTAAGTCAGTAGTGAAATGACAGGAAGATACATTTATATTTGGGTTTCTAAAGAAACATTATGATATCCAGAAATTCCATGATTTCAGTGTTTTTCATTGTTGGTAATTCCCAAGGTCTCACGTTCTTTAGAGCAAGACACTGACTGCTATCACCCAAGCCCACTGAATCTTTCTTAATCCTTCCAAAACTGTGCTCTAAGCACACTTCTTCCTTAAAACCTTTTATCTTGTGTATTTTACATTGCATCAAGCAAAAGTCTGTTTTTCCACAGTTAGAAGTTTATACCTAGTCTCTCCTTAAATCCGTTAAAACCTTGAACCTATTTCTTCTACCTCACAATTTACTGTAAATATTTTGGATAACAAATAGTTTCTGATAAAATTTATCCCGTTCATTTGGCTTGCATAAATTGTAGAACTGCAGAATAAATCACATCCAAAGTTACCTCTAGAGAATCCAATTCTATCATATTGTTCAGGTCCTTGTCCAGCTTAGTTTTTTAATTTCTTATCATCATCATCATCATCATGTTATCCATGCCCCCAACCAGCTAAGCAGCTTTGTATGCACTGGCATAAAGGCAATTCTCAGATCCCTTCAATTGCTGACTGTGTTGCATACACCCTGATCCTGCTTGGTCATATCCTCTCTTTCTAGTCTCTCACAGTTGTTTGGTATGGTCACTTCAGATTATGTTTTACAGAAAAGGTCTATTAAAAAAAAAAAATACAATAAAAGATGTATAAATAAAAATCCTGATTTGGATCCTAAAAAAGCACAAATAAAATGAAACTATGAGTATGTACTGTAAATTATACAAAAAAACAAGTAGATTGGCACCAAAGTTAAGAATGCAGATGAAATTAATGCAGAAATGCAGGTATATTTTCATTTAGACCATGGACATGAAATCACCTTCTTATTAATGAGACAGATTACTATTACTCATTTTACTCAAGAAAAAATAAATCGGCAACAGAGAAAAAAAATTATAAAGCAGAAGAGAATAAAACTTAAATCCATTCAATATACTTTCAGGTCTCTCTAGAGGAATCCTGTGCCTAAAGAAATTACTTTTTCCTTCAGAATAGCAAAGCAGCTCCCAGCCTTCCATGATGCTTCGAGTGCTGTGCAGGCACAGTTGTTGCATAAATAAGCACAAAGAGGGAAGGATAAGAAAAGCAAAATGAATACAGAAACTGAAGTGCCTCCTGAGGCCTTTTGTTCAGTTTTCTGCTGTCGCAAGCAGATCCATCATACGATGCTTTTTCTCATCATGCAACAGCTAGACAGACACAGCCACCCAGAAAGAAAGCTAGCATAACGTACTGACCATCAGTAACCAGAAATTAGAAGTTTACAACCTCCCAAGGAGTTAAGTACAACCACATACAAAACATTAAGAGGGGAGCACAGAGAGAGAAAATACTGAAAAATTTTCAGAAACATATCTTGAAGTAGAACCTTACTAGGTTGTTTTGGTCAGTCTCCAGAGAACTCTAAAGACCACCAGGCTATTCCTCTTTCTCAGCATCTAAATATGGAAAGGTCATGATATCAGCTTTGATTATAGGGTTTCAAGACACAAACAGGCTCCTTCCAGAAGCAACCATTTACGGAACCATATCTGAAACGCTGAGTAATGATTTACTCACAAAAACCCCAGCAGGCTGCTACCCCTCTGGATACCACAGGGCAAGATTAGTAGTTGATCCATTTTGGCAAAGGCCACGTGATAAATAACTTTACAAATAACCACAATAATGGTCCTTAATCTCTTAGGTCTTCATTACAGCAGCTAAAGCCAAGTTCTGCTATTTGGTTTAACATCAGCCTGAATCCTTTCTTCTCTTTGATCTACGTTTTGAAGGCTTCAGCATTTGCCTAACCACCATCCTGCAGCTGGTTGGTACCAGAGACAAATTCCATTACTCTCGTGGATGTCACTTTGAATAATCCAGCAAAGGCCAAGGCCAATGTGTTAAAATAAAGAGATAGGGGTAAGGAAGAATAGAAACCAACGAGTCAGAGAAGGTTTATTTTTCTGTAGCGACAAAAAGTCACCATATGACTACTAGGAAAAAAATAGTACCTCTTACTTATATTTTAATATCTACATACATTAATGTGAACAGAAAACCACCCATCATATCAGGCAACCTCAGATTTGCACAGCAGCAAGTAGGGAAATGACTGACAATGATTTAGATGCATAAGCAACTCTCTGGATTCTGCTGTAACAGCCTGGGTGAAGCTCAGGAACAATGAGTAGGTGGCTCTCCAAATACTTCCTGGGGAATTAGACTTTATTATCATTTTTACTAGAGCCATTAGCTTTCGAAGTTGCATAAAGTGAAACTCAGAAGAAGATCACAGACTTAATTTGTTGAAGTATAGTCATCTGTTATTTACTAACGTATCTTCTTCTGACAGTACTAATAGCTGATGAAATAGTGCATCGATTTATCACTCATTCTGAAATCTCATTAATTTTTCAGAGCATTTATTTATCTTGCTCACTATGGAAGCAAGTGCTTCTTTGCCTCATAGTTGTTCAAATGCAAGCAAGGAATTTCTAGAAATTTGCATAATTCAGACAGAGCTGGCTGCTAACTCACTCTTTCTAAAACAAGATGAAATTTTAAAAGTAGCAAGTAAGGGGTCACTAAGAATGAACATAACCCAGAACATTTTTTTAACCCAAACAGAAAACATCCTCATACATTCGAAAGCAGCGCATGCACAATGGAATTACTGTCAAATATTCTTTCTCATGCTGACTACAGGAATGTGTTACACCCAGGTCTAAGGAAAGAAAAAAAAAAAATGTTTATGTTTTCACAGAGAACAGATCAATTGACTGAGATAACACCCTATCTGTCCACTCTGGAGACAGGTTACACATAGCTTGTTCCAAACAGGGACTTTGCACAATTGTTTTCTTCTCATTATTGAGAACGTCTTCAAGAGGGAAGACAGCTCCTTAACTTGAAGAAACTTTACAGCATACATCTGTCAAAGATTTTTTATTCATTATTATTTTTCTTGTTCTAATGAAGTTGTGCCCACTGCTACACAGTGATTTTTTTATTTACTGTAGACTTTTCTAAACAGGACTTCCAACAAAGTCAAAGTTTTCCATAACCACTATATTCTATGGGTGGGGTTCAGCTGTGGAGGGGAAGTACTACCTTACTCACTTCCTCCCTGCAGATTAGAGACTATATCTTACCACTCCCACACCACCAAGAAAGTTCATTTATTTGCTGTTCTGTACATGATGTTCAGTCATGTTTTCATTGTTGTCAGCAAAACAAACCACACAATAATTTGTCCTAACAGCATTCTAGAAAAGGCCACTTCTCACCCTGGCAAAAATGTTCTAAACAATGCAGGAGCTTCTGTGTTATACCCTAGGCATCTTTTTGCCTTTACTCCTGTCATACATTTCAAATTCAGTGTTTTCTTTTAAGATATTAGTGTTTCCATTACAGTGGTTTGTATAAATAAGTAAAAAACTTCAAAGAAAAAAAAAAAAGAGAGAGGGGGAGAGAGAGAGTCTCTTTAACAATCTTGTTTTCTTTTCTCAGAGTATTTTCAAATCAGTTTGCCTTTTTGCTGTATTTTGCCTTTGGCCAGAACCCATATGCAAAAAGCATCAGGACAACGCATTCTCTTTCATGCTGGCAAAGTAAAAAGCTTATGATGTTTCTTCTTATTTATGCGTCAAATGGATTTTCATTCTGCTTTCAGCAAACAAGTTGCTTCACTAATAGAAATAAACATTTGCTTAGATTTTGAATACACTTGAAAAGAGTTCATAATATACATGCTTTTAGAGAGAAGTTAATGGAAGTAAAATACATTTGCCCTATCAGTCTGTAGCAAGTTTCATGTTCAGAGCTTAAGGCAATCAGAGATCCATTCCAGTTGACCTCAATGAGGTGCATCTTTGTTTTCTCCTAAACGTCATGCTTGAAGACTAAGTTGAAGTTTTGCTGTAGAGCTTCATAATAGATAAAAGTGATTCCTGATAGCTTTGATGCAAGCATACAATTGATGTAAAGTGACAGACTGAGTTGCGAGTCATCTTTCCAAGCCTCAGAGCACATCAGTGGATACTTACACATGGAGAGAATGAATCGAACCCTCCCACCTACTTTCTAGAGCAGGACTTGCTCACGTGAGCCACCAGCCTCCAGGAGGTGAAGCAGAAAGTGTACTAGATTGTGAATAATTACTAGGATTATTAAAGTCAGCAATGACTTAAAATCTGCCAGAAACTAAAACAAAATAACAACCCTTTATTTTAATCAGATATCAGAAAGATGCAGTGTGTGAACACACTTCTGGAAAGGTACTGGATATCCAGGAAAACTGTAGAGATCCTGTGACAATATTTCATAATTTTTAGTAGTGAGAAGTCTACATACCCACCACACATCCAGAGAGTACAGGTGAGCTGTGACCAGCGATAGCACTTCTCAGTTCTCTCCAGGAGCAGTGTTGGCAGCCTGGCACACAGCAAAAGCAAGCCCTGGCTCTGAATAAGGGCAATCAAAAAGCATGAAGATATTTTGGCTATTACTAAAGGATAAAGCTCGTTCTTCAAAAAGCAACTCAAGGTGCATTTTCCCTACTGGCTGAAACAATAAACAAATTATGCAGTATCAAACAGGAAATAAATAGGTTTTAATTTAGTCATTTTAAACAGAAATTCCTGTCTTTTTCTCAATGTGTCAATGAACAGCAACACTAAACCAGGCACTGGCAAACTACATATCTGAGCTGCATGCAAACCAAACCATCAACTGCATACAGCTTTGCATTACAGTCACTGTGTTTAGATGACAACAGTAGAAAAAGGTTTTGTTGACTAATGAAGCCTTCCTTCAAAGAACCTATAGGCCAAAGAAACACAAGTGATACATAAGAAAACAAATAAAAGAATTAAGGCTTTCACATGCATTTATACCACCTGCAATGCCAGAAAAGTAATGTCTTTCAAGTAAAATACAGTCTTAATTTACTCTCCCTCCAAGTGAATTCAGCATCAATTTCAGCCCATTCCATTTTTCTGAAAAAAGTGGTCTAATATGATTTGTGTCTGAACATAAAATTAACAGCAGACAAGCTTTTCAGCCAAGGTCTTTTAAAGGTGATTTGTTCAAAGTCTAAAGTCCCTTTTCCAGACACATTTCTTTTTCCTCCCACTGCTTACATGAGAGTGCAGAGAAATAGTGCAGATGTTTAGGATTTACTGCAAAGCTGTCTGACTCTGCATGTAAACAAGTATGTTTTTCTAATACAGGTCATCAGATTGATTGTTATTTACTGGAACTTTAAACATAAGTCCAGAAAAAAGATACTCAAACAGTTTTTAAATTACTCATTTTAACAAAAATCTGAGTTGAAGCAGGAACCAAATTCTTCTGTATTCCATGGTATCAATGAAGCAAATATGATAATACTACTACTTACCACACAAGTGAACTACATATCATTCCATCATAATTAAAGCCTAAATAGGAATTATTCTCTTACTGCCATAGTCATTTCTACCCTTCTTCCTCTATTATTTAAAACCACCTCCCACTCCACCTATCATCACGTATCAAGACATTATCCCCTTATAAATTGTCTTTAGACTATAGGGATCTATTTTCCTCTTTTCCTTCACCCAGCTTTTCCTCAATGACCAGCAAGTTTATGGTTGTGCCTTCATTCTGTTTACACATCAGCTTTCAAGGTTCCTCTTCCTGTTAATAATAAAATGAATGTCTAAGCTACTAAGTTAAATTTTTGTTACTTACATCCAATACTAAGTCATATACTGAAATGAACACCAAGGGAAAACTGAATAGTTAGCTGGTCTAATTAAACTCATTTTGGTCTGATCAACTACAATTATATTTCACAGTTGCTCTGTGCTGTCAGTTATTAATCTTACATCTCTGCTCAGTGAGAATCTCCACAGATTTCCATTGCAGCATTTTCAGCTGCAGCACATGTGATGTAATAGGACATTTGAATCTTCCTCTTTAAGCAACAAAAGGAGAAGTGGGCAAATGAGGGGACACTCGTACACTTCAGCTGGCTCTTCCTGGGCACAAAAACTTCTTCAGAAGAAATGGAGCACAAGAACAGCTACACTTGCCACCTTTCTAGTTAAAATAACATTTTATCACTTCCATTGGAAACTGCTAAAGGTCTGGCCCTGTTAGAGACTGTGATTTAGGCAGCTAATGCTAAAAAGCAATTAGGTATAGGTTATAGAATCTTGATGCAGCAATGTCATTAGGTATTATTGCTATAGTTACTAAATACTCATTAAGATTTAAAATTGAGTATTTGGCTTGATCCACAGTTTTAAGCTGTCACACTAATCTTCACAAAATTCATGAATTTATATAGAATGTCACTGTCCTCAGCTGACAAAAGACCGGATTTCTACTTTTACTGTCATTAGAGACTCTGTCAACTGAAATGGAAATAACTCAGGGTCCCTTGTCCACTGGAAGTCCTGCAAACTCATCTGAAAATAATTCAATTACAGGCTGCAAGAAGGACTCTAGATCAGCTGAGAATGGTCAGCATGAGTCCCATGGGTTAGATTTGGCACCAGAGGCATCTCAGCTAGCCTCCAGGAACATGAAACAGAAGGCTTCCTTCTTTAATCAGAAACAACAGGAAATTAACTTTGTGAAGTTTCCCAAATGTATTATGGAGTTCTCTCTCGACTAATAAAGAAGTGGTCCTGCAGGATGAAGAATTTAGCCAGCTATAGTTAGATAAATAAGAGCTGAAAGAACATGGTAGCAAGATACACTATCATAACACAAAGGGTTTATGATTAATTTCTTGCTGTGAGTAGGCACGTCTACTTAATTAACATTGTGTTCATCTAAAGCATTCTCTAAAGATCCAACATTTATGGAGGTATCTTAACTTTTCTCCTAGCAAATAAAGATGTCAACACTCACTCCCTATACAGCCTCCCTTTCTCCCCCCTAAATAGAATAACAGAATTGTAAAAATACAGAAGGAACAGGGACTATAGGCAGCATAAAGCAATTTATTTGGATTTGTAAGTGTGTTGCCTTAGCCAGATAAGGTTTATCATCTTCCCATCAGGTTTTCAAAGAAAAAATAGTTGCATCTAAACTGTTTTCCTGGTGGCACCGTAAGAGCTCTGAGTCAACATAAACACATGAGCCTTTTCTCCTGAGATGAGCAAAGGGTTGGAAGCCAAAGTATTACGTTCAGTATTTCCCAGTGACTTCATGCTAATCTGGATCTCCTTTTTCACAGCTAACCTATGGTCACACATCACCCACTAATGCTGAGGGTGCAGCTGGAGTTCCACCATCCATCCCTCACCTGCCAGAGCTCAGAGAATGTACTTATATTTGTGAGGGAGAATTAAATTCTGTTTATTCATTTCTTTTTACTATATTTAGGGGAAGATTTCTTGCTTGCAGCACCAGAATGTTATTGAGAGCCAAGATCCTACTTTTCTGTTGCATAAGTCAAAGTTACTTAAAACAGTGTTCAGAAAGGATGAGAAAAAAAATAAATTATCAGAATGGAAGTGGGAGTAAAAGTACGAATTTTAAGCTCTGATTTCAGAAGGTAGTTGATATTCAGTTCCTATGTCTCCTGGCTTCTGTTCATCTTGAGTAGCTCAGACTTTGGACTAAGATCCAGTAGCTTCTGAGAAGAATGAAGTCACCCCTTTTGGGCTCCAGAACATAGTTTCACTTGCTTCTTTTGCTAAGGTACAGTGGGCTAATCCTGAGGTGATGTTCCTCACTTGGAACAAGAAAATATTTCTACAAAACCTGAAGCCATGGTACTAAGAGTAGCAAAGGGAAAGAGGAGACTTCCCTGCTTACTTTTGCTGGTAGACTGCACATTTGACATTCACATCAAAACTAAGGGTATTCTGTTCCCAGCCCTCTGCATCTAGCCTGAAGCCTGCACAACCACTGAAATGAGAAATAATGGGCTACAATGTGAAATAACTTCAGGTTGATGAAAGATATTTTGACCTCTTGGAAAGAAATTTGCTCACTCCCTATATTTACTTCTCTCAGATGCACCCAAGCTACTTTAAGATGGCATTAGGGATTTGGGTTACACGCTGTTTCTCAGCCATGTCCACAGTCGTACTGAAATTCAAGAAATCCCGACCTAGCTCTCATTCACCTTTCTGTCGTTGCTGTTCTTCACCTCCACTCTCTCCCCCCCACTCTTTTTTTCTTTTTTTTTTTTTTAATTTGCAAATATAGTTGTCTCAACTATAAACATTTTAGGCTCCAGGCAGCTTCAAGAACAGTCAGTAAACTAATGATGAAAAAAATCCCAAATAAGGAAACAAGTATGGTTCACCAACATGACCACAAAAAAATCTGGAGGCAGAGGCAGGGAGGAAAATAAAAATAAAATAAAAAAACAACCTTAACATAAATTGAGCAGGGTTTCCACTTTCCTCCTCCCTAAGGGCTTTAAGTGAGTCATCTTCTGAACAACTTACCATGAAGTAGATTTATATTTGATATCATTCTGGGTTTCTTAACCCCCTTTAAAACTTTCTCTGTTGGTTTGTATGAATACAAGGCTAACTTTGTATTTTCTTACCATGTTTAGCTCTTCATTTTGCATTGATTCCCTGATCCACAAAGCAGCTCTGGTACTTATTCACTTTACCAATAAATACTTGGAAGAGCTGCTGCAGTAAAGACATAAAAATTGATGAATTAATTAATTCAGCTTAGAACTTATCGGTATGTTGTTCTTAAGTTAGCATGTTCTGATGGCTGCTATTGAGCAGAAAGACATATAGAATGGAGATAGAGCTTAACTCAAGACTGTTGTAAAACAGTCAAGATGATGATCTGTCCCATTCCATACAGTGTAGAGCCAGCTTCATCAAAGAGTTTTGCTAAGATTTGAGAAATAGAATTCTTACTGGCACCAAAAGCATTGCTTTAGTCCCTCTGTAATTTGGGGGAATTTTCTTCCCCCTTGGCTAAACTAAACTTGTGGAAGGTAACTTGTATCACCAGCAAGAACAGATAATACAAATATACGTTTATAAAAAGAAACAGTTTTCCCATGGTTTGCTTACTTTTTGATATAGATCCCTCTCTCAGCTGTTATCATCCTCTTCCTCAAAAGTTAAACCAAAGAAGAATCTCAGCACTTGGCTCATTATTTGTCAGCCACACAATTCTACCTTCTCCAGTGGCAGCATCTACAGTAAAGATTACATGCATCAGCAGTGGGAGCAGTACTCAAGAAAGCAGGGCAAGGAGATCCTTATGGGAGAGGGAAAACCAACCAAACAAAAACAGTAGTTGTATCAGTTTGAAGGAAGGAGATATTGAGACTCCTGTTCTCTTCTGTGAAATCACGAGTTAACAATTACCTGCCCTTCATAGTACTGAAACCAATCGTAAACAGAGATAAAAATTACACAACTAAAACTGTGACAAGAGGGCACTTGTTAAGTACAGTTCTCACCTCTTCTCTTCTTAGCTTACAAAGCAGTTTCCTCAATACCTTGCCTCTGGAAAAGGCCAGCGCTACTTAGAGGACAAAGCCATAAAGGCAAATTCACAGTCCCAACATCACCTTGGGCTGGCATTGTCATTGCTTTTAACTGATTGAGCACATTCACAACTGTCCCAAAAAGGCAATGTCATCTAACTTTAGCTGTTCTGATCTAATGAAACAAAAGTTAGCTACCGCTGCATCACTTCATCTTCACATCCATTTTATTCAGGTTGGGTAATTCCTATCATTACCTATATCTCTTTGGTGTAGGTAACTGACATACCAGATATTCACATTCAATTCTAAGCCATGGTACAGGCTTCTTTCAGTCTTGGGCTAGTTTCCTAATGGGAGTTTTGTTTTCTTCACTTGTAAAAACCAGAATAATAAGATTTCTGTACTGAGCTCTGGATACTTTGTTTATATGAATTGTGAATTTTTTTGTGTACACAATCACAAAATTTACAAGTAGTTTATTATAAAGTCCTTCAAAGGATATTGTTCTTAAATGTGACCAAAGTGAAACATGAATATTACTATAGGACTAATTTATCATGAATTAACCTTAGTATAACTAATATAATGCTGTAAGTTTTTTGTTTTGTTTTTTAATAGGAACTACTATTCTATGCATTGTATATCCAAGAGAAGCTCTAGTGCCTGTGGGCTAATACATCTCTTTACTATGCATTGTCAATACGTCGCTGAAGACAGGAATTTAGAATTTTAATATTTTTAATAACATAATGACATCCAGGTGCATGACCAACTATGTACTTCCACGTATGGCTTAGCATTGAGCAGGCATACGTTTTGTTTCAGTCATGAAGGAGATTAATTACGCCCCCTTATAAAAGTCTACCCTGTGTTTATGTAATACACAAGTAATAACTTTTGAGATAAATATTTTGGGGCAACAGAGTGCCTCAGAGTTTTAGCCTAAGAAAAAAACAACTATGGGACAGAATTTATGGCTTTGGCTTGCTACAGTTTGTAATTACTCCCAGGGAGGTCGGAGAGAAAAGGCCAAATGATGAAAGACAAGTCCCCCACATCTTTGAGGAGAGCTGTGTGGGAAGAACACAAGAAGCCTTTCTGCTGCAACGCAGATGAGTGTCAGTTAATGAGTAGCACTGTTGAAAATTTTATTTGGGGATTGACTTCAAAGCAAACATGTCACTGAATTATATTCCAGCTTGTGTTACACATATGCCATTGTTGGATATGCCTCATTCTATAAGCACATGATCACCTTTTGGCTTCTCTTTATCCTTCATGTTTTCTCTTCAGCACAGTATCTCCATCCCACATCAGTTAAGCTGCAAATTTTTAAGCAAGGTTCAGGGGTTAAAACACACAAATTTATTCTCCAAAACACAAGATACAATTTAAGGAATAAAGTATGGTTATCAGAATTCTATTGATACAATAAGCTGCCTTCTGTGATGACAGATGCTAGAGTAACAAAGGTGCTGTTCAGATGACTGATAGGCATAAAAATTTCTTTAGCAGAACTCTCATGACAGACAGCATTGATTTATTAACATCCAGATTCTCAACTGCCAGGGAGAAAACAGTGGTACTTCTGCCAAGAACATACTACACAAATTGAATTGTCAAAACATCCACCCATCACATGGAACATGCTTATTCTATTCAGTACAAAGAGGATCCCTCTATTTATATTAATGTTATAACAGGTACATCTAACATTTGTGATCCCACCAACAGTAGAATTGTGTAAGAAGTCATCACCCCTTTTCCTTCTGGTGTGTTCATCGCTGTGTCTGATTAACTGCTATATGCCCCTTCTTGAAAGGAGGAACAACAATTAGACCAACATCTGACCACACTGAATTTACCCCATAGTCAGCATTAATCTAAGAACAGTAGCTTTTCCTTCCCAACTACTGATGCAAGAGATTTATAGAGGACTACAGAAAATTGTGTCAGCTAGGTACTTTAAGCAGTGCATCCTGAAATAACACCTGCAGAGATATAGTGCAAGTAAAGCACATTAACATTTCTTGCAGAATTTCAAGCAGAGAGCCAGACAGCAGACATATATATTACCATCTGACCCATCCTAATTCTCACAATATATCCTTCATGTAAATTTGTGTCTCTGTAAGGAAGATTAATGTATAGCAAAATTATTGGAAGAACTCCTCTTAATGACATATTTAATTCCTTGTTAATTGATCATGCATACTTATTTTCTGAAAAAGTTTATTACCCCTTAGCAGATCTCCTTTCTTGTATACAGATGAGCAAGATGAGCACAGATGAGCTCAGCCATGAGCATTTTGCAGCTTTGCTATTATAACTGATTCAGATATAAAAACCTCACACAAACTTTTCTCTTGCAATTGCCTAAAATCTGTTTTTAATAAATTAGTCTTTTCCATCTTGTTGCACAATGAATATTAATAAAAATGAGAGATGAAACAGGAAAACAAAGCAGCTATTGTACAGGAAGTCAATCTCTAATGAGCATTTTAACTGTGCTATTGAATTAATTTAGTGGGGCTGGATGTGTAAGTGCAAGAAAAATGTATCATATTAATTCCACATTTTCTCTCAAAACATAAATTAACAGTTATCTGCACTTTTACAAGTAGTTAAGAATGAATCTTAAGTTAAATTTCAGTGGATCTACATGTTAATTTAGGGAAACCTATAAAGTTACTTACATTGCTGTAAATGAGGACACCTACCCCAAAAAAGAAAAAAGTAAAGAGTGCTGAATAAAGGATGACTTGATCTAACTTCAAATCAGCCAGAACAACAAATAAAATGTTAAGATAATCTTTTGTTAAGTTCTATCACTTCAGTTAATAACAATCACTTGTTCTTAAGTAGAACATGCTGCTACCTTACCATTAAATATATCGTAAATACTAAATTAAAATTTGAAGTTAATAATAAGAACAAAGTTGAAATATTCTACTCAACTTTTTCCACAGTAATTTCGATTCAAAGAAACTTGGAGCTGTTTCAAAAGCTGTTTAAGAGACAAATTCATTTCAGATGTGCCCACCCCAGATCTGCTGTGACTGAAAGCAATGTTTTGTTTGTTCAAACACATGCAGTATTTGCAAATATATTTGCAATAACTCATCTCAATGAACTTTTCCTTAGATAGAGTATGCACACATTTGATTTGTATGCCTTTGGCTTTCGTCAACAGGGACGTTCACAGCTAGGCAAAGTTAACAAGGTTTCTGCATCAGCTTTCTGCTCCTGCTGTACAGACATACAAACTGCTCAATAATGTAATGAACCACTCAAAATTCTCAGCCATACATTTCCAGTCAAAGAAATCACTGACTTGGTTTTGTTCAACCTCTGGAGCTGAGCTGCAGCAGTTCCAGCTGTGATCAACAGGCAGCTCAGATATTCTTGAGGGATGAGCAGGACAGACCTATTGCTCAGCACCATCTTCCCTAACTCAAACTATTCCACCTATTTTTAGTCAAAGACTGAGAATGAGAAATACTAGATTTTTCTTTTACTTAATCTCAGCTCTTTGTAAAGAGATTTTTTTCAATTCATTGTTCATTGTGTTCTTGCTTGTTATTTAGTTTTCAAACAGAAACCAAAAGCTCTTTATATACAGAACTAAAGCATATGCTCAAGAGGAGCAGACTTAATGAAGGGTTGGGGTGCAGAAAGGTGATAGCATTGTAATTAAAATTTTCTTTCACATGAAATTTGCAAACACACTCGGGAAAATTTGAATGCCTGCCTCTGCCAAGGGACAACAAGAAACTCCAATTGCAATTCACTGTCTGCAAGACATGAAAATGATTGTGGCTCTTCACTCTTGCTTTGGAAGGTTAGAAATTCATTTCCTCACATTCAGAATTTGGACTTGAACTTCTGGTGAACAGCTAGAGCTTTATAGAGAAAGGAGAACAGCTGCTATTGCTTGAAAGCCTACTGTTCCCAATACATCAGAACAGCAGTACCAAATTAAAGTTTGAAGAGTGCTGAAATCTTTTATACATGAACACAAGCTACTCTAATGCTCTCTTTGGATTTCAAGAGAAGGTTATGTCGTTGATATAGACATAATTAACACAAATGACACAGAAGAAAGCCCTTTCAGTCTTTCTCACTCAAAAAACCTGTTTTCAAGTTATCTTCATCCACCTCTGACACTTTTCTCAAGAGTATTAAAAGGAAGTCAACAGATGTCACTACTCTTGGAGAAAACCAGAAGACAAATGCTCCCCACAAGTAGTCCTGACCTAGTAAACCACACAGCCTAACAAGGACATATGCAGGCAAGCCAGCACTACAAATGCAGTAAGAATGGGAAGCTGCAGCATCTCTGCTGGGTTAGCAAATACAGATTCAGCTTAGGTCTCTTCAGCTCTACTCTAGACTTGTCAGTAGACCAAAAGAGGTCTGGAAATTGAAAGCAGAAACCTTACTTCCCCTTCAAACTCTTCAGCCCGAAGTTAGATCTGGTTCTAAAAGACACAATCTCGTATCTAAGCTTGCCGAGATATTTCTGCCCACGTATACGCACACACTTCCGCATACATGAATCATCTATTTTAAGTACATTTGCTACAATCCCCACTAAATTATGAATTTGATTTTCCAGTGATAATTCATCCTCAACAGCAAGATTCTGACTGCCAGAATTTCAGAGTAATATTTTTTACAATCTTCTTACAGCTTGACAGCAAGTACTTTCATAAGTGAGTAAATCCAGTTGGGATTTGTTCCAAAGCAGCATTTACAAGTTGTCATTACCTTTTCATGTGATCCTATTGACTAAAGCAAACTCAAGAGCTTCTTCTGATCTGCTTGCAACAAGACACACAATAGCTGAACACTCTGCACTGGTTGAAGTAAGCTACATCAAGCTCCTCTAGGTATCATTCATATAGCTTTTATAGTCCAGACCTACACATGTACTCGTCTGTCCCTTACATCCTTCCAAGATAGTCACAATTAGACGTGACTTGAAGGGCAGTTGCTGGCTGGATAGAGGACGGGATCGCTATAGCTCAACAGACCAGAAAAACCTCTCTCTTCCTAATGCTGCTAGGGTCACTCAGAAATTGCCTTCAGGGCTCCAGTCAAAGTCTTTATATTTAAGTTTTTTGCAATGAAAACATTTATTTTTCACACAATAGTTGCAACTACAAAGTTCAACCGTCCAGTCCTCACTGAGAATATGGTGGCAATGCCAACTCAGAATCCGGCCTCCTTTTCCATACCTGCTGCCCTTCACATTAGTGTTGAGACAACCAAGGGGACAACAAATACTCTTTAGCTGGATCAGATAGGAAATTAAAATAACACATGAATGTTTTGCCAGACTAGTCAACTGGAGCTGTTCTCCCAAAGCAGTTCAGCCAGAACTCTGTACACAAAACTGCACCTGAACAGCTACAGGCAGCAACATCTCGTGCAGAGAAAAGAGCAAGAAGGAAGAGTTTTGGGTGAGTCAATGAGAAATGTTGTTAAGTGTCAGACCTCAGCCTCAGGGTATACCTGTTCCAGTCAGGAAAATCTGAATCTAGGATCTGGCCATCACAAGATTTGGAGCAGAATTCAAGTCTCTGTGCCTTCTCCCTGGTAAGGGATTTTGCTTTAAAACAGCACCCCTCAGCATATTCTACTTTTTTTTTTTTCTCATGACATGCAGGGACTCAGACATTAAGCACTAGTTTGGAAAATCCAAGATTTTATTACTTCCGTTGGTTCATGGCTAAAATTATGACAATATAGAGGAAGGTAATTTAGGTCTCTTGTATTCCTTAAATCAACAAAATGGACAGCAGTTACAGGAAGTTATTACACACAAGATAATTAAATCCACCTCCAAATACCATTCACTTGACCTGTCACTTACCTTTCCATCCTTATTTTACCAAGCAGCCTATCTAAGCACTTATCAACAAAAAAGACAAGTTTGCATACTTGGCTACAAGAAAAATAAAGCTGATTTTATTTTACTTTAATATCTTATTCCATATTATTTAAGACAACAAAGAAGGTATTTATTTTATTAGAAGACATAAGAGGAGGCTCTACCTTCAGTTTAGATTAGAATTGCTATATTGCTATATCTCTGCCTTCACCACTGGATTGTCATCACTACAAATCATTCAGCCTTAAATTGAACCAGTTTAATATCCTGAAACCCCACAGAAACCAAGAGAATTATTTTTTTTCCTCTCCAGGAAGGATTTCAGGCATCCCACTGGTACTCTACATTCTTGTAGGGGTGGTTCAATGGCCCAGAATTGAATAATACAAGTACTCTTGCTTATAAGAACATCTTACTGTCTGTCACTTAACTTCACCATGGTATTAACAATAGAAATGTGAACAAATCATTGTGAAGACTGGAAGAACAGAGATAACTGACTTAGTACAAGCTAAGTGGAAGAAAGAATAAACTAAGATTAATTGGGTAAATTAATTCAGTCACCCAGTTTCAAGAAAGACAATAATCTCAGATATGCAAACCGCCACAGAGAGCATCACTAAAGTGAACTGCCCAGGGAGACTAAAGCGTCACCAGCAGAAACTATTAAAGCTGATCTAGTAAATATGCTTCAGTGGAAGAGCAACAGCTCAAGAAATGTGCATGATGGCTACTTTCTCTGAACATTTCTGCTCACTGAGTTCAAATGAAGGTCAGGGAAGCTGCTTTCTATTCCTCCAGACTCGCTTCCTTTCAAATAGCTTTTCAAAGCATGCAAAGGATTTGACACATACACGCAACTGCAATTGCATGGCCACATCTGGGTTCAGCTATTGATCTGTTATAGCATGAGATTGATAGAGGGGTGAGAAGCATCCTTCTAGAATACACAGATATTGACATGCATTTTATTCATTAAATAAATGTTATTTTTTAGGCATTATTTGTCACTCACTATTTAGCATCCAAAAGCAGAAGAATAAGTGAACTGTGCCCAAACTGAAGTTACTGCTACAAACCCTTCATGTGAAATGCAGCCACCTTTTTAACATCTCAGTCATTGCAGACGTCTAGTAGAAATGTGTATGTTTCACATCCATTGTTGAATGCAGCCTACAGCCAATGCACAGTTGTAAACTAGCTTTCTGTCCCTTATGTATCACTTCCCAAAGACAACTGCGCAGGCTGTTAATGCATATTCAGATTTTCTTTTGTCATTGCCAAAACTGTTCATTTTGTCAGCAAGGCCAAGTCTGCAGGTTCCATCATAGTTGTTGATATATTTAGGGGATGTCTCTGAATAAGAAGTTCAGATTTATATTTTTTAAATCAGCATGAAATCTACAAAATCTTATTTTTTAAATCAACACCAGTGTCATCTAGAATATGCCATTGATACAAAGAGAGGAGGAGCAAGGGCATTTTCCTCCACATTAGTGAGACCTCCACATACCTCAGAACCAGCCGATACTTGCCAGCTATCCTCAAGCTCAGCCTTGTTGAGAGAGAGCAGATGACAGAGGTCTTCCATGCTTGGAAGGAATGTGCAGTCTGTCATGGAGTAGATTTTAAGTTTGTCATGGCTGCCAAAGTGACTCCGATGTTGCAGAGTTCAAGTGAGTGCAGAAGGAGAGTCATAATGGTGTTTAGATAGATATCATCTAGGAAGACAACTGTGCACTTTATTTTTCAGACCAGTTTCCTTTTCTATTCATTTCTGCCTATCACATAAGGCAGAAGTTGTCAAAAACATACCACAAAATCCCATATTAAAAGTTAAGCGCTATGGCAATAACTGTTATGGGGCATATGGTCACAGATAGCACACAGTGGCGAGTGTAACCCAAGTAAGTCATAGAATCATTAAAGTTGGAAAAGACCGCTAAGATCATTTAGCCCAACCCCAAACCATCCCCACTGGCTATGTCCCTCAGTGCCACATCAGTTCTTGAACTCCACCAGGGGCAGTGACTCCACCACCTCCCTGGGCAGCCTGTGCCAATACCTCACTACTCTGAGAACAAATTTTTCTTAGTATACAACCTGAACTTCTCCTGGCACAAATTAAGGCCATTACCTCTCATCTTACCACTAGTTACTTGGGAAAAAGAGGCTGACCCCCACGTCACTACAACCTCCTGCTATTTCCAATCATAAAACTAATTTCCTCTAACAGCATAGGATCAGACCAGCAGCACTGATCTTGCTATTGGGAGAGCACCTCCCCTAACTAGGTTTTTACTTGATTTGGTAGTTTATTCTTCCACATCCTCACAGAATATGTATGACAACTCTTGAAAAGAAGTCAGACCTCCAATTTTGGTTACAAAGAAAGAAAAACACACGCACACACAAACTGATTTCTTAAATAAGTGAAGAGAATACATCTGGGAAAGTGATAACTTTCAGGAAAGAGTGTCAACATTTTAAAACGTTGTAACTTGTAAAGATTTCCCTTACTCCTACTAAAATGCTGACAATCTGGTTAACAACCACCATTCAGGTCCCTTACATAGCTTAAAAATATAAAACACTTCCAGATGCCCCCCATGCACACTTTGTATCTAGATGCCTTTTTCCTGAAAGAGCTGGTACAACAAGCTATACTTTATTTTTGCCTTACAGAGAAATCATCACACCAGATGACAAGATTTGCATAGTTAGGGGAAATTATCATATTTTAATAATACTGAAAGATGCTTAAAAAAAAAAAAAAAGAGTATATTGCAGCCCTAGCTGTTGTCAGACCACATCTCTCAGTCACAGCTCCAACTCTGCTAGAACAGACAGCAGCTAAAGTGGGAAATACAATATCTCAGAATGAAGTTATCTTCTTGAAAGAGGATACTAAGGAATTCACTTACAGTGCCTTTCAGTCTATATAACAGCAGTACTGATTTTTTTTTTTTTCCCCCGCTTTAAGCCAAGATTGAAATGTCTGGCACCTCAGACAATAAAACATGCTTTATTACTACTACTCTTAATTCCAGTATTTTTTAAGCTAGTAAAGTTATCATCCCTGAGCACTCTAGAATCAGCTCAAAGCAGCTAAAACTACTGATTTTAGGCCAAGTAGTTTAAGTCCTCTACTGTTTTACAAAGCTCAAGTAAAACTAGATGCCATTGGAGGGTCATATCCATAAGACTAGTGGGAAAGTCCAGAGATCACTTAGACAATCTTCTCTTTTTTTCCCCACAAATGATGAGATATACCTGCCCTGATAGCAATGAAAGCTGTCAACAAAAAAGGAGGGTGCCAGTGCTTCACTTGCTTTTGGATTAGAATGATTTTTCACATTCAGACTAGATCTCCCTTGCTGCAATTTACATCTGTGATTTATTGATAGCCTAAAACAGCGAAAACCTCCCATGCCTTTTTAAAGCCTCCTTTACTTGCTTGAGGGCTCAGGCATCTCTTTTTCTCCTGGTTGGGTTTGGTTGTTGTTCTCACCCCNCCCCATTGAAATACTGACTAAGTGTAAATATAAATGAGAGTTTTACTCAGCCAGATGATGTTTGTTTATAAACAAATAGAATGCAAAACACTGCCTGAATCTTTATAGTTAAAAAATTGGACTGGACCGCACTGCTGTTTCTATCCACAAGATGTTACAGAGGAAATCTGCAAGATGTAATACAGGAAAGTAAAATTAGTCCAATGCCGTAAATTTTTAAAATGTGGTCCTATTAAGAAAACCACACACCAATTCACAGACAAAGGAGATCTCACTGTCGTTCAGAGGGTTTTTACTTCCTGAGCCCTTTCTCCTTACCCCAACAAAGAAAGCTATCTCTCAGAAATAAATCTAACCCAAAAAAGGCTGAGAGGGCCAACAAGTAAGTTCTAAGTATGATATTTAAGTTTGGACTGTGTTCTGCTGATACTACTTCTACAGAGTTCAGTGATAATAGATGATGGTGGAATGTTCTTGGTTTAGATTCACTGTAAAAAGAAAAATATTTACTTAAGCAATATTTCCCTTATCCAGTATGAAGGTATTTTTTCTCCCCCTGAATTAATAAGTACAACATGCATTTCACCCACAAAAGGAGCAAAATTATCTCAGTATCCAGCAGATATCAGCAGACCTGATCCCACTGATTTTTATGAGTGTTGGTTTCCTAGGTTACCAGTTAAAGTTACTGTCTAAGTTCTTGGGAAATATTAATTATATCAACTAAAAATAGAAATTTGTGAAATAGGGAAGTTCACACACGTTAGCATGCAGAGACTGCAGTCATCATGCTTATTTCTTCTAAGGCCATTTCTCATACAACAGTTAAAAGATCTCAACTTCTGATCTCAATAAAAATAAGAGAGCAAGACATTGTAACAATGAATCTTATAAAGGTAAAATAAAGAAATTAACTATTCTTCCCATTCTTATTCCTTGAACTATTAGCAAAATCAGTTTTGCAGTCTCCAGATCTTTCTACAGTTCAGTCAGTTATCTTACACATTTAAGTCTATGCATATTTTTCCTCGTTGCAACTGACCGTCAAGGTAATAAGTCTTCCTAACTTCATTAAATGAGAGGGGAAAGATGAGAAAGAAGTGGGTGAAATGCAGGAAAATTTCAAAAGTAAAAAAAAAAAAGTAAAAATAAAGGTCACATGTTATTTTAAAAGCCCAATTTTTCAATAGATGCTCAAATAGAATGGAACGTAATGACAGCAGGGCTTGATTTTTAACCTAAGTGCACATCTTCTAAATAGGGGCTTGTATTCCTTCTTCAAATTCATTTCTGTTTTAAAAACTAATTTGGCAGAAATGCTGTGTCATTTCAGTTCATACACCACTACTGAATACTGCATTTCCCACACATATAAAAATTCTCATCACAGTCTTTCAAAAATTTATTCCTGACTGTAAGGAATGCTAAGCCAAGAAAGAGAAATATGTTAAGACAGGACAGACAAAGAGGTTGTAGCTACATTTTTCAATGAACTTTGGAAACCTGACTTACACTAATACCCCTGAAAAAGTATATACTACTCTATTTCCGAGTAGAAAAAATGACAGCTTAGATCCTCATCAGAATTGTCAGCTCATCAGCACAGAAAAAGCTGGGTAAAAAAAAATAATAATGAACAGCTTGTTTTTATTAATGATGTTCATCAGCATAAGATAATGGAAAACTGATCTTTCTAAACCAAGAGGTTTGCTGGCAGAGGAAGGTGTTAGATTAATTTCTGCAAGGAATCCAAAAGCAGAGTTCTAGAAGTTATTTAACATAATCTTATGCAATAGCATTATTAACAGACTCAAACACCACCAAAAAGGAACAATATGTCACACAGTTGCTTAAAACTGTCTGGGAGAACTCCAGTATTATTGGTAATGATAGATCTCCATTGGGCATTTATACTTCTGATGTTTCTCAGTGACCAGCAAGTATTTGAGAGGGGAAAAAACCCTCTTGCAGATATATTTGTGGAAAGGTATGAAAAGGGATATCTAGACTGTGTGGTTTTTTTTGTTTGTTTGCTTTTGTTTGTTTGTTTTTTTAAATATATTTTTCTTGCAAACTGGGCCAGAATAAATTATTGACTTAAAGTGGCCACAGGTTAAAAAAAAAAAAAAAAAAAAGGAAAAGACTTTACCTACACAATGGCAAAAGACTTGGGAGAGACTGTAAGATTAAGTCTTAACAGATAAATTCAGCCAAACTCCCTCTTTAATTTAATTCTTGAATGTATAATTATGAGATGGCTAAGAAAAAAAAGAAATATTACAGCTCCTCTTCAGTAAGTGTAAGAAAGAGGTCCTATTCCAAAGGTGGATTCGTGTCTAGTTCTGACAGCAGATGGGGAAAACAATACACTGGAGAAGAGTTTGAAAAGAGCATGAGTTCAGATATTGGGAAACCTGACAAAGGTCTGGCTTTATACCTTTCAAATGAAAGGACCAGAAATAACTGCACTACAGAATAAAGTTACCTACACAGAGAACAAAACTTCACTGAAGGTTTCTCCAACAAAGCAAACAAATTCCAGTGCTTGGAATACACAAATATTCTGAATAAATCATAAGGAAGGTAAGCAGTCAGGCATCAGAAAAACTTCCCAAAGATTCTAGTAAATACTGTCGCTTCTCAAATTGTCAGAATTTCACAAAATGACAGAAGTCAGTTAAAATAGTCTGAAGGTCAGCTGGCCCAACATCAAACCTCAATGAGATTGCTCAGAGCCCTGTAAGACTGTGTTTTAAATATTTCCAAAGATGCAGACTTCCCAACAACAGACTGAACTTTCCTTATTGTATTTTATATCTTTTGTTGCTCATCTTTGCTGTTTACTGTTGAGAAGAGTTCCAGCTTTGTATTTTCTACCACCTGCTACACAGTTCAATATTGCAACTTTCTCCAGGGTGAAAAAAATCCACCTCTCCCAGCTTCTGCACGTATGTCACTTGCTTCAGCTCTCTGATAATTTTATTGATCCTGCTTTGGAATGCTTTCAACCTGTTAGTCTCTCTTGTCTGAGAGGATAGAGGTGGGTTGAAGTAGAAGCTTTACCCTAGAGGTAGCCTCAAAAATGCTGGGTAGAGAATAACTGCATCCCTTAATCTGCCAGCTACACTCATACTAACTACCCAGTATGATGCAAGATCTCATCCTTGAATGGATACAATGATGATACATGTTCAACCTGATACTAGAGCCATTGAGATCTTTCCTTGCCCAGACTGCTGTACTGAGGCAAGGAGTTGTTCCACTACAGATGCAGGACTCCACACTTTGTTGAAAGTAAGTTTCTCAGACAACTCCTCCAGCCTGCTAAGTTCTCTCTGAATGGCAGCCCTGAAGTTTAGCCATGAGCTGTTCCCTCCAATTTAGTGTTATCCTCAAACTTGGCATGCATCATTCCCATCATTCAGGTTGCTGATGAAGACATTAAACAGAGGAGCACCACACGTAACTGGTTGCCAGTTTTTGTTGTTGTTTTAAGTACTGCTGCTCCTTTCTGAACCCAAGGATCCATCCAATGTTTCACACAGCATGTAGCCCGCAGTTCTTGGCCATATCTCCCAAGTTTAGTTACAAGAGCAAGACGACTGTATCAAAAGCCTTGCTAAGTCAAGGTAAACAAGATCCACTACTTTTCCTTATCCACTCAGCCTGTTGCCATTTCATAAGAGTAGGCAATCCAGATGATCAGAAATTACTTGCCTGCATTGATGCTTCCCAAAGAGTTCTTTGTGTTTCATGAGCTTTTATAAGGACTACACCCTCAGCAAGTTTGCTGATGATACAAAGTGGGAGGATTGGCTGATACACCTGAAGGCTGTGCTGCCATTCAGCGAGACCTGGACAGGCTGGAGAGCTGGGCGGTGAGAAACCAGATGAGGTTTAGCAAAAGCAAGTGTAGAGTCTTGCACCTAGGGAGGAATAATTGCATGCAGCAGTGCAGGTTGGGGGATGACCTGCTGGAGAGGAGCTCTGCAGAGAGGGACCTGGGTGTCCTGGTGGACGACAGGCTGGCCATGAGCCAGCAGTGTGCCCTTGTGGCCAAAAAGGCCAATGGCATTCTGGGCTGCATTAAAAAAAGAGCGTGGCCAGCAGGTCGAGGGAGGTGATCCTCTCCCTCTACTCTGCCCTGGTAAGGCCTCATCTGAAGTACTGTGTCCAGTTCTGGGCTCCCCAGTTCAAAAAAGACAGGGATCTCTTGGAAAGAGTCCAGCAGAGGGCCACAAAGATGGTGAAGGGCCTGGAGCATCTCCCCTATGAAGAAAGGCTAAGTGAACTGGGTCTGTTTAGCCTTGAGAAAAGAAGACTGAGACGGGACCTGATCCAGGTCTATAAATATCTAAGGTGTGGGGGGCAAAGCAGCAAGGCCAGACTCTTTTCAGCAGTGTGTGGAGACAGGACAAGGGGAAACAGCCAGAAATTGGAGCATAGGAAGTTCCGCACAAATGTGCGCAAGAACTTCTTTACGGTGAGGGTGACGGAGCACTGGAACAGGCTGCCCAGGGAGGTTGTGGAGTCTCCTTCCCTGGAGATATTCAAGGCCCACCTAGACACCCACCTGTGCAACCTGGTGTAGGGAACCTGCTTTGGCAGGGGAGTTGGACTATGATCTCTGGAGGTCCCTTCCAACCCTACAATTCTGTGATTCTTCCATAACATCTGCAGGACTACCATGAGGCTAAACACCCTGAAGTTTCTGTTTCTGGCTTTTTCCAATTACTGGGTGGGGAAAGTATACAAAAGCAACTAGTAGTTGTTTATTTTTGGGAATGAATTGACAAGTAAAAACCCCACACTATAAATAATCCATTGATGGAAGGGCAAGAGACACACGTTTCATCTGCAAGAGTTAAAGAATATTTGGCAAATTACTTTTCCATGAACTGAGTACAGATCTCTATGTGGAAAAAAAAAAAATCAAAAAATATACCATCTTGGTTTAGTCCCATGGGAACAATATGTCTTTGATGTCCCGACTCTATTAGATCAGTCTTACTCTTAAACCAGCCCAGTCACGTAGAGATTTGTAACAGAAATATTAAGAAATGACTGCAGTACAAACGTAAAGACATTACAAGAATCAACAGGGCAACAGTTAAAGTCATGTCCAATGATAGACTGGGCAAAATTAATAATCATAAAACTGGTAAACACTGAAGAATGCACTGCTCATACCAACCTCATGGTAAAGATGACTCATTAGCTGAAGGCTTACTTTCTGGTAGCAGAGCTATGACAAGTTAATAGCCTGGTATTGGTGCCATTTCTCTTCCTGTTATTCAAACCAGAATACAGACTGCTGCCAGAATCACAGAATTGTAGGGGTTGGAAGGGAACTCTGGGGATTACCTAACCCAACATCTCTGCTAAAGCACTTCCCCTACAGTAGGCAACACCAGAAAATGCCCAAGTGGATTTGAATATCTCCAGAAAAAGAGGACTCCACAACCCCCCCTGGGCAGCTCGTTCCAGTGCTCTGTAACCCTTAAAGTGAAGAAGTTCTTCCTCCTGTCTGCATGCAACTTCCTGTGTTCCAGTCTGCACCCATTGCCCCTTGTTCTGTTGCTGCTCACACCACTGAAAAGAACTGGCCCCATTCATTCAACTCCTGCACTTTAGACATTTATAAACAGTGACAAGATCCCCTCCCAGTCTTCTCTAGACCTAGGTCTCTCAACCTTTCCTCATAAGGGAGGTGCTCCAGGCCCCTCATCTTCTTTATTATCCTCTGCTGGACTTCTTCTAGGAGATCTCAAAAAGATATCAAAAATGAGAAGACAAAAGAAATCGGGTAGAGATCCCATCTTGACTTCTGAAGGGTAAAATAAACAGAACTCTGAGATTAAAGATCATTCCACACTATCAATTGGTTGCCATGGCTATATAAATGCATGTTCAAAAACTAGATTATCATCATCAGTCTAAAGGAAAGTGGAAGATACAGCAGAGATTCAGTAGCCAGAACTCCACATCCTATATGACACACAATCCCAGTCAGACTACTTGGGCATACATACCTAGGTTTTCATGAATATGAAAGGACGGAATTAACTACCCCAGGAAAAAGAATGCTCTTCTCTTCCTTTACAATCTCACACAGAGTTCTGTTACAACTCAATGGTTTTCTGTCCTTTTCTGCACCTCACCCAGAAGGTAATAAATGCCTACAACGAAGGAAGCCAAACACGTTATTGCAGGGACAACTGCTTCACAATTAGAAAAAATCGGCAGTCCGAAAAAGCAGATGGAGTCACACTTATTGCTAGTTGAAGCAGGAATTAGTCACATCCAGCCATTTGTCACTATAATAAGGTTACAATAGTTAAAACTCCAATGCTATCTGGAGCTATTACTCTTGGATTTAATTACTGTGATCATCAAGTCTTTGCTATCCATATCTTTAGCTTGGGTTTTACTGAATGATGGCAACTACATCTGTTTAACTGGCTTTCTGGGTTGCGAATGCACACTGCCAACAGTATCCTGGGCTACATCAAAAGAAACATGGCCAGCAGGATGAAGGAGGTGATTATACCCTCTCTGCTTTGCTCTCATGAAACCCACCTGAAATATTGTACTCATCTCTGGGGCTGACAGACAAAAATCCATTGGAGCAGATGAAACCACCTCACAGATTAATGCACAGCAATGAAGAGAAGTTCAGAAGTTTGGTCTGATCAAGAGACAAGATGGGATTAAGCTATCCATTTACCCATTTCAGCATGATGTTTAAGCCTCAGGAAAGGGAAAAATACTTTCCTGCCAAGCAGTGTTTCCTCTACTTCCTAGCAAACACTATTGTATTTCAAAGCTCTCAGAGCCCTAATTAATTCCATGTATTCATAACAACTTGTGCTGGTGTTCTGTTACCAGGAGTCTGGCAGAGTGATGCTAGAGGAAGATACACATAATGATGTACAAACCTAACAATGAAAACAAACAAGAACCGATATAAGGGTGTGTAGAAAATTTTACAAAAACAAACTGCCCAGTAATTTATTGTGTGTACTACAAATGCATCAACTAAATTTTCCTTTCACATAAGCTCAGTATGCGTGAATCTGAATAGCTATAAAGACTGTTGTGGGGATCTGTATTACCTCACTATGGCTGTCGTTCACCCAATCTGGGAGGTCAGTATAGTTTTCATATAAATCAGAGAAAATTCAGACATAAGCAGAATATGCTGTTCCCTGAGGTACATAGCTGCTTTTGACTGAAAATCCATTAGCTCTTAAAAATATAAGCAGGCCAACCAGCACAGCATCCCAGCTAAAATAATAGCAGTCTGTATTTTGGCAGATCTTTACAGACAACATATAATCATTTGTGCAGGACTTATTCCATACTGCTGTTTAAGCTTATGGGAAATAGACTCTCTTCTACCCATCAACTTCTTCAGGGAAGGCAGGCTTCAAGTATGACTAAAAGCTATTAAGTTACTATTCATTAGAAGAGAAATGTCAGGCATCATTGTAGGAACGGATCTACATAATGAGCATTTAACTGAGTTGCAAAATAAGACAATAGACTTCCAGCTCCTTCTGAAGGCAATATCATCATCTTTATTAGTACAGCCAAATTATGGTCCATATCAGAGAAGAAGCAGGACCAAGCGTTCCATTTACAATGATGTTTCTTGGTTATGTCACATACAGGTTTAAAAAAAAAAAAAAATGGCCTCTGCTTCATACAGATAGACATTCTCATCCCAATAGTACCACCTGCTACACATGCAGCCATACAGCCCACATGGACAGAAAAGCAGGGTCCATTGCTTTCTTCATTCACTCTAATATCATTTGATTGGTTGTATTACTTCCAAAGATGAATGCTGCTCCTCTCACAGAGCTGAAGAGGTATGGTTCTGACTGTATGCTTTATGATACCACACATAGCAAATCAGTTTTCAAACCAAAGATTGTGTGCGTTTTTCCCTTATTTTCACAATAAATACTGCTTACCTGTCAGAATTTTATCTCTAGTCAACCTTCACCTTATTAGAAAATTCTCAAGCCTAACTCCCTCACAACCATTCAACAGCTCACACAGCTTCTAATTGCTGACAAGTCAACATCCCTTATGATACAAAAAAGACAAGGAAAAACTCTTTGACTGCTACAGGGAATGAGCATTCCTACAGGAACAAGAGAAATAAACACATTTTCTTCGAAAAATCAGAAATACATAGGAGACCAAAAGAAAAAAAAAAAAAAAAAAGTCTTATTCCAGAGAAATGCAGCTGACCAAAAGGGGTGAATACTTCCACCAAAATACATTCAAAACAGCTACTGATCAGTGATTATACAAAAATCTCACCGCTGACAAAGAACAATCCAGATACAATTTATCTTAGAGTGTCAGGTTTAGCTAAGGGTAAGGAAATAAGGCATGAACAAGATACTATAAAGAAGGTAGCTAAGTCTCTTCAGTCATGTATTTTAATCATTAAGTCTTGGGCAAGACAGGGAGTTTTTACAGGAAGCAAATGCACATGCATAGAAAAAGCTTATTTTAAGACCCTAACCTATATGCACACACAACTTTTAATATCCACTGAAAGCAACGGAAGATCTGAGCATAGCTTCTCCCACCTACCTAGATAAGGACGCAAGCCCTCTAATCACTAGGGGATTCCTGCTCAAATACCAGTAACCAAAGCTGTAATTCCCTACCAGAAACAGAAAACTACTACTCTCTTCCAAACACTAGGATACAAAGACAACAAATCTGCCAGCAGTATAATCAGAGAAAGAGAAAAACACACTTAAAAAAGGGCAACAAATAAACAGAGAAGACACTTGCAACGGGCCTGAACAACAAATTAACTAGCTTTCCCACCGTATTCATTTACTCACCATTTGTTGTTTAAGTTATTGGGGGAAACACTCAGCTACCCTCTCTTCCAATTTCCTAGCAAAATGCTAACCAAGTAATAATGCTCATGTATAACCAAGTTCAAGCTGATTAAAGCTTCCACAATTACAAGTTACAACTCTCAGCTGTGGTCTCTTGCAGCCGTTCAGACAGTTATCCTCTGGAAAACAAGAAAATGTTGGGATAGGAAAGGAGAAAGCTTCATCATCTGTCTGAGTTCATGCTATTCCAGCTTTATGCTAAGATACTGAAGATTCCACATTTTATCTCCTTAATAGCTGCAGACAAAGCCTGGCTCACATTCTTATCACCTACTCACACCCATGAACCAGTCATGATTCTTCCTTTGCAGAGCTTAGCCCCTCTGAAGCCCTTGAAAAGAACAAGAGTATTTGTTTCCCCATTTCAGAAGTAAGTGTTGGTAGCCAACTAGCTGCTGGCAGCACCTGCTCCAGCCTCATGGAGAGGGTAGAATTCCCACACCTGCTCCTCAAAAGGCCACCTGCACTCTCCAAGTTTAGCAGAGTAGATCTCACTGCAGCTGGAGTTCATTATGCTGCTACAAATGAGCTTGCCAAATCCTTATGAACAAATAAAAGATATTTTTAAAACAAAGCAAGAGTTTGCTGTATTGCAGCTGCAAGATTATGTTAAAGCTATGTTCAAGAAAAAAAAGAAGAAACTTAAATATGGTTCTAAAGATTTTATTCAAGACTAAAAAGTTAGAACTAGATGAGGAATTCAGGATGAAGATCTTGAAACCTTGGAAGATTTGAGTTTGAGGATTTTATGATTAAACTAAAACTATTGCAGGGGAAGCAGGGATGGAGCAGAAGACATGGTTAATAAGAAAGCATTACTCAACTTTCAGCAGTAAAGAAAGAAAATGTATTATTGTTATTAGAACAGCTTCAGAAAAAGAAAATGGAAATGGCTGGAAACCAAAGCATTTATTCCTGCTGGGAGAAGTAGGGGCACTATTCTAAAACAATAAATGAAGGAGTGGAGAGTAGGGACCAAATGTCTGGTAGATAAAATTGATCACAAAACAGACCATATAGGCTATAATTAGCTCTAATTTTTTTCTTGAATCACTTACTTTCATAATTAGTAATATGTGTGAAACAGAGAAAGCAGGCTGTTCTCTGTTAATTTTTCCTCTGAAGGAAGCTGTATTCTTTGTGTGGAATGCTGCAACCATGGCTGCCATTTTAGGTTTCAGTTTAATTGTATAAATAGAAGAAAAACAGTTGTGCCTCTAATGAACACGGAAAAATCAGCTCTGCTGTGATCTCAAATTCAGAATAAAAGTCACTGTCAAAGGAAAAAGACTCTTGTCTCTGGATATAAATCTGTTTCCTACAAACATTTATTTCAAAGTCTTGGAGAAATTCTAGTACTGCTTAAAACTTTAAGTGGTATTTTTGTTCTCAGCTGACTGAGCACAGACACAGATTTCTGCTGAGGAAGAGCAATGCTCTTTGTTTTTGAGAAATAAAAACACTAAATTTCTTCCCATGAAAGAGGAGAATATAAGATCATAAATGAGGTATTTGTTATTTTCTATTTTAAAGATTCAAGTCTTGCAAGAAGCTAGCTTGTTTAGCTCTTGGTTATGTCTAACAGCAGTTAAAAATAAAATACGCCATCACCTGAAATCAGGATTGAGGTTGTATGTATGTCTGCTCACACAATTCTGGAGGCTCTTTGCAAACACATATGGCTGTTTCATACACACTCTGTGGGATGTCATTATTTCAACTTGCTTTGTACTGTTTACCACCCATAGTCAAATACGAATGGTCTCACGCTCGTTACAGCAAACAAGCTGCACTCCTGAAATGAAATACAGTACAGCAGAAAGTCCAGGAATATGATGTCATCAACAGAGGGATGAGTCTGCTCTGTTCAGGGAGGGGCAGAAAATCAGAAGTTAGACTCATTCATACAACAAAAGGAGCGTGGCTGCTCACTGAGAAGTGTTGCACTTACTTGTTTGTACTTCCTCAGTAGCGAATTTGCAGTCAAGGTACGTGCTTCCACTTCTTTTTCCTATGAAAAGTTGCCATTATTTAAACTCAGTAATTTGTTACTTTTTCGAAGCCACTTCTTGAATTCTTAATATGTTTCTAGTTCAATTAGAAAAGAACTGGCATCATTAACGTTCCAGGAACGGAGGAAGAAAATAATTATCACTGATGCAGTGTGCTAACTTGGCAGATTTTGCAGAGGTTAAACATTTACAGAAAAAAAATGCTTTATTTCAAAGTGCTCAGGATGCCAAAGACACAGGGACTGTTGGGTATGGGCTGTGTGAGGGAAACAATCTGTCTAGAGGGCAGTCAGTGTGTTCCATTTGTTTTAGCTATGAAAGAACAGAAAGTACAAGCAGATAACTTCATTTTCAGCTGAGTACTTACCTAACAAGAACCAGGGAAGAGGCAGTGACAAGTCTTTCTGTGTGCCCTCAACATTTTCTCACTGCTTATTGTTTTGATTGTCAACTTTGTACAGCAGTGTGGATGTGTTTGTACCTTATGCTGCTGACCTGTCTCATCTGTATTGACTGAATGGCAAAGACTAAACCTTCTGAGTTATTTCTTGTGTAACAAAGAAAGGTTTCAGTTCACCTTTGAACAACTTTATTGGTTTCCTTCTGATATTTATATTAAAATGAAAAAATACAGTGAAAGCATGATTTATAAGATGCTTATAAAAATAAAAAGCTTAGAACTGGAATTAGAATGGTATAACAAAAGGACCAAATGTTGAAATATATGCTACTTATTTTCCATTACTCAGTATTGTAAGCAGTAGGCTGTGTATAGTAACGGTAATAACAAAATAGTCGTGCAGCCAAAATAGTTCAAAGTTCGTCATTAGAATCCTTGGTTCTGATACGTTGTATGTAATCATACAGATGCCATCTCCTAAGATTAGAATGTGTTTTTATCTTTATCACTTGTACATATTTTCTTAGAGAAACTTGAACAGAGCTAGAAAACAATATATTTCTTTTTACAGCAGAATCTCTAAATCTGAAGTATCAGGATATTGTGTAATATCTGTCATACGGTTCCAATCTTTTCTGCTTTTTTTTTTTTCTGGAAATTCATTAAGGAAAAATTGAAGAGAAACATCTTTACACTTCAGAATCATTCAGAAACTTCCAAATATATCTGTCTTTTCAGTCTGAAGAGCACAAACATAAAGAGAAGAGATAAGTGTACCTAAGTTAATAAAGATGATGGGATAGCCAGAGCAGAGACATCGCCAGAACATTTCTGTCAGGTTTTCCACTGAGCCCTGTACATGCTAGAACAAGATTAAGTGAGTAAGTCAGAGTTACCTGAACATTTTGTACTGCCAACCCAACAGAAAAGCCCAGCCTTTCCTCTTGAGTTAGAGCTTCCCGAATTAAGGATCTCATATCTACACTAGGGGAAAAAAAAAAAAATTCAGAGCTGTATTTTCAGAGCAAGTGTTACCATGTTTGAAGTCCTTTCCCAGATAGAAAACAAGAGGTATTGGGAAGAATTTTAGCCTTTCAGTTATGAAGAGGCTAAAATTCAGTGCTTAGGAACTGTCAGTTTTTGATAGTCTATTTCTTCCTGGAAAGAAGGAGGCAAAAAGCTTTTAGAAACCCAAACCCCACTGTCTTCAGAGTCAGAGTAGGAAAAAAAATCTTACTGTAAATCCAGGAAGACTTGTTAGTGAATAGAGCTTTGCTTTCAAAACAAACACATTCCCTCCCAGTAAACAAGTCAGCAACAAATGTGCACCTGAGCTCATTAGTAATGTTAGTCAGTGTGAAATTTAAAAGACAGAGAGAGAATAAATATTTTCTGTCAAAATGCCATTTAGCAAAAACCTGTTTTTTTTTTTTAAAAAAGCTACACATAAGTCAGGCTTGTTCTTTTGTCACCAATGGCTTTTAGAACCCTCCCTCCACTCCAAACTTTTTGATTTCCCCTGCCTTATCTAAACATTGGTCTCTCTTCTTTCTTGCATACTTCAAATTTTACACACGCACAGATGAAATGTGTCCTCCTGCTCAGCTGATGTGTGTTTGCCACAGGGCCTCAAAGTGGAGGCAGAAGCTGTCCTTAGCCCGTCCTCTACAGCTGGTGTGGCTCTGGGTACAGCTGCCTGAAGCCTCCAGCTTCTCCTTGCACTATGGATCTGCAGTGCTGTTGCTTTTCTGTTTCTCCTCCCAGTGCTGTTGTACAGCGTTTCTGATCAGGGAAAGGTTAAACAAGTGACTTTTCTTGAAGTTAATCTATTTCCTGAGCTGGTGATACCATTTGAATACTTGTGACATCTGCAAAAGAGTCACAGCCTACAGCACTAAAGTGGGAACACACAGTGGGGCAGACTGGGGAGAGGTAAGGCAGTAATGCTTTAAAGTGACACTGCCACATACGTCCTCACCTTTTGAGACCAGACAGCTGGGTGAGCCCCCCTCCTAGCACAGCTAAGGAAGAGGACATCCCTTGGTGAGCATCGTACAGAGAAGGGGTTTGGTTTGTCCAATAGAGACTGGTCTGAAATCACAATGATCAAACAGAAAAGTAAACATGAGCCAGCAGTGTGCGCTTGCAGCCTTGAAGGCCAACTGTATCCTGGGCTGTATCAAAACAGGGGTGGTAGAAAGGCAACGGAGGGGACTGTCTCCTTCTTCTCTGCCCAAGTGAAGACCCATGTGGAGTACTGTGTCCAGGCCTGGGGCCCCCAGCACAAGGAAAACATGGAGTTGTTGGAGTAGGTCCAGAGGACGGCCACAAGGATGATCAAAGAGCTGGAGCACCTCTCTTGTGTAGAAATGTTGACAAAGTTGGACTTATTTAGTTTTGAGAAGAAAAGGCTCCCAGGAGACCTCATTGCAGCCTTCCAGTACTTGAAGAGAGCTTATAATTAGGAGGGAGACCGACTTTTTACAAGGGCAAGGAGGAATGGTTTTAAACTGAAAGAGGGGAGATTTAGGTTAGTTGTTAGAAAGAAAATTTTTACACAGAGGATGGAGGCAGCGGCACAGGCTGACCAGAGAATCTGTGGGTGCCCCATCTCCAGAGGTGTTCAGACCAGGTTGGATGGGGCTCTGGGCCCTGATCTGGTGGAGGGCAGCCAGCCCATGGCAAAGGGTAGAACTGAATTGTCTTTAACGTCCCTTCCAACCTATTCCATTCACTGATTCTGATATGATACAGGCTCAGGGTATAGTTTTACACCAAACTGTTCAAACTGGAGCTCTCTGATCCAGCTCCCCATGAAGTCAGACTCCCTTAAGGGAAACAGTGAGAACTTCAAACCAGTATTGGAGGGAGGACAGGGCATCCCTGTGGCGTGACAGCCTGGAGGTGGTGAGGGACTACCACAGCAAGAAATCACAGAGGATAAGCAATGCAACAAGAACACTAAATACAGACACTGCAGGCTGCTGTCTTCCCACAGAGTTACACCTGCTAGCTATCACCACAGGGGTGATACACCATTCACTTAGAAGCAATACTAGCATAGTGAGGCTGAAGAACACTGACCATGGTCCAGTACCTCACTGCAAGCCCCAGGCAGTAGAGAACAGATGCAAAGAGAACACAGACCAGAAAGAAAAAGAAAAACAACGCAAGGAGCAAAGTTGCCTGCTGAAAGCAAGCTGTCTCCATCCTGATGATAAGCAAGCCCAGAGCATTCAGATATTGTGGAAAATCTGCTCCATTACAAAGTGTTTCAGGACTCTGCAAATATGCTGAAGTGGTGGATTTTACTTCTTTTTGCCACTGTGCTATATTTACCTCCCCTGTATATTAACTCTTCAGCTTGATTCAGCAGCTCTGGGCTTGTCTTTGTGATCCCTACAAATAATGAGGAACTTTCAGGTTTGCAGAACCTCCAGTGCTAAGCCTTCCATGCTCAGGTATGCCGGTATGATGAGGGTGTTGCAAACAAAGCCAGGCTTCAAGTTCTTGAATTACCAGAGAGTGGAGCTTCCTAAATGCAGCAATCCATTTCTCACACTCATTATCTGCAATAAGCTCAGCAATAAGGAGAGCAAGCTGTGGTTAGAGCTCAAGGTCATTTTGATATTAACAGGATCTACATATGCATGCACAGAGGCAGAACTGGCTCTAGCAGGTTTTCCTCCTGCGGTGTTCCTGCTAGTTATTTGGGAGCTGCATCCCCATGACCCTGGGCTTTTTCCCTTTCTTGTGGCTGTATGATCTGCCAGCTGACTGCCAAAAAGGCTGCTGCTCTGGGGTCACAGGGCACAAAGGATGGGCAGCAGGCTCCCCTCAAGAAGGCCGATATAAGCCCCCACCCACACACATGCAGCAGACCCCAGCCACCCTCCTGGTGAAATGGTAAACTGCTTGCAGACACCAGGCAGGACAGTAAGCTGGGAGCAGTTCTTCAGGTCTCCTGAGCTTTCCTGCAAACAGCTGTGAGGCTTTCATAATTCAAAGGTGGGACCTGATCCTTAAATACAGAATTACAGAATATCCCAAGTTGGAAGGGACCCATCAAGATCATCAAGTCCAACTCCTGGCTCCATGCAGCAGGATGGAAATACTGAAAACATCGTCACTAGGTTTTGGCTCAGCTTTGCATGTACCTCTTATATTCTCCAGCACTCTTTCCCTAAAATGGGCTATATTCTTCACTCTTTCTTTTACATTTGGCTTCTGCTTAGACTATAGGCAATTTGAGGCAAAACCTGCCTGTATACTTGCAGGGCTCTGGCATATTGATTACCACCGAAGAACACGGTCCCATTTTAACACAGACAGGACGGTAATAGCATCATCCTACAGGTTTTGCTCTGCTCCTTCCAGCGCTGGGCACTGAAAATCACAAACCATTTTTCCCTAAGTAAACAGCAAAGCAGCAGGCAAATGGTTTGTGGAACTAAAAGTGACCATGAAATCTTTGTTTTGTGGAAATGTTCTCTCTTTTCTCTCTATGCGGTCATAGAAGTATAGAGAAACACCTGCACAGAGGTTATTAGCATCTTGTCAGAGAAGTAAAATGCATGCTCCTCTACAGAATCACTACACCCAACCAGCTCTGTTGTACTCATTTCTATGCCATCCTCTGAGATGGGGCAATCCATCTCAGACTTTCTGACTCCAACACTTAGTTGCTGGTCCCCATATTTTAACTTGCTACAAAAAATTATATTTATATATATGTTTGTTATTCATTTGTGATGTGTCCATCTATTATGACTGACACTTATATGTTTGTTTATTTCTTCTCCTTTGCTCGGGCAAGTATTATATTTTATTTATTATTGTTAATGCTGAAATATCCAAGTAATGAGAATCTCGGAGTAACCCTCATGAACAGATTAATTAACAAAAACCCTTATCTTCTTAGAAACCATTCTTTACAGAGATTTACAGCAAGTAAAATAATCACATAATGAAAAAAACCTACTGGCAGTTTACAGAAGAAGGGTGCTGGTTTAAAATTTGAGAGCTTTTTAAATGGTGC
Organism: Pavo muticus; assembly: GCA_016647715.1. Lineage (NCBI taxonomy): Eukaryota > Metazoa > Chordata > Aves > Galliformes > Phasianidae > Pavo > Pavo muticus. The sequence continues at coordinate 314,766 of JACDJE010000016.1, read as the reverse complement.
TACTCTTGCTTGTTTGTTTGTTCTCTTGGTTCAAGTTCATTTTCAAAGTGATGCTATTCCAGCCTAGTTAAACCTACATAACAAATCTGACAAGAAGGCAAATTGTGAATGGAGGGGATATTATTCACACTAGATCTAAATTTATAACGTATGCGCTTGTAAAAACACAGGTAGAGACATGTTGCATGAGATATGGATTGTCTGCTCTCACATTCTACTTACATAATTTTTCTGAGAAACTTTTTTTCACTGAAAAGTCACGTGATAGCCAAGAAATTCCAGCCAGCTGTCTCAGCAAGAGGAGTATTTCCCAGAACTAAAAGGAAGGAGAAGTAACAAAGTGGAGTCAGTTTTGGGAAGGCATTTCCTGCAATATTTTGGAAATGTCAGTCTTTTTCAGAAATGCAAGACAGCAATTTGTTTCCTTCCATAATAGACTTGGTTTACCAATTGGCATCTAAACCATGAATACGGTGCTGTGCAAGACATTGGGAATTTCATTCTTCTGCACTTGTAAAAAATCCAGGTTTTATAATGTTTTGAATGGAAATCACAGGTAAAAACTCTTACTAATTTGTTGTATATTTGACTCAAAGAGAAATTCTTATTCATTCATTTTTTTGCTTTCAAATCCTTTTCTCTCCTGGGAGATTAAACCCCTATTTCCCTTCTTGCCTTCTTTCCAGCATTCCTTCCCTCCTTCCTTCCAATTAGTAATATTTCTCCAGTGTTTTCTTTAACAGTGTTATGTTCTCTTCCAGAACTCACATCCCCTCATTTCCTCTCCACCTGTTCCTGGCCTGCCACGAGACTTTTCTGCCTGCTGCAAGAGAGCTGTTGCATGCCACCTAGAGCTTTATGTGCTACAGTGCCCGCAAAATTGGAGGTATCTGAGTTCAAACGGGATGTGATTAACTTAAATTAGAATACTTTTCAAAATGAACTAAGCTGGTCAGAAGGTAGAAATTCTGTTTCACATAAAATCTGGGAGGGGCAACAGGAAGAAATTCCCATCTGGAATGAAAGAATCTTAAATTTTTTTGTAGCAGCAAGAAATCAAAGCATGTGCACTTGTTCAGGGGAAGTCCGCCTGGGAATGGGCACCACAGAATTAAGAATTTTGAATGAGGCATCTTCCTTCTAAAGCAAGCTCCTGGTGGATACTGTAGTGAGTTGGCCACTTTCATTCTCACTGTTTTTTGGAGCTGCTTCACTTTGTAAATATAATAAACTATTTGAATGGCCACAGAACTCAAGAGTGAGAGTGAGTCTGGGTCTCATGCGGAGCCACGAGCTACTTGTCTCTATATCTCCTTCATTGTTCAGAATCAGAAACTACATCTCCAAAATCTTTATTTCCCAAGTCAATTGTAGGAAAAAAAAAAAATCTTTTAAAATCTTTTTCTCAAGAAATTTTCTGTTTTCATTGTCCTTTTAATAGAAAAAGTAAATTTGCCTCCTCTGACATGTAGTAAAATATTTCATACAGAGCTGCAGTAATAGGTGAGGTATGGGAAGATGTGATCCATGAACTGTTACCACTCTACAGACAGGACAGTATCTCTGATCTCATGTCATACTACATAGCTGCCCAGTGACAACCCAACACCAGTTGACTGCTCAAGCTTAGAAGGATCTCTGCTACAAAAATTCTTTGAAGGGGCTGTGTCATGTGTTCAAAAAAGAACCTTTCAAACAAAATCCTCACCATGTTTTTGTGTTGACATTCATATTCTCAAAAGAGCAGATAGACAAATCACCTGTGCTCAAAACCTGTGGCCACAGAGTGAAAAACAGATTTTCTCTATCAGATTCCAGCAAGTCTCTGACATCTCCTGCTGCTAACAAGGGAGGACAGCAAATTAGCACTCGGTTTAATTTCAGAACACTGAAAAGGCAAAAATAAGACCATAATCCAAACACTGGTTATTGTAAATTGGTGTTGTAAATCACACCAGTTCTCAGCTGGAGAAGTATAGAAATATCCCGAGCCTTCCAGACCACACAGAATTGAAAAACGCATGACTGCTTGTACAGTCTAGTTAATCACGAAATACTTATCAACACTTATTTGAATGCTTCATTCTGCATTTCCATAGAAATACGGTGCACTTCCACGTAAAAATTGTCATTGGTGTCCTGCTATGTTTTCAGCAGGAAAACACACTATGTTTGGGTATATATCCAATTTTATCAGTGCTGGCTTTCAAAATAACTCCAATGCAGCCTGAGGTTCACTATAGTTATTCTCTCTCTCTCTCTCTCACACACACACATATTTTAAGTATATATATATGGTTTTGAGCTTTCCTCTGTGATGTACTCATTGTGGTAATTTATATCCTGTTACCTGAAAACTTACCTTTTCCAATTGCAAATGCTTCATACATTGGCTAAGGCAGGAACAGAGACAAAAATAATATGAAATGACTGCTACAGCTGCTCAGGCAACAGCAGAGGTGGGCAAGTTTGACCTAGGAATGGCAAGACAAAATGGCTTTTTGAAGTTTATCACTGAATTGAAAAAACTTACAGAGTTCCTTCTCCTTGAGAAGGGAACTGTCAGGTGCTTGGTTCTCTAGAGAGTAGAAAATGGAAAAGAAAATCAACCATTATATAGTTAATCATACTTTCAGACTATTCTGTTGTCTGAGCCCAATTTGATGTTTGAAAACTGCACCTTTACTGGATGAAGATGCCCATATATCTTATGCTTTGTTTAGGAGGCATTAAGAGAACTCAAGGCATTCTGTTATTACTAGCTTCTAGAAAAGACAGATTCTGAGTGTGATACCCTCAGATATCTTTATGCACAGAGCCAGAGGATAACTGTATCTGCAGATGCAATCCTAGTTGCAGCAGCACAAAATGTGTTGTCAAAATGTAGCAGAGCCTGACCAACTCAAGAGTAAAAGCTACTGGAGATACTTAGCCTATTCTCAAAAGTCGTAGCTGCGAGAGTCACTTGTGAAAACGTGCAGAAAATGCTGCATTACTGCAAATGCCATTAATAACTGTGTAAACATGATTGTAATGGGAGGCACTGGAGGCAAATCTGCTTTTTTGCCTAAATGGCTGTTAAAATGTTCTCTAGAAGCTAGAAGCAAAGTACTTTCAGGGCACAGAGCCATTCATTTGAAAGGCAAACCTCAATATTAAATAGTGCACAAAGGAAGCAGCATGAATAAATATTATTTCGCCATTAGACCTTCACATTTTACCTAGTCACGAGAACTTAGAGCTGATACTCAGGAAAAAGAGCTGTTAGGAGAAAGGAATGGCTAAACAGGGCCAAAGAAGTCTGGTAGGAGTAATGCAGAGCTGAAGAGGACATCCACATGCTCATGAATGAGGGAGCCTTAAGTTGAGTTCCGTAAGCTGCTGAGCAGCTCTTCTGTGCCTCAGCGACAACAAAGCAAGTAAAGGAGCATCAGTTGCTCCATCTTCCTGGGAACAGAAATACTTCAGAATTTACAGGTTTTTTTCCTCTTATTATTCCACCTCTGTTGCTGTATTCATATTGTCCAGTGCTTTCTGCAGGATATTCCCACTGTACATAATAGAGAAGATGCCAAGAAATTTATGCCACTTCGTATGCTTTGTCAGTGTTTTCCTATTTTTCAGCCAAGTAAAAATAACTGCATGAAGGCAGGTTTGCTTTATTTTTCCTCTGTTATTTTGCCCATATGTACCTTTTTTTCCCAGAGAAAACACATAAAAGTAAAAACAAAAACCACTGCCTCTAGCTCATCTGCTTTAGCTGTTGCCAAGGTGCCACAGAGCTTTATATAGCTTTCCTAGTGACCCAAAAGACAATAAGCAGGAATTTTCTTTAAAAACAACACTAATCCAAAGTCCAATACACTGAGCACCACATCAAACTTACTCATTTCAAATACAGGAAATTAACTATTTTTCAGATTTTAAGTATATTTTTTTGTTAAGCATAATTTTATGTTTCAACTGTTTTTTTTCCACAACAAATCAGCAGCTTCTCTTTTTCAGCTCCTAAAACCTGGACTGTTTTAACAGACTAGTTCCCAGGAGACTCTTTTCCTTCTCTTCTTTTGCTGTAATTCTGCATTTCATTTTATAGCTGTAATGCTCTATTTTATAGTCCCTATAATGCTCTGCTAAGCCTCCAAATTTGCTTATTTGTAGTAATATGAAATGGCAAAGGTCACCAGCAGCATCTGTGGTTATTTCAAGAGTGCCAAGGTATCTTGCATGGCTCCAGAAGCACATGCTTCTCAGAGGCCCTATCTCATACTCATTCCAAAATACCCATACTCAAGCACCTGAATGGCCTCCCAAACACTTGGCTGCTACTGTTCTTCAAAATAACTGATTTTTTTCTCTTATGCATCTCCCGTGCTATAATGACTTAAAGTCTTTTCTAAAGTCTTCCAAATCTCCCCCTCTTCACACTTCTCCCTATGATCACCTAGAGATAAGTGAAGCAACATAAATATCTGAAAGGCGAATTTAACAGTACACATTTTAGTACTACACAGATAACACACATTTGAAACACGACTCTAACAGTCCACTGCATCACACAACAGCCCATAAGCACATGTGACTGTGCGCACGTCAACCCACAGCATCATCCCTCAACCTAGGCATCCAGGCTCCCTTCTGCCCTCACTGAAAACCCAGTCAGTTAAAGTCAGCTTATCTCTACTTTTCTGACTTTGAAGAACCATAGCTCTATCCTGATATTAGCAAAAAGCTTCTCTAGCAAAAGCCAGTTCACATCTTGCTTTCAACAAATGTCCATAGCTTCCTAAGGATCGTCAGTGAGCTTTACTCTGTTGACATTCTGCTTCTGTTTGTTGGGCTAAATTCAACTTGAAGTTTCAATTATTAGTACAAGAAGCACAAATTAAGAATCTTAGGATAAAGCAAGTTGGAAGGCATCAAGGAAGTTTAACTTCTTGCCATAGTCTGGGCCAGTGGTGTGGTAAGATCATGTTACTCAAGGTTTCGTCCTTCTGTATTTTTAAAACTTCTGAGGATTACAAAGCTGAAATTTAATGATTTAGTGGCTGGAGAAACTTGAAGATCTTGTTCTTTTGATCTTAGGCCAGATTCTGATGTTAAAAGTAACAATTTCTCATTTCAGATGAAATAAAACTATAGTAGCAAAAAAGTACTTTCAGAACAGCAGCAACTTCAAACTTAGGTGCCATCTGCATCATTCAGAGCACATTCTACTGTTAATAGAACCGTTTCTAAAATAGGTAGTAACAAATCAGAGGATGAACACCACCATTATAGACCAAATCGATATAGAATTCATAGTGAGATTGGCCCTTTTTCATACACAATTACCCTTCCCACTGATTCAGTTCAGATTTTCCTCTTCCTACCAGCTCTTACAGGAGTCCAGCCATTTTGTTCTGCTGTTCACTATCTCAATTGTAGTTATTTTACACATAGATACCATATTCTATCAGAATTACTGGACTTATTGAATAGGATATATAAAGCATTGAAAAATAACATCCCAAGTTATTTGGAGATGAAAAGTATGGGATTTTTCAGGAAAAGGGTAATACTAGAGAGTCCAAAGTGACTCCTTTCAAGATATCAATTTGGAAAAAAATATTATGTAAGGTGCTTTATCGCACTTCATTGGGCTTCTGTTATTACCTCATCTTTCTTTAGTTGATTGCAACAGCAAGTATTGAAAGTGTGTGTCTTCCCATCCCACCCATGTGAAAGAATAATAGCCTATTCCTGCCTTAGACCCATTGTTATTGTGATAATTGCTTTAACAGAATACATATTTTTCCTTTTTTATCTAACATAATTGACCCTTAATGGTAACTGCAATGTAATGGCTGTTGTTCCATGGTGTGCTTCAAGTTGACACACCAGAGAGTCTCTAAATTCCTCTTTTAAGTAGTAAAAAATTCATTTTTTTGTTAATTGCCTTAATTTTCTGACAAACTGGGGACTTGATTCTCGTTAAAAAGCCTTTCCTTCTACAAGGTTATTTTTGTCCCAGACAAGTTCCTCAATCTGGTTCAACATGAAGGCTCATGAAACTGAACAGTAATTGTGAGGGTAGCCATAGGGTGGAAAGGAACTGCAGAGGAGAATGAAGAACAGGAACTGCTTAAGCCAACATTGCCACAGGAAGTATCTGCTGATCTACAATATGACGTGAGCTAAAGCCAAGTAAAGATTACTTATACAAAGGGTGGAAATTAGAAGTGAGTCACTGAGACAGTAAAAGTAGAGAATAAATCTTTTCATTGTGAAACTGAAGGTAAGAAACGTTTTAATAATTATTCAGGCACTTCTGCCTCTCCAAAATAATGAATACATTCTCAGTAAAGCAGAATTAAAAGGATATTCTGAGTAACTTTCAGAGTACATTTCACAACAGACACATAATTACACATTTTTTATATTCGGAGAAAGACCCAACTCAAATGCTTGCTAAGGTCTAAGAGAGGGAAACAACTAATCCCATTGCTCTTGGTCTGGTTGGAAACAAGAGAGTTAATATACTGGGGACAGATGACAAAGATGATTTTTGAAATAGTAAAAGTTGAGAAAAAAGTTGAACGAGCAGCTTTGAAAATAAGCCTAAAAGAGAAAGAAAAGAAATCATAAAGAAAATGTCTTTCCTGTATTTTTGTTAACAACAAATTCCAAAAATAAGACCCATCAAGAAGATGGCCTTGATCTTGTGACGTCTTTCAGTTCTTGCCAAAAAGCTTCTGCTTAGGCTATCCCATCAACTGTTCTTGAGGCCTACTGGACCTACAGGTGTGAAGATAAAGGATATGCATTGAAGTTGTTATGTCATAACCTCATAATAAATTGAGAAACAACAAAAATCTCTTTCCCCTGCAAACATTGTCCTGGAATGAAACCCTCTAAATGTGTTAAAATGAAACCTACCTATCCTTGGCTGGCAAACATTTATGACTTGTCAGATGGTCTCAGATGAGGCAGTTAGAGGAAGTTCTGTCACATCTTATTTTCTTAAGTCAATAAATTTTAACATTATAGGCCCTTGAGAAAGCAGAAATAATACTTTCACTCAGCAGAAAACAGACTTCCTAGTAAGCACCATCATGCAGAAAACCACTCTTATGTACAGCATCTTTTAAACTCCTGTTATTTCTCATTTCAGTAACAGTAGATCTGTCAGGCAGGTGCCTCTTTTTCTTCTTACGGCTCTGACAGCTCCTCTGCTGCATTTATTGTAGTTTTTATAGCAGCAAGAATGAAGAAGCATGGCTGCTAGTCTAGTGGGCACCACCAAGGGACAGTTGGCTTCCCAAGCTGTCTTCAGGGATTTTTAGAAGGAAAAATCCTCACAAAAACAAATAGCATTGGAACAGCCTCAGGTCTGCACAGGATCAGAGATTTAGACTGGAGACTGCGGCAGGCCTTGGGTGTTTTGCTGTTTCTTTCTGCAGCTGATCTTTCTTCTAAAAAAGCACATCAGTAAAGTCTCATATTTCAGAAGCTAGCCAGTGCCCCTCTCAATTTGCAGCCACTCAAAACTATTTTTTTCCTCCCAGATTTTCTGCTCTTCTGTACCATCATCACCTGGTTGTATATAAAGCTACATGTACATATGACAAGCCGGCTACTGGCAGTACCTAAATCAGATAAACACAGAATACTGTTAAGAATGATTCCACACACACTTCAGTGTGGATTTCAGCTGGGTGCTCTATCCAGCCTTCACAAGGCCTTTGTTCTGAATCTGTATTGCTGAAATGAATTTTGGGTCTGGATACCCAACTCCCAGGCACTACCACCAAATAGGTCTGATACAATTGCTTCCATAACTGTGACAGCAAGAGATAGTCATTTCTGGGAATAGGAGAGGCATAAATTTATTCTATGTAATCTCACAAAAATATTGATTTACATTCTGATAAATAGTAAAACCTTACCTGAAACAGCTTATAAGAGCCCTGAAGTTGAGTAATCATCAGTACTATACCATTTTATTTCAGGGCACACAATCTGGAGGCATGAATAGACTTCTGGAATAGCATTTGCTCACAAAACGAAACATGCTGTTTCATTTTAATTGAATACTCTTTCTCTATGTTCAGTGCATGTACCCCATTAACTTAATCCAGGAAGAAAAGCAATTATCAGCCATATGCTGTTTAAAAAAAAAAAAAAAAAAAAAAAAAAAAAGGCTATAAGTGTTATGGTTTTGGTGTAATGATTCCAGGCTGCCTGTCATCTTCCCTGCATGCCCTGCCTACACGAACTCCTGCACCATGCCCTTACTGACCCACCACACCCTGTTTGCCTGTCCTGTTTGCCCATCCTGTTTGCCTGAACCACTCTATCATCTCTGAAAGGTCGCGGAGAACAGGAGAGGTGCCTGAGGATCAGAGGAAAGCCAAAGTCTCTCCAGTCTTCAAAAAGGGCAAGAAGGATGAGCTGGGAAACTACAGGCTAGCCAGCCTCACCTCCATCCTTGGGAAGGTGATGGAGCATCTTATTCTGGATGTCATCATTCATGATGTGGAAGAGAAGAAGGTTATCAGGAGTAGTCAGCATGGATTCACAAAGGGGAAATCATGCTTGACAAATCTGGCAGCTTTCTATGACATCATGACCAGCTGCATAGATGAGGGAAGAGCAGTGGATGTTGTGTACCTTGATGTTAGCAAGGCTTTAGACACTGTCTCCATACATCCTCATGGGTAAGCTCAGGAAGTGTGGGATAGACAACTGGAGAGTGGACTGAGAACTGGCTGGCTGGCATAGCTCAGAGGGCTGTGATCGGAAGCAGAGAACCTAGCTGGAGGCCTATAGATAGTGGTATTCCCCAGGGGTTGGTGCTGGGTCCAGTCTTGTTCAATATCTTCATCAGTGACCTGGATGAAGAGATAAAGTGCACCCTTAGCAATTTTGCACATGATTCAAAACTAGGAGGAGTGGCTGAGTGCAGCCAGCAGGTTGAGAGAGGTGATCTTCCCCCTCTACTAAGCCTGGTACATCTGGAGTACTGTGTCCAGTTCTGTGCTCCTCATTTCAAAAAAAGACACGGAACTTCTAGAGAGAGTCCAGCGGAGGGCCACGAAGATGATGATGGGCCTGGAGCATCTCCCTTATGAGGAAATGCTAAGAGATCTGGGTCTGAGAGGCCTGGAGAAGAGCAGACTGAGAGGGGCCATTATCAGTGTTTATAAGTATCTAATGGGCAGGAGTCAAATGGATAGGACCAGGCTCTTTTCAATAGTGCCCAGCAACAGGACAAGGGGCAGTGGGTACGAACTGCAATACAAGAAGTTCCACATGAACACAAGGAAAAACTTCTTTACTTTGAGGGTGACAGCATTGGAACAAGCTGCCCAGAGAGGTTGTGGAGTCTTCTCTGGAGATATTCAAAACCTGCATAGATACTTTCCTGTGTATCCGTGTGCAGGAAACCTGCTTTAGCTGCAGAGTTAGACTAGATGATCCCCAGAGGTCACTTCCAACCACTACAATTCTGTGATTCTGTGAAGATGCTGGCAACAAAACTCTCCTGCAGCATTTGCATTTTAAACAGTCAGAAGGAATAAACCAATAAGCCAGTTTCAACTTCTTACCACTGATTTTTTGGGGGGAGTCTTTTTTAAGCTTTGTATGGGCTTATATCCTTCTTTATGTAATACAAAGATAAGAAGCAGTAATTTGTGTATAAGATGACATAACGTTGTTTCTCTAAGCAAACAAACATACAATGATAATATTTATATTTCAGCCTTTTCCATTTTTAAAAATGTTGTCTAGTATCGCTACCACTTATGTTGATGTTAACAAATAAGGCTAAGAATAACTAAGACCTCAATCCAAGTGCCTGGATATATATCAATACTGAACAAAAAAGTTCTTGAGCTGGGCAGCAAGATTCTGGTGACTAGCGAGTTTATTCTATTGTCCAGGGGGAGGGAATGTTCAAAGTTTGCCTTGAATAAAATTGAATCAAACCTCCCTTCATCCCGGCAAATTTTCTGGTGGATAAGAAGCCTTACACTGCTCAGAGAAATAGGCATGTCTTAAGAGGCAGAGCATGGACATAGTGTGACACAGTGGGAGAGTGGTGCAGTGGTTCTTTGCACTTATTCCAAAGTGACATGACAATGGTTAGCTCACCCTGATTACAAAAAGGAAAGGAGAAATTTTTCATGTCTGTGTGAAAAGCTGATAAACTGCGTAAACCCAGGACAACAGCAGTAGCTGGCAAGCACTCAGGGTGAAGACATTTGATAGAAATATAACTGCAAGGATACTCAGGTCCTTGTTTAGTTTTAAGCTATACCTACTATTGCTTGAGAGCAAAAGACGGGCTGTTTATCGTAGGAGACCATAAATTAGAAATGGAAGCGTGGAGGCCTGCAGTGACTCATTTCAGCCCTAAGATCCTAGCTGATGTCATTCGTGGACAATTTGATCATACCAGGATGTGGCTATAATTTACAAATAAGAGAAAGCGTAAACTTTCAGAACCTGAATTACATCATGCTTGTAATTCCAGTACTTTTGTAATCGGAAATATTGCCATGGGCTAAACAGTCTTGCCTCAAGGAGTGTTTATGCTATTTTTTTTGTCAGTGTAATTCAAACATCTCATCATTAATTTGGATACCAAGCAGAAAAAGTCCACAAACTATCAAACACTGAGTATTCTGGCTAAGTTTAAGACAGATAGTCCTCTTCCTCCCATTTTGGTCTCCAACACCTTTATTTACATGACAGTTTACACTTAGCTTTCCCAGTCCTCAAGAAACAAGCAGCCAAGAAAGTTGAGGTCGTATGGCAACAGTTTCTATCTTCTGCTTTGCCCAGTGTTCTTGCAGACTATTTCTCATTATATCTCAGCACACGAGCAAATATTTAGCATAGCACAATAAAAGTTTAAGACCACTGTCAGAGGTACCCAAATCTGATTGTGAAAAATGTTCACTTGATGCAGCATGGACATTTCTCCATTTGAAGAAGAAAACATCTCAACTTTCCTGGAACTCATTCATATCCATTAGCACTATTAACTGAGCTCTGAGCTTTTTTCTCCTGCATTTGCACTCCTTATTTCGCAGCTCTTGATCTTTCGAGGGCTTATCATAGTGCTTCATCATATTCTGCTTCTCCTCCTTCAGACTGCCCATAGGCTCTAGGATGTACAGCAGCAGCGTGGAGACCTTACATCCTCACCTAATATTTATTTCAAGGATTCCTGGACTCTGGGCATTATCTTTGACTTTCTGCTTCTCTTACACATCTCTTGTGGCATGTTACCCCCCAGGATGGCACATACAAGTCCATCCTTGATTAGTGGAACCCACCAGGTTTCCAGGCAAAGCCAAGAGGTGTTAATAACTGTTCACAGCTCTCAGAGCTTTCAGGTCATGGCATTTGTGACTGCCACCTTTTGGGGTCCCTCTCCCCTTACCTGTAAACAATCCAAGACAACAGCAATTACAGTATATTACCCTCTTCTTCCCAATCTCTTTGTGAGTGCACCTTATTTGCAGCATTGTCAGGATCATGCCATTGCTCAGCATATGACTGCAATAGCCATCCCCAAAGCCCTGCTCCGCTGCTCAGGACAGTATTTGAAAATAGTAGAGGGCTGGGTGCCACCAGCACAGGCAAGGCGTGGCTATCTGCCACACAAGCCATGGTGCAGCCTCCAACTACCAAAACCTTGCCATTTATGCCCAATACTACTGGGAAAAAAAAAATTCTGGAACAACAAAAAATAATGACTGACAACGTTTTTATCTGACAGATGAAGTATCCAATAATAAGAGGTGAATTTCTGCAGGAACAAATTCAACCCACTACAGCAGTCCTTCATAATCAGTAATAGTAAATTGCTTCAGCTAGACAGTTTACATCAAAATCATCAGATAAAATCAGTCCAAGATGAGACATTAAAACTGCTTTGCATTGCAAACACAGTGTCCTTGTGAGGGGATTACACTTATTTTCACTGGCCTGAGATAAGACAATGGCAAATCAATCTCTTTTCTAAATTGTGGTTGTGTAAATCATAATTTATTCAGTAAGCACATGGTTTAAATGACTTTCCTGTGCTGCAGAGAACAGCCCCAGGCAATTGTTTAAATAGGACATGTAATGATGATTAGCACATTTTACACTGCTCACGCCATCATTTCTAACAATGTTTTACAGAAGGGCCTGAGCTAAGGACCAAGGAGACAGATCAGCCAGGAGCCGCACAGCATGAGCCTTGATCAAGTTCTAACTAGATCCTGAAGTCTGTTCCTAGACCACAGTAATGTGACAGAAGTAACTTATTTTAAACAATTCTCAGTCTTTCCTTTCTAAAGTGCAATCATTTAGAAGGTGAATTAAAGGAAAAATATCATCAACAAATGGGCAGTTTTTGTGCTTCCGTTTGCTGTAAAATTAATTCCTGGTTCTTGGTTTCCTATTAGTCATAATTATGAGAAAGAGGCATAGAAATTGCCAACAGTATCATAGCCTTTATGACTTTGAATTACTAATGAATGCCTTATTAAGTATCTACAGATATTCAACCTCAAAGAATTTCATAGTGCACTTAATTCTTGCTGCTGCCTGCTCCCGGCAGAAACAACAGTTTCTGCTTACATCATTGCCCAACAGAACTTCCCTTCTCAGATGACCTTCTGTTGGTCCATTGGCATTTCACTTCCTGAACATTTTTAGAGCATGAAGTGCCAAGAAAAAGGGCTACAAAGAGGGTGGAGGGTTTAGAAGGTGTGTGAGAAGCAGCTGTGGCCCCTTGGCTTGTCCAGCCCAGAGCAGAGGGGGCTTAGCGGAGGCTTATGGTGGCCTGAAGCTTCTCACAGGGAGTGGTGAAGCAGCGCTGAACTCTGCTCTATGTGACAGCAACAGGGCCCGAGGGAACAGCTTGAAGCTGTGTCAGGGGAGGGGCAACTGGGTTGTTGTTTCATCTTTAAAGGTTCTCAGTCTCACTTGTTTTATCCAGTTGACCTGTACTGCCTGACACTTGTGTTGTAAATTTTATGGCAGAGAGTTTTTGTTATTCTTGATGAAATGCAGTCTTGATCTTTGCATTTGGTTCCCAAGCACTACAGTACTTAATTAAAACAAATACACAAAATACGGTCATCATTTTTCAGCAGTTCTTCATCTAACAGACAAATGTCAGTGTGCATACCCAGCATTGACTTTTACCAACCAATGCAGTAACCAGAACACGAATGAGAACTTCATCCTTCCAGGAATTACAGACATTTTCACTGCCAAGTTACCAGATGAGTCAGAAAAATATTTTAGTTAAAAATACATCTGAAAAGCTTCCAATAAAACCACAATATTATCAGAGATATTTTAAAGACCTGGAATAAGACAAACAATATCGCTGTCATCTAGTCCAGATAACTATGCATACAGTCCAGGATTCTTATATTTGGGCATTCAGTGTCTCAGAAACATAGCAATAATTACCACAGCTAACATTTTAACAGCGCCAAGTGGAATCTGGACATTCAACTGCTTGATCCTGGTGACATTTAAACACGTACCTGAGATTTATGTCCTTAAATAATTCCCTGTAAGACCCTGTGCTGCTCTGAATGTTTACAATACAGCACCTGGTTTTCACATTGTGCTCTTCTATTCAAATTAGTTCACTGAAGCTTCACTGCAGACAGGTAATAGAATCAGAATATCCCAAGTTGGAAGGGATCCATAAGGATCAAGTCCAACTCCTAAGGTCCTTGCTTACATGCCACTATCTTTGCCAATCTGCCAACCCACCTGCTATGTACCTATTAAACCTAGATTCCCTTCCAAAGGTTGTACCATTCATCTCTTCTGTGACTTGCCTGCAGAAAGAGATGGTAACGCAAGTACAGAAATATGCAGGTGATTCCAGTGAGTTGACAAAGCCACACTGCTTCCAAATACTAATCCTCACTCCTGCAGCATTCTCAGTGCAAACTAGACGTGCAAACTAAATTGCTGTGAGAGGAGATTTTGATAAAAATAAGGAGCTGTGTGGAGAGGAAACACTATTGAATTCCATCAGTTCTAGTTTTACAGGAGAAGGTGGAAAATGTTGAGAGACATGCCACAAGCCTATGAGCTTTTCAGCTGAAAGCACGAGTCTCACAGTGATGCATCTTCCTTTGGGAGACTATGAATATTGAGACACAAAGATAAGAAAAGGAAGTAATCAACCACCCTCATCAAAGAATTACAAAGAAAAAGGAAAAAAAAAAGAAAGAAAAGCAAAACAAAACAAGTAAGCTTGCTGTTTTCTTTTATTCACTTACTAGTGAATATAGGCCGGCAAATGTTCTTTGCCAGCTTCAGTTAACCAGCTTATTACAGTGATGGCTGTTGCTTCGCACCCTTAAAATTGTTCCACGTATGCAGTCGATGGCAGTTTGCTCTGTGAAATCCTCTGCAAGCAAGCAGGGTGACTATAGAAAAGCGACCCAGAGAATCGTAAGTCTGTTTGATGCCATCGTTGTTTAAGACAGTGGGAATAGCAGAGCCAGCTTTTCTTCTTGTCTTTTGCAGCAATGAGCTAGCAGTCTCATTCTACCTTTTTTTTTTTCTCTTTCTCTGCACAGAAATGGTTACCATCACAACTGAAAACATTACGCAACTTTACAATGTTATGGCCACACAGGAGTTTACAATCAGTCCAGCAGATTTCCACAATAATTCAAGTGTGCATCAGATGAATGAATATGAATGTATTAATCCAGATACATGGAAATGGCTACAGACTTTTCAGCCTGGATTCCTTTGGATTATATTTGTTCTGGGAACAATAGAAAATGCCTTTGTCCTTATTGTCCTGTGCTTCCACAAGAGTCGCTGCTCTGTGGCTGAAATTTACCTAGCAAACATGGCATTTGCTGATCTAATGTTAGTCTGTTCTTTACCTTTCTGGGCCATTAATATTTCTAACGATTTTCAATGGCCTTTTGGCCTGTTCCTCTGTAAAGCTGTCAACACAATCAACTACATGAACTCTTATTCTAGCATTTATTTTCTGACATTAGTGAGCATTGACCGCTATCTGGCCTTGGTAAAAACCATGTCTCTGGGACGGATGCGGCGAACAACCTGTGCCAAGTGGAACAGCTTTATAATCTGGATGTGTGCATTGTTCATATGCTCACCTACAATGGTGTTCCGAAACTTACAGTATTTCAAAGAGTACAACATCACAGCATGCTCTCTTGATTATCCAAACCCCTACTGGCACCCTGCAAACAATTGCCTGCTGAATACTGTGGGCTTCATTATCCCGCTCTGTATAATTACTTATTGCACTACTCAGATCACCAAGGCCTTACGAAGTAACAAGTCACAAAAACTGAAGTTAATCCAGACAGAGAGGAAAGCCACCTTGCTGGTCCTTGCTGTGTTCTTGCTGTTTGTCATTTGCTGGCTTCCATTCCAGATCAGCACGTTCATTGACACAGTCTGCTACCTAGCAGGGAATTTGAAATGCCTTGAAGATATCAATGATATTGTGACCCAGCTGGCAATCTACTGCGCCTTTAGCAACAGTTGCTTGAACCCAGTCCTGTACGTTATTGTTGGGAAGCACTTCCAGAAGAAGGCAGTGGAATTCTACAAAGACTTGATCCCACAAAGATGCAGAAAATCACAGTCTGTGAAGACAGAAAACTCCCTGGACACTTTGAGAACTTCCATTTCAAGTGAATATCTAAGGAAAAAGTCTGTTTTGCCATTATCACAATAGCACAATTTGTTCATAATGGAGAAAATAAACAAACAAACAATGCTTTTAACATATCAGTCTCGACTAATATGCATCTGCTATAGGTTAATAGAATGAACATGTAGCAGCATTCATCATTTGAGGGAAAGCCACGGTTTGATCTTAAAGCAAACTCAATACAGTGAATTGCTTCTAATACTACTGGTCATTTTTTTCATTGAATCATTCTTTGTAGCATATTTACATTTTCATGGCTGAATTATAGTTTTTTGCATGTATCATTTGAAATGATTGTATTTCTGTGGAATATAAGTATCAGAATGCATGTACAGTTCTCTGAATAGAGTCCCAGTCTAGAAGCTATCGTAAGGGTCATGCAGCTACTTATGGTACCTATACCCTTGGATAGAGTACATTTTTTTATAGGATTTGTATTTATGTAAGTTTAAATGAATCCAGCAGGACTATTATTGAAATGGATTTTCAAATATGGTCATCTTCTGGGCTTTTCTCCAAAGTAATTTTATTTACTTGATTTACAAGCTGGGCCTTCTCGCAAATGCTCTGACTGCTAGACGCAGATTTACATCTACCTGTATATATGGAACATAGTTCAGAAAAGGCAGTGCAGTAAAGAAAGGAAGGCTGCAGCCAGCCTTATGAAGGCAATGGAGTTTTCTTTATAGCAGGAGGCTCTTTACTCCTGCAATGAGATAAAGCATTCACTATAGAGAGTTCCTTTGGAGTTAATGTCATTTACATTCATACCTATCCTTCAACTCAGAAACTTGTTTTTGAATATCCACAAAGCATAATTAATATTTGCAATATTATTTAATGGAAACATAAATGCTCAGCACAATGGGCAAGTTAAGAAATAAAATATAGTGGAGAGCATCACCTCACTGCCTTAGAAAGATGACTGAAGCTAATAGGGGTCTTGAATGCTAGAAATATCAAAATATGGCATTTTAAGACTCTAATACTACCTAAATTTTATTTATAGAGTTAGTCTGATTAAAATACAAGATAACAATTCATAAATTAGACTGAATATAAAAATGAAAGAATTTTACACAGAAGAAGCTCAGTGTTCTTAATAGCCAGCATGCACTTCTGCTTCTAGAAACCTAGACATAAAACCAAGCTGGAGATGATCTAAAAGCTCCTGAAATCAACAGAGCCTTCCTCTTCCTTTCAAAGCACCTAAAGTTGGAGCCTTAAAACTCCCAAGAAGCAGAGTTTTGAGACATCAGTAAACTCAAAGTGCTAATGTGTGACCTTTATTCATGAGAGCTAGAATGGAGTAATAAAGTTCCCATTCAAGATTGGAAATCTGTATTCAACCTTCAAGTAATTATACTAAAGAAACACTCTTGTTGTTTGTGAATGTGCTATAAAAACTATGGGATTTAGATGGTTGCAGATAATTTATAAAGAATTTCTATTGGTTTCATTTAAACATGTTATAATTCTACGTCATAAATATTTTTGCTGTTTGTTTTATATATTGTCCAAGATGTCTGAACGAAACACTGCAAGTCTTTCTGTTATCTCCAATGTTACCAATATTGTCTCGTTCAGGAGCATGTTGTTCACACAACCTTTAAGTGAAACCATACAGAGGTCATGGGGACAATGGAAGAGAACTTTGAGTATTTGGTACTGACAAGTAAAATATGAAAATGTTATGACATGTAAAGAACATGACATTAATTTAAAGTATGTAAATAAATAGATGTGTTATTTTGCTATACAGTAAATATGTACAACAGAAAATAAACTACCTTAAGATATGAAATGTGATGGTGTTTTATTCTCTAGCTTGAGTTCTCTAGGAGGGACTTGTCAGAAGTGCAACATGGATATTTTCCTTCTTCTTTCACTTCCTGTTGTACTAAGAGAAAGCAATTTGAAAGAATAGAATTTTAGCTACTTTAAAAGCTTTGGGTCAGTTTTCTTTTGGGTCAGCCCATTTCTGAATGGTGCTGAACACCCTCAATTCCTTTTGAAGTTAAAAGATGAATTAAGATGGATAAAGATACTGAAATCCCTTCAGTAGCTTTTCTTTGCACTTTGGTAGCTCAGTTTCTCATGAAGCAGCAGATGCTCCTTTTCTTTCTGAGGATTTGGAGTACCCAAGAACCTGTAGGTGCCTTCCATAGCTGTCTGCAGGATGGGCTGTCTGCCTAAAGCCTTTACTCTTCTACAAAAGCAAAGATACCAACAGTAAGGCAAAGTCTTTACATCAGGCTCTCTAGATTGTAGAATGCAATAGGTTGATTTCCAAGTCACCCACTTTCTAGACCCATCACATATTGTCTAGTACTGGCATATACCATTTATGCAGGTAACAAAGTAAAAACAGAGGAAGAGCAACTGTATGAAAACTCAGCTGACATTTTAACAGGATAGAATAGTTCACTTGGAAGGGACCTTCAAAAATCATGAAGTCCAACTACCTGACAACTTCAGAGGTAACCTAAAGTTAAAACATTGTCTAAATGCCTCTTGACAACTGACAGGCATGGGGCACTCCCTAGGAAGCCTGTGCCAGTGTTTGACCAGTACAGAAATTTTTCCTAATGTCCAGTGTGATCCTCCCCTAGCAGCTCTGTTCCATTCCCACCCTTGCTAACAGTTCCAGGAGCAGAGCCAGGCAACTCCTGCTTCCCATCCTCAGGGAGCAACTAGGTCGTCCTCTCAGCTTCCCCTTCTCCAGACTGGACAGCCCAGTGCCCTCAGCCTCTCCGGGCAGGGCATGCCTTTCACTGTCACAGCTTTGCTGCCCTCCACTGGACGCTTCCAAGGACTTTAACAACCTTTTTAGCGTGTGGAGCCTAGTTGTGCAACGCCATATGCAACATGAGGCCACACTAATGCTAAATATAGCTGACAACCACCTCCTTTGACCACTTTGCTGTGCATAATGCATCCTACAATGCAGCTTGGATGCATCCCACAATGCAGTTTGGCCTCTTGCCTGCCAGAACACACTGCTGGTCCATGCTTAGCTGCTGTTAAAGCACTCTAGGTCCCCTCTTGCTGAGCTCCTCCCCAGCCACTCTTGTCCCAGCCTGTATCTGGCATTGCTCAGTGTAGGTATGGGCAGGAATAGTTATGAACATTTTACTGCCTGTTTTTTCAAGTGGATTATTGACTCCACCTGGAAAACAAAATTAACAGTCTTGCAAGGACTTAGTCCAAGCAGCTGATGC
This sequence comes from Pavo muticus, assembly GCA_016647715.1. NCBI lineage: Eukaryota > Metazoa > Chordata > Aves > Galliformes > Phasianidae > Pavo > Pavo muticus. The sequence continues at coordinate 295,824 of JACDJE010000016.1, read as the reverse complement.
TTGTTGTGGATAGGATAAGGTTGCTGTTTGTGCAGGCTCTCTGTGGAGAAGTTAGGAACTCAGACTAAGATTCTAAGATGTTTAAGAGTGGCACCTATATTAGATCCTATTCATTTCACAATTTCCATGAAATGCATAGAATTGCAGTTTTGATTCTTCATTGCTGAAAACAAGTTTTAAACATGAAAATAAAAAACAATAGAAAATCAGAAGCTAGATTAATGAAGAGGAGTTGGGCTTGAAAACTGACGCTTTGATCCTATTTTGAAATGATGATTTTAGTAAGTCTGCATTTTTTATCACTTACGTTTATATGTAGCTGCCATGTGCTATTTGATGTCCGGGAGAAAACGCGGATGTTGGCTGCTCTTAGAAAATTTATGTCCAAGCAAGGCTGAATTCCAAACTTCTTGTTATTGCTCAGACGTTCTTTATGAAAAAATAACTTCAACACAAATCCACTAGTGTAAGCAAAGAGGAAGTTATGGAAAGCTTATGACGAAGATCTACTCTTCCATTGCACTTACCTTAGTGACTCAGTGTGGGATGAGATGTTTAAAGACTGACTTCCTGCAGGTTATTAGGATCTCTTACGTTGTGTGTTCAAAAAAATTCTTCACCAAAATAAAAATTTTGATTGAGATATCAAAAAAACTTTGACAGAAGTGAAGCATATAGCCTCATTTGAGATATATATTTTTAATTGTGCTTCATTTGTTTAGTAAAATAAATGTTGAAATAAGTTACTGTTTAAATAGAAGTATTTGAATTCTTTAAGTCTTCAAATCAATGTTGGAATTTTTAGAATTTTCTCCAGTGATTGCATTAAAATAGAACAATTTTTCAAGATTCTGTAAATTGTACCATAATATAGCATATTTTTAATGAATAAAAAGAAAGTTAGAATAAAACTATTTATCATGATGATAAGGAAGTTTGTCGTGTGATATCAGAGTGCAGCCTTGCACGATCTTTTATTTTAACTAATTAGCCAAATGAGAGTGCAGTGGAGTAAGAATTTGGAGAGATGGTGAATTTGTTGGGTAGGCAGCCAACAAGAATAATGTTTTCATACAGAATTGTATCATAGAATGGTTGGGTTGGAAGATACCTTAAAGTTCATCCAGTTCCCACCCCCTGCCGTGGGCTAGCTGCCCCCCACCAACTCAGGCTGCCCAGGGCACCATCCGACCTGGCCTTGAACACTTCCAGGGATGAGGGACCCACAGCTCTCTGGGCAGCCTGTACCAGGTTTCACCACCCTTTGAGTAAAAAAATTTCCCCCTAACATCCAATATAAATCTCCCTTCTTTTTGTCTATAAGTGAATAACATTCCAGTCCCTTTGTTAATTTTTCACTGCTCTTTAAGAAGTTGAAGATACTTATTGTTTACACGTGTACTTGAGAGACTTCTATTTTAAAATCTGATATATCAAATCTGATTTTTTTTTTTAATATTGCTCAGATTAGAGTGGCAATTAAAATGAAAAACTTAAGTTTATAGACAATTAGTCTCAGTCTACAAAGTCTCATGTAATGAAACAAAATGCAGATTGCATTTGGCATGCCTGATGAAATACAGTCATGATCACACAATCCTGAGAAGTAACGTTCACAGAGATTCATGCACTAGATAGCTATAGTGGTGTGCAAACGTCATCGGTTTTCAAAAATGGTGGAAAGGGTTAGTGATTCCAGGTTTCAGCTACCCTTCCCAAATACCTCTTCTGCTCTAGTCCCAACTCCTGGGCATGGCCCATCACGTATGCAGTATCACCTTCCCTACACCAGCTGGACAGGAAAGAGTTCTCACAGCAAAAACCTCATAGAAAGTTTGTCTTTGATTGTGTTGGCACTGAGAGAGAGGTTTGGAGCTGTTGATAAAATTGCCATTGTTGCAGACATCGTTATTCATACAAAGGAACTAGTAATTGCCATTGACCTGTACTTGAGACCTTTATTTATGATCACATAAGAACAAAAGTCAAGGCATATGGCTTGACTTTTTCAAGAATTTCACAACGAGAATGAAATATCTCACATGCCTTGAAAATTACCACAGCTGACGTTTGGAAAGCTTAAAAAAACGCAATGGCTTTCTTCCAAAGAGTAACATCATACATAATGCGTACGGCTAACAAAAGACTCAGATAGCACTCAGCCTCACTCACTGATGTGCCTTTGAATTCTCTCCGTAATCACTGTCCTGCTGTTTTTCAGTTCTTCCTGGATTTGAAACTTCACCTAAACTGCCAGGAAGGACAAGAACAAGGTATGTCTACCTATTTTTAATGTCTCAGGTATATTAAAAGTATTTCAGGTGCTTTTATGTAAACAAGTATCTTGTGCTCTCAGTTCTAGTGCGTGCAGACTAGTAAGACGTTCTCTTTCACTGCACAGCTAACTCTGAAGGTCAGGATTAAGTCTTCTAGTCTGTAAAAATACTTTAAATGTATTAAGGACATAAACTGAAAATCATTATTTATTTTAATTGTCCATTAGCACTAAATACTTTACAGTACTTACAGAAGAAAATTGCCTTTGAAAGAGAAATGAATTAAGCAACTGCAAATGAATTGCATTTTCTGTCAACAAGGAATCTGGAGTTCTAAGTTCCTACAAGTCAGTGCTAGGGCACTGAGGAATTTTGAAAAAATAAAAATGTTTGTTACAACACTGATAAGAAACAACACTTCGAATTTTGTGCCTCTATTTTGCAGTTCTTTTCTCTTACTTCAAAAATGTCTCCTGTTAATTACAGAATCTTAAAAAAATGACTGAAAGTCCTCTACTGAGCATTCCCTTCTCAAACCAGAGTGAAAACAAGAGCAACTCAACTCTTTGCCCAGACTTGGAAAACTGGTGGGAGATCGTGTACTACTTAGTACCCAAGTGTATCGACACTATCTGTGTTATTGGAATGCTTGGAAATTTGTTTGTTCTCCTTGTTTACTCACTGTACAAGGGCCCTCTGAAGATATCTGAAATCTATCTTGTGAACCTAGCCGTTGCTGATCTTATTTTCCTCATATGTCTCCCTTTCTGGGCAGAGAATATACGGAATAAGTATAACTGGCCATTTGGAAATTTTCTTTGTCGTAGTGCCAATGCATCCATCCACCTAAACATGTACACTAGCATTTACTTGCTAGTAGCAGTCAGTTTGGATCGCTATTTGGCTTTTGTTCATACCTTGACACATAGAAGAATACATAGCAAAACTACAGCCAAAGGGATCTGCTTGCTCACCTGGATCTTCGGGATCCTTCTCAGCATCCCAACCTTTACGTTTCGGACTGTGAAACACTTTCCTGAGTGGAATATCTCTGCATGTGTTTTAGACTTCCCCACCCCATCATGGGGAACAGCTGATCGTCTGGTACTCAGCATAGTGGGGTTTGCATTGCCATCAACAGCAATCATCTTCCTCAATTTCTGTACCATTCGCTCCTTACAAGAACACACAAGAGAACAAAAAGCTTTCAGAACAAAAAGTTGCAAGGACCACAGAGACACAAAGGCCACAAGGTTGATCTTCTTAGTGGTACTGATGTTTCTTTTGTGCTGGACTCCTTACCATCTTGTTATATTCCTTGATATATTATTCCAGATGGAAGTGATACAAGGCTGTTTCTGGGAGGATTTTCTCAACTTTGGCGAGCAGTTTTGTTCTACTCTGGCTCTCACCAACAGCTGCATTAACCCAGTAGTTTATGTCTTTGCTGGGAAATATTTCAGGCAAAAAGCTTTAAAAGTTTTTTCACAGTTTTTCTGCTGTGGGTATTTTTTGAGCCAAGTATCATTCCAAGAAAAGTCTTCATATTTCAACTTGTTTCCAGTCAAGAGTAGTTCAGCTTCATGATTCTCGGTTCCATCTTAATTTTGATATTACAACTTATTTTTAATTGCATTAAAAATGAACAGAAATTGCACTGTTCTAACATTCTCAGACTAAGTTAATTATTTATTAAGTTAAATCACTTCGCTGCTTATTTGTCCCTAGGTTTGCTTTTCCTTTTCTATGATACCATCCAAACGTATAATGTGCAACACCAGAATTTTATACCAAATGATCTAATTTGTCTCATCAATCATCAGTGACTGGAAAGAAAAGTTCTTCGACAAAGTATCAGAAGTCTGGTTTCTTTACAGAATGCTTTAAATTGATTGAATAATTTATTATACTGTATCTATGGTAACAGCTATTATACCACCAGCAATACTATGCAAAGAATTATAACTTACATTACAGAGCAAATACGAGCTTAACTTTCAGCTGATAGCTGAATTTGAACAATTACGGAACAGATTCAGTTATTTTCATCAGTATTTTAAATGGGTTGTATTTCCAGTGTAGCATATAGAAAATTTGAAGAACTGTTCACTTAAAATGTATTTGTTGCATAAATATTGTATATAAAATGTACCACAAAGGAAATGTACGTGAATTGTAATAAAAATCCAGTATCATCCTCAGAATTGGACATTTTTTTTGATCCAGTAAAATGTTACACAACCACTCCTCAAGTAGGCAAGGATTCTTTTTCTTTTCCATATATGAAATCAGTGATGACCATTGACACTGTATGATTTTGAAATATTTTTCTATCTAAGGTAAATCCTTAAGTTCATACTTACATTTTTATGAATCAAAAACAGTAACTGCATAATATACCACTTCACCATAATCTTGTTCATTTTTGCATTGTTTTTATCTCTTGTCTCTTTCCTTATTCCTTTGGACAGAAGGAAATGTATATTTCCATGATTAAAAATCTTTTCTACTACTATAATGTTAACTCTCTTTGTAGCAGTAATAATAATAATGATATAACAATAACATACCAAGCAGGAGATAAAGGAAGCTTTTCCATTACAGGCACAACAGTAAAACAAGTTGATACAACTAAGATACCTGTTCCCATAACTGTAAAAATATTTGTATGTGCAGACACTGGAAGAGAAAGGAGATATTTCAGTAGGGAAGTCGGTTCAGCCAGAAGGACACCGAGTGCAGAAAGGGGCACATAAGCGCTTTGTTTGCATAACGTTTTACTTAGTTTAGTGTAAGTTCTGTTTAGTCTTTTACTTGCTGTAATGGTGTTTCTGCTTTGAATATGGAATTAATCTCTTATTATAGAAATCTACCCATTCAACATTCCAAAAAGATTAGTGCTCATTTTTAACGATTTCTTCAAACTTTCTGAGTTTGAATGTTGAAAGCCTTTTAGTGAGTTAAAAGTTTGTCTTCCTGCAATGATGAGTTAAGAGCCAAGGGTGGATTAGGTGATCAGGGAGGAAGAATTATTCATAAATCCATTCACTTTTCTTCCTCTGTGACAGGCTTTTTTTTTTTTTTCAAATAAATTTCAGTTAGACATGAGTAATAACAACAGTATGTGAAGTTTGGTGAGTCATCTGAACTTAGTTCCATATAATCATAGATCACAGAATGGCTTGGGTTGGAAGGGACCATCCAGTTCCAAACCTCATGGGCAGAGTTGCTACCCACTAGATCAGGCTGCTCAGGGCTCCATCTAAATTTCTTCCTAACATCTAACTTAAATCTCCCCTCTTATCTTAAAGCCATTTGCCCCTATCCTATCGCTAACAGACCATGTAAAAAGTTGCTTCTCTTCCTGCTTATAAGCTCCCTTCCCCCTGTACTGGCGAGCCACAATGAGGTCTCCCCAAAGGCCTTACTTTTCCAAGCTAAACAAGCCCTACTCCCTCAGCCTTTCTCCATAGGAGAGGTGTTCCAGTCCTCTGATCCTCTTTGTAGCCTTCCTCTGGACCCACTCCGACAGCTATACATCCTTCCTGTATGGGGGACCTCAGGGCTGGACACAGTACTCCACATGGGGCCTCAAAAGGGCAGAGCACAGGGGGACAATCCCCACCCTCACCCTCCTGCCACCCCTCTTCTGATGGGGGTGAAGTACTAACCTAGCTCGACCCTGCATAGCTTCCAAGATCAGATGACATCAGAGTGGCATGGTCACTCTATTTTAAAATATTGCACACCATTTATTTCACAGATCTCCATCTGAAGCCTTAAGTTCAAATAAACTCAGACAGAGACTCTTTTTTCTTTAAAGCTGAAATAATGAAAAAAGTGTATAAATAGAAGTGCCATTTTCCCAACATGCATGGGAAACCTTAAAAGGGAAAAATATCTCTTCATCTCTAACTCTTTTCCATGTTAAGTATTGAACGAAATAAAAGAAACAACACAGTACTGAAGAAGTGTTTCATTTAGGGCATGAGTGAATAGACTGAAAAATCAGTCTGAAATTCTAAATCAATGGAAAGCTTCCCATCTATTCCAATGGGAACATGACAAGGACTTTTGTCAAAGTGCTGCTTCCTTTTACATGTGCACAACCATTAGAAAGCGTCTGAAAGTTAAACACTGATGTAACGAATACTTAACAGGGTCTCACAAATCAATGGGTTTACTCTACAACAAGAGAGTAACAAAAATATTTTTCATTCAGCTTCTCTTATTACCAATTGTGTAAGTTACATTAATATAGCAAAATATGACTAGTGATCACAATTTACTGCACAGCAAATACAAAATTCTATATTTAATCAGAAATAATCCAATACACAGAAATAGGCTGCAGACTGGGAGACTAACGGCAGTTGAGCTGAAAAGAATTGGCAGATTAGAAGTTTAACATGACCCAGGAGTGCCACGTTGTTTCTGCCTTGGAGATATACATGACAACAGTCAATGGACTTAAACTGTAGCAGGGGAGGATGAGTATTAATAAAAAAAAAACCTTCTCCTGGTGATGAGTCACCTTGAAGATAAGGTAGGACCTCAACATTGGAACCCTCTGAGACCATCTTAGAAAGGCATTGTAGGGGTGATATCAGTCTATTTGGATCTGTCCCAGCTCGTGGGGGATTTTTAATGACACAGATCCCTCTATCAGTTCTTTCTCTTGTGGTCAATAAATAAAGGTTCCTTGTTTGCATTCTCAAGATTCTTCACATATCACCTTCCATTCATTACTGAAATATCAGACCTTATGACCAGCCAATCACTACTGCCAGACTCCATTGCCAATGTGTTATCCTCTTCAAATAAGCATCCTTTTTATCTTCTTTCACGTTACTCCTCACACTCTCAATAAACAGTCATGTATTTATCATTAAAATAATATCCATATTTTGTAGGCAAGATATCAGCCTTCTGAGAGCTTGCAATCTTTAACTTCTCCTCATCCATCTACACTGTTACGTTTTAATCGTAATTTTTCTAGCACAAAGCTGTCTTCTATTATCTGTTCAGATCTTGTTTATTCTTACTTTAAAAGATGGCTCTGGTAGCACTGGAGTAATGAAGTAGCATTTAGAACTTATTAAAACCCACATTAAGGAATAATATAGTCTGGGCTTGCATTTGCAGTATCAAAATGTCTTGACAAGTTATTATTACATCTTTAAAAACTTAAACTGTAAACATAGACCTACACCAAAGCCACCCGATCCACTTCTAAAACTGAGGGTAAAAATATTGATCTCTAGAAATAAAGGCAGAAGCATTTCCAAATATTTGTTATCCACAAAGGCTTCTAGTATGCCAAGAGGCATTTTCCTGGGAAGAGAGCATTTGTCATCCCTCTGAAAAGCATTCCAAATCAAGTCAAAATTATGAGGCTTTAGTTGGAAAAAAACTGTTTGCAATACAGTCATGCTGAAGGTCCCAGCCGTCTCATGATCTCATCCTCATGGAGATGTTCAGACCACACTTGCCTCAAACAGTGTTGCACAAGTGAGCTGCTCAAAGGTGAAGTGGATCCACTTTCCCTGCCTGTGTGTGGCTTCGGGCTGCAGACAGTAGGTGTCAAGGATGCTGCCGCTTGCGGTCCTAGGGTGGTTTTCTGTGCCCTCCCAGCCACAGGACCAAGAGACAAAAATCTGTGTCAGTCAGCAGAACAAGAGCCAGGAAATGTTTAACCTAAGACTGTCCCTGGAATGTCAGTGTGGCTTCTTTCAGGGTATGAGTTATAGGAGACCTATATGACTAAGTTTTGACTTTCCAACATTGCAACTTAGCCACCTCTGATTTAGCTCTGTGTCACTATGCCTTCTGTGGAAGAGAAAAACACTCAACATAAATTAAACAGTACCCTCAAAAAATTAAACTATCATGTCTTGTATACTAAACACAACCTAGGGGATTGATAACATATCTTGCCATGAATTTTACAGAAATACATCTTTGAAGAAGCATAATTAAATTGAATTGTCAGTGAGATTGTACAGAGACAAATGGGTCTAATAATCAGAACTGAAAACATTAGAAGAAATTCTAAACTAAAAGGAATTAGGAAGAATCAGTGTCAATGTATAGAACATCCTTCTTTACAGCACAGTAAGATGCCTGACAAACAGAAGAAACCACTCTTGGTCACTGGCAAAGAGGAGTCAAAACAACTTCATCACAGAAGAGTAAGACAGGGCTTTGTATCCACTAGGTGGGCAGAAGAATTGGAAATTCAAAAAAAAAATAATCTTACTCTATCAATTCAAGGCATGTAGAGAAAAGTTGTAAAAACAGGCCCCTAGGCTGAACTACACAACTACAGTTCATTTTACTCTAAGGGAATTTGAAGCTTGAAGGCAAAAGAAGCTTACCTGAGGAGCATGGTAGGTCATCCTAGGCAGTATAGTGTTTTAGCTGGTTTGTTCTTCAAATTCTCAATAGCTACTGCTCGTTGCTGATCCTGTTATTTCTCACATGCCTAAGAGTAAAATCATGAGTGTTTTTCACTGCCTACTAGATGACAGACCTGGCTCCTCTTTCCCTAGCACCATATAACAGAAACACCTTTCAACTTATATGATCCTCCATGGAGGAGAATGGTCACGTATCCATTTACTCGTAGGTATTACGTCCACAGTGAGCTGCTGAAAATGTGAGCAAAGTTCTGCTTCAGGGAAGGAGTAAACATGTTCTTCTTTCTTTCCTTTTTTGTTGCTGTTGCAAAAAGTGGACATAGTCTTGTTGAATGAGTTCACTCTGCAGATGCTCACAAGAAGCCAATATTTGGTAATACCCATTCTTGAGTTTCATGTTATCTACGAAGCATTAACAGATCCAACTGCCCCTCAGGGTCATAAGTCCATGGGCAGCAATGGTAAAAAGTGAAAAGACTGCTTGACAGCTCTGCTTCTCAGGTTCAAGCAGAGCAGGAGAATCTCACCCACACGAACTGCTTTGGCTGTGCTATTGTCACAGACAGAAGAAGTCTCTCGTGCCACCAAGCAGTGAGATAATGAAAACCAGTAAAAAGAGATCAATGAATTCAAAACTTTCTATGTTTAAGGCATAATTGAGGCTGATTGCACTGAGTAGTATAGGAAAGGAGGCAACTGATCAAGAAATCCATCTGCCATCTCGTGCATTCCAAGTTTGTTCTGGCAAAACCTTCACTGTCTCCTAGCTGTACTTTCTTACAGGAGCTGAGGCTTATTCTCCATCGTAACTCTAATCTATAGCTACACCTTGGAGACACATTCTCCTCTGGGAAGCAATTCAGACATGGAAAAGTTCATGTTTGGTTTCATGCATTGCTATTCATCTATTTCAACTCTTGCAGAGCAAATCCCCATCCGCACATTAGAAATGAAACCAGTCACCCTCATTCCCCACAGGAAGAGATAGGATAAGTCTCACATCCAACACACAAGACCGAGTCAAAAAGATGAGCTACAAGGCCCAAAGCCTGAAAAAAAAACTCTTCAAATTATCACAGCACCCTTTTATGTATGGACAAATGTGTATGTCAGGTAGCTACAGAGTAAGAAATGCTCATCCTTCAGCACTGAGAGGATAAGTAGCAATATTTCTTTTGTAGCCTCAAACACTCCTCATCCAAGCAACAGGATTTTCCTATGAGGGTAGAGGCTGAAACCTCACCAAATGTACATCATAGTAAATCAAATTTGATGGAGATGTACTTAATTGTACCAGGTGAAGGATTAGCCCTGAACAGAGACAGTGACTCTGAGTCTCTATATCATTACACAATTTTAAAATTACAATCATTTTTCTATTAGTATGAAGGCAACATAATAGGTGAGAGATCTTTCTGCATTTTATTTTTTTTTCTGTAATGCTTTTTAGCTATTAAGTTTCTGACAAAGATCTCTCTCACATGACAAAACTGCTGGCACGCACATGCTGTAGAAGTGACATAGATTGGCGATATGCTCTTTTGCTTGACAGATTATGATAAAGTGAGATTCCCATTAAGATCATTTTTTACAAAAGTGACACACAATGAAAGCCAAGATTCAATATTAAATTCAACAAATAGGCAACAGAGATTTTTTTTAAAAAGAGGAAAAGCAAGAAAACTGAAAATATCAGGTTGCCTAATTTATGAAAACTTCAGTCCATCTTCACAAGGAACTCTGAGCCTCTGAGTGAGACCTCTTGACAATAGTGCTCAGCTCTTATCTGCTGGTTGCACGCCAGCTTCCCGGCATGGATGCCAGGAACTCACACACAGCAAGAACATAAAATCTGTCTGATGTGGCAAGTGGCAGCCAGACAATGGGCGACGATGTGTCCGATGGGAATTAACGCCCTACAAATATCCTACTCTACTGGAAGAATAATTTATTTGTGAGAAGATGCTATAATGTTTAGCACAGTTTTATCTCTTTCTTTTTCGCCCCAGAAGAGCTGCAAAGCAACACTGGTTTGGCTAAATACAGACATCTGCAAGTGCAGGAAAACTGCTTTGGGTAATGCCATAAAATACATAACCAGCCGAACTTTCTTCTTGCTGGTGTTTTGAAGGAAAAGGAATATCCTGCTTTTCTTGGCAGCCACTTCACAGCTTTTAAGTAATAACACAGCCACCAGCAGCTGTCTATCATAGAAGAGGTTATCCTTACCATATTAGCAGAAGGAGGAAGTAACCATAGCAGAAGATTAATGTGATAAACTGAATAGAAGACACATTGGAACATAAGTAGTGTGCCATTTGTCACCAGTAGCAAAATCCCTACAACCAGTCCTAGGGGTGCTCTTAGTGACTTAATAATAAAAAAAGAGAGAAATAAATTCAAGCTAATGGGAAAATACCTACCAGAAGCAAGTTCCAGAAAAGAAAAAGTTTTTCTTTTATCAAATGACTTTTAGATGTGCATACTGGAACTGAAGCTTTACACATCCTGAAGCTCAAGGCGATTCCTGGCTAAGTTGTCACTGCAGATCAAGAGCAACATTCAGGTGCTCACTGATGCATTAAAGACACACACTCTCCTTGTACACATGACCTTGTTCACACCACGGCTTAGTATCATTTCTTAGGCCTATCCAGTACACTTGCCTTAGTGGCCCAAGGGAAGACGCTAGTGGTCTAACAGTCAGCATCTCAACTTCCCAAAACCATAAAACACACATGCAGATCCCAGCCATACGCAGCCAGCCTTTTGGCTTTCTGCAACAGCTGCATTAGTTCCACCATGTCTCTCAAACAGCTCCATGCTCATGCCTTAGAAGTGTGAATATCTTTGACCACAATATTATTACTGAGAAAAAGCCTTCACAGTAAACAGTTTCAGATTTCACCTTGGCTGCAAATACTTAATTTCATCTGGGAGAAATCCTTAGTTTCTGTAATTATTTTTAAGATATCCTTTTTAAAGAGGACATCTGAGTGCCCTGACTACCAGAAGCTTCTCAGGAACCAGTACCTTTCAGGTGGAAATGGTTCACCTTACCTGCTGCATTTATGCTGCTTAGAAACCTCTTTTGCCAGGAGGATCATTGTTATTGGAAAAACTTCCAAGAAGCCCTTTATCTTCTTCATCAGAGGATAGTCAGGTATGAACAGGCTCCCCAGGGCAGTGGCGATGGCACAGAACTTGCAGAAGTTCAAGAAGCTTCTGGACAATGCTCAGACATATGGTTTTATTTTTGGGTGGCCCTGTGTAGATCCTGGACTTGATGATCCTTATGGGTCCCTTCAAGCTCAGATGTTCTATGATTCTATGAGTCTGAAAGAAATAATAGCAGGTAGAACAGAGAGCCAAGCCCTCACAGTGATATGAGATGCAGTATGCTGATAATAGGAACCTAATGACAGCCTTTCGGTGAGCTTTACATGCAGCCTGGATTTGCACCAGAGCTGACCCTTGACCAAACACTGTACAGAGCAGGGTCACTGCTGCCACTATTAAGTTTGAAGTCATAATCAATAAAATGAGTTTAAAAATTTCACAGGTGTATTACAATGCCTAGAAATAAAACAGGCATAAGGTATTCAGATACTGAAATAACAGAGGTTATCAGGCACTTCATATAGACTATGAAGCCAAAACACAAACTGCTGCCTATGTGCACATAGCATGTACATCAAACACGGAGTTCTTGGTGGAAGCTTCCCCACACACAGCTCTCTGCCTCCCCAGAGGTGGTGGCATTGCAGTTCTTGTCATCCTCATGTGCTGCACATGCAGCATTTATAGGTTTATATTCATTAGTAAAATATTAGGCAAATGAAAGGAGCATTTGTATATTTTTAACAGCTGTTTTAACTATAAAATAACAGCCAAAAAATAGTTATTTTAAAATCAAAATGATCTTATCTCTCACACTACAGCAAAAAAATCAAATACCCTTCAAAGTACGCCATACATTACCAAAATAATAACAAGTGCTCTGAACAGTACACAATTTCCTGAGGAACTGCACAAAAGTACCACTGATCACATTAGAAGGGCAATCTGTGGAACAAGCATGTAAGCCAATGCCTTGGTTTCACTGGAATAAAATTAGACATGATTCTACACCTCCACTGCTCTTTCTGCCTGACTTTTCTCCCCTGAGCTCCACTTCATTTCCAGGCATTTTGCACAGCCCATCCTGTTTATTCTGCTGAGGTGTAAAGGGTCCGGATGAGTTATTTTGGGATAACATCCCAGAATTTAGGGATGCCGATGTGAAACACTGCTCCCTTCATGCATTGGATTCTTTGATCTTTTTTCAAATTCTAACCCTTCAAGGCTAATATTAGCGGAATGACCCTGCACTCTGATTTCAGTGAAACATTTCCTTTTCCACTTCAATGTATTCTTCTCTGGTGTGTTGGACAGTACTGTATCCAGCCATGCTGCAGCAGATATACCTGCAGTCCCTGGTCACTGTGGGAGGCAGCCTGCAGTAGCAGATGATGCCCTTCAGCAGTGCCAAGAGGTTTTGGTCCAGACCCAAAACCTCTTTCCTACCCTGCAGTTGGAGCCCCAGGAACAGACAGCTGTGGTGGGAACAAGGTGAGCAGCTGAGGCACTGCAGCTCTGCAGTGACATACCTAGGCTGCAGAGAGTCATGGGACAGGAGCCAGCTGGGCAAGAAAAATGCCATGGAATAGAAAAGACACCTTTCTTTTCAAATCAAAATTATTAAGGTTGGAAAGACAACTAAAATAATCTAGACCAAACATCAATCCATGAGTGTGACTGCTCTAGACCATGTCACTCAATGTGTCACCCATATTTTCCTTGAAACCCTCCAGGATGGTGACCCCACCAGCTCCCTGGGCAGCCTGATCCAATACTTCACGAAACACGTCTTCCTAGATACTTAAAATGGTTTTTGTGCTCTCATGTCACACAAACCAGTTGGGATATACTTTTGTTTGCCCATGGCTATCACTATATGAAGAAATACTTCTGTACATCTTTCAAGAACAAAGAGGACAGCATGATGCATTCAGTTCTCTAAGCTCTAGATAGTGTGAGGAGAAAGACTGAACAGCTCTGATGCCATTAATCCCACTTAGAGTGAGGTTAATAACACTTACTGAGAATTAGTGATAAGCTCATTCCATAACACTATGTTACAGAAAAATAAAATAGCAACTATTCCAAGAAATGTGTGTGTTACCAGAAGCTGTGATTAAAAACAACAAAAAAAAAACAGATCTTAGAGAAAGATCATTAAAAACATTTACAAGGGAATCATTTCTTAGTGTTTTATTGCAAGGTGTTTCAGAGTTGCATGTTATACCTTAATAATGTGCACTACAATGAGTCAAGTAATGAAATGGCTTCCCTTTTCCCAGACTAATTACCTTATTTGTAAAATTGTAACTATCATTAATGTGAAAGGTGTTTGAGAGATGCATTTTAATATGCATCTTACTCAAATTCACTTCTGTACTACTGCAGGTGAATGAGCCAACTATGGCATTAAAAAAAAAATTTTGGCATATGAAGAAAATTACAAAAGATACATACAAAACTAAAACAGAAATCAAGATACAGGACATGTTAATAAAATTATCTATCATATGCCGCCAACACACTTGATCTTCTAAATAAAGCATTTAGGGCAGATTTTTTAATTGCAACATAGATGAAGGGCAGAAAAAACATTCAACGCTTGGCAAACGATGTGCATCATGAAAGAGATGGTTATAATCAAAAATGACCCTCATATCACAAACTCAGAAGAGTTTTTTCCACAAAGGAGTAAGAATGAAGGTGAAGTCAACAGTAGTTTGTTGCATTTGCTTGCTCTCTGCCATTGGATTTTGTGTTAGTTGTATTATTTTTCTATAAATAGTTTCTGTATATATGTATGTATACACATGGAACTAAAACTATGATACCTTTAAATGTTTTTAAGAATTCTTCTAAAAGAAATCAGGGAGAAGTTACAGTGCTATTTAAGTCAAATATTTTCTAATTCATGTGGTTTCAAGAACATCAAATTACTGTTAGCACATTAACTCTTCCTCCCTCCACATATACATTAAGTACACTAAATTTCTCTTTCAGGAAATTTACTTGCAGTAACTTCTAACATTACCCAGTGCAATTGCTACCTGGTACTGAGTTATAGCAAGATTGAATTGTTTCGTTAGGGTTGAATTGGATGTTTTCTCAGACATTTTATTTGAGAAATACAGCCACTTTTTAACTCACCAGATAACTATGGAATGCTTTCAAATGTTCATTGATTAAAATTATCAAGAAAATCGTATATGTTGCAGTATAGAAAATGATTAACCCTTGAATCTCGTTGCCAGCTGTTTCAGCTGTTGATTTTTCATGGCCAGTTGCCCATGGCACCTACTTCCATCTGTCCTCTGTGACCCAGGAAACTTTCAGACTCTTTGATGTGCAGTCTTGCACAAGAGCAATGAGATCACTTCTCTCAAATCACATTACAAAAAAAGATTTGTTGCCTGAGATCTCAGGGGATGGTAGGGATACACCACATAAAGATGTCTGCTTTGCTCCACCGAGGACCAGGCTATGCTGAGTTGGTAGCACCCCCTGAAGCTGCTCTGCCTCTGTGGTTCAGTTGGACCCTTCTGCTAGAATGTGGCAAGCCTTCATCTGCTTGGCTGCACTGAGGGGATCCCTGTATCCCCCCTGTGCCTAGAGATATGCAAATTAATTCAGAGTTTAAGTCTATTTTTATAGAAGCACAAACCAAGCCGGAGGAGACCTTCCCAACAGACTAATAAAGAAAGTGGCAGCTGTACATGCAGTGCTGCACTGCAACTCACAGGACCCTCAGCAGAGTTCTACCAGCAGCTGTTACCCTGAGCTATTACAATATTAATGTTGACAAGGGGCTTTAGAAATGCATCTTCAGTCTCAAGGAGAGGTTGACTCGTACTCTGCTTGCTGTTATGTGCAGCGTACTGTGCTCCTTGCCAAACATCTCTCAGAAACACTCATGAAGTTTACAGAGCTTCTTACATATTTGGACACAACATTTTCACATGAATATCTAGAACTCAGATCACCCCATCGGATGGCCTTCTTTGAGCAGACAAGGAAAATATCTACTAGCAAAAATGACTGGTGAAGAAAAATGGGCTTCATAAATTGTTAATTTCCCCCCACCATTATTAATTACAGCTGTATTTTATGTAACTATAATTACATAACTCATTTATAACATATAACAAAATTTCAAAATATATCACAGCAGGTCTCTTGGAGCCTGAACCATTGCTGCCAAGCTCTGTAAGGAGCACTGATTTGCATCAGTTTTGACCTATGTGAACTGACAAGCTAGAGACATACTGTGTGCACAGTCACTGCATGCACGCTCTTACTGGGAAGACTGTGGGAGCTGCGACATGCCTCTCCCACAGCCCAGACCTCCCCAATATCAGCACTACACAGTACAAGTATTCACTGAATTAAAGTGTGCAGTAATGTTGACATAGCCTCCTCATCCAATCCCAGCTCCTTGCATAACTTTGTACAAGGCAAAGCACACAGGCTATCATGGCAGCAACTCTGCCATTTTAGATTAGATGCTACTTGCACAGTGCATGATAATGCCACAGGGAAGGCCAGGTCTCCAGCTACATACCTACTAATGAACACCATCACCAGAACTGCCTATCTCAGCGGCAAAACCAATATATTGCACGTGGAAGATGCCATTAGAGTTAATGCATTTGAAAGAAAAATGGAAGGAAATTGCACTTAAGCAGCAAAATGAAGGGACCAGAAGCAGGACTCTGTAATGGCCAGATGAAGCTGAGACTCCCTGACACATTCCAAACATTAAAGCATTTATTCTCCTTGATTACCTGTATTAGAGAAAAAACACTGAAGCATTACACAGCTCCTAACATTACCCACATAGTTAAACAGCCCTTGTCAGAGTGGTCAACAAAGCTGCTTGCATGCCCATCTCCTATTTCATGTGAGGAAGGATTGAAGAGCAAGACAAGGTTCTCCTGAAAGGTAGGGGTTAAAATAAAATATCATTTGTTAGGGATGCATAGAAGCATACCAGGAAATACAGTATTTATATTTCTCTTTAGAAGTAGAGAAAAGAATTAGTGTTCCTTTTCTCTGGCAATTGCAACTCCTTTCCTGTTTTAATCTATTTTGATTGTTTTAATTGTTCTGGAGTACATGACCTAGTAGACCAGACATAAACATCTGTACTCAACTCCGCCCTCCTAAAACACGTCCATTGTCCTCTTTAATTTTCTTTCTGCTTCCTGAGAAATTTCTGGCCCACAAACGGAGAGCAGAGCTCTGTCAGAACTCAGAAATTAAAATTCAAAATAGAAGCCTGTGATTCAAAGCAAGGTGCACCACATGTGCTCACAGGTAGTTTCCTACCAGCCTGATACTTTTCAATTCTATGAATGGGATGTTTGGTCTTTCTCACATACTGCCCAGAAAACGCATTTACCTAAGAGTTGTGGATATCCAGAAATCCTCAGCACAAGTATTTCTTTCCACGGATGAAGAAGTCAGTGTATGTAAGGTCACTCTGAAAGTAATGCCTCCTATTTATTTCCATGAAAACAACAGACATAAAGAGCAAAATAACACTACTTGATAGAGCAAATTCTCAGTGACAAAAAGCTATTTCTCAGTGTAGTCACCACCATTAGCTGTGCATTTTCACCAGCCACGAACAAGAGCCTACATGCCATGCTCTTAACAGTCTGCACCAGTGCAGGTAATCCGCCATCATCACTGCTGAAATACACCATCCACCACCTCAGTATGCTCACATCCACTGTTTGGTCCCCAGAAACATTCAGCAAGCATTTATGAATGTCAACGGGTGCCATTTTTTCCCCGCATGGAAGGGTTCAGTGACACACCTTTGCTTCATCTGCACTTCCACGTCAGACAGTCCCTCTGCTGCTATCTGTCACACAGCAGCAAAACATAATCAAATAATGGTGGGAAGGTTCAACCTGTACTGCCATACCATCAACATCTGCCTCTGATGTCGTGGGCCAACATAATAAAATAAGAGGCATTACTTTTGGAGCAGCCCTCGTAATACTGTTGTGTGCAAACAAGGTGTTGTTTGACAAAGTTGAAAACTAACCAGCTGATGCAAGGTGAGTTGAATGAATTCCAAGTAGCTGAGGATATTGTTGCCTGCCTAGGGGTGAAGTGACAATGTTGACAACTCCTCGGAAAAGAAGGAGTATGTATCATTCATAACCAACATCTGAGATGCTTCAGGGACAACATCAGCATATTACAATTGACCCATGGTGGAACAGTGTCTTTTAAAACATATGTGAATCTGGGATCTCAAGAGATGAGACAGAGAGAATCAGAAAGATCGAACACGTGAGCGAGGAGCCAGAGGAACTGAGAACTAATAGGGATACATGATAGATCACATGGTAACAAGAAACGATCCACGTCCTTCCTTTCTGCTGATGCACATTCGGAAATGCTGTTTCCAAAAGAGAGAGGTAAAAAGGTCTTTCAGCAGCTGAACAGGCTCCCAAGGATGTTTGCACAGGTTTTTGTGGTATCCTAAACTGTTTTGCACAACCATTGCTAAATGTATATTTTATATGAAGTAAATACATCCGACTGTTTAGTCTCAATATTTCAAAAGCATTCCCCCATTCACCAATAAAGACGAAGAAAACACACTGTTAAATGCAATGTTAATAATTTTCCAAGACTTCAACATCCTGTTTTATGAAAATATTGTAACTGAGCAGAGATTGTTTCCAAACAGTGTGCACTTCGGAGTAGAGCTCAGAGATGGAGAATCACTCACTTGGGAGAAATGTCCTGAGATCAACCAGTTCCAACACCTCAGCTCAAGCAGAGCCAGCTGCAGCAGGTTGCCCAGGACCACGTCCTGTGAGGTTCTGAGCATTTCCAAGTATAGAGGCTCCAGAACCACTCTAGGCAGCCTGTTCTAATGACTGACCACTCTCACAGAAATAAATACATAAATATAAAAATTATAAAAATTAAAGTGTTTTCTTACATTCAGATGGAATTTCAAGGATTATAATTTTTGTCCATTGCCTCTTGTTCTGCTGTTGGGCACCACTGAGAGAAGCCTGGCTCATCTTCATCCCTTCCCATCTGGTATTTGTACTGATTGCATCCCCCCAGGCCAGCTCTTCCCCATGCAAGACAGCTTTATCACTCCTCCCTCATATGAGAGATGCTCCATTCTATTAATCATTTTTGCACACTTGTGCTGTACTCATCCTATTAAATCCATCCTTTCTTGTACTGCAGAGCCTAGAACTGGACACAGCACTGCACCATGCTGTGCCAGTGCTGAGAAGAGCAGCAGTATTGCTTCACTTGGCCTAAGAATTTAAATAGTTCCTACCTGTGCACTAGGTGACAAAGAAAAGTGGAAAAAAAAATACCAACAGACAAATATGGCATTGTAAGAGGGATGGCCCACTGCCACCAAGTGAAACACTGCCTTATGACTAGTGGTGTTACAGAGCCTCACCTGGGGCATGGTGAGAGCACGCACATAAACACAAAGGGGTAGGGACCTTTCAGTCAGCCCAGTGAGGTTTTCCTTTCCTCAGCAGCTGCTGAGCAGCCTCTCCTGGTAGAACTGAATTATTGCTTTTCCAGAAGAAATGTTTGGGGTTTGGTTCCTGCTGAACTCGCTGTAAGAGTGTTTTTCATCTCAATCACTTTGCTACCAGAGAAAATTGTAATGGGTTTATAAACACAGTCAAACATTAAGCTGAATGACAGTTACAATCTAACAGTTTCTTTTCACAAAAATCTTATATCTGAGAGGATGAATCAGTTTCTTTAAGCTGTCCATATGTTATACTCCACACATTGCTGTGAATCTGCTATTTGTATAGAATTTGAAATGTCTTTTCAAGCAAGCACTTAACGCACCTCCTCCATTATTACAGAAATACCTGAAGTACACATACGACTAACTTCAGCTCACCTTTGTCTCGCTGTTCTGCTGGATCTTATTGTGATGTGGGATTACTCACTGTCAAGCCTTGCAGACACCTAAAAGCTTTATTTTGTAACCCTGTAAAATGGCTACAGCAGATAAAATGCAGTTTCTAAATAATATCAACTGCAGGTAAAGCAAAGCTCTGTACATGTTTTAACGTTATCGAGGCTTTGCTTGTCTGTCCTTTCTATTATTGGTAAAATCTGCCAGTCAGACCACTTACACTACTATTACAAGTGGTATCAAAGCTACACCACATCATCTCACCAACACAGCACAGTTTCAGTTATTCCAGCACAAGTGAAGATGCAGGCAAAATAGAAAGCATTGCTTCCAGATGCTGAGCAGCAAGTTGATAACAGCAAGACAGGTAACGGTTACAAGTGCTCATAAACATTCTGCCTATAGGAATGTGAATTCTCTGAAATTCCTCCCAGAGAATGTAAGATACAAATGTAACTGATCTTGCAGAGGGTAGAGTTTCCCAAATACATCCTCGAGGGTCTCTCTCCAGATCAATTGAAAGCTGCTAAATTAGTCATCTTTCCTCAATCCATTACCACTATCTTCTCTGAGCGTCCACTTCAAGGAACTGAGTTTACTACTGGAAACCACAACCTGACCTCCCCAAAGGGCACAGATGCTTTTTAGCAGAACTACACCATTTGAGGGGTAGTCATGCAACTAAAACGTATCAAGCTGATACATCCCATTAACAGACAGGTCCTCTAAAGTTAACGTGACACTGCATTGTCACCATTCAAAGTATTTTACTAAATACCTTCAATTTTTTCTTATGGATCTGCTTTACCATAAACAATGCATGTAAGTATTTTTAACATTGCAACACAAAGCAATTATCATTATTCTTTGAGAGTTCACATAGATGTACATACCCTTTCTAAATGAGCCTTTAATTGCTTTCTCTGTTGAAAGAGGACCTCATGTATTGTTGGTAGTTAATGTTCTCCTTAACTTGCTGTGACTGTCACTGTCATTCGTAGGGACTTAAACTTGCCTCGCAGTAGGTGCATATGGCAGTACCCAAGATTGCATTCAGCATCAACAGCCATTGTCCAGCACCTTCTGTCCTGGGCTGATAGAGTTTTTGCACTGCCCTCTGTACAGGTAGTTTCTATACAAAATTGCTGCCTGGGATGAAGTTTTATCCATAGAAGACAACAGAGCTGCTGGTTTTGATGTAAATGAGCTATTCTGAAAACACATTTCAATCATTTCTTTGCATTATAGTTGTAGCTGACATTTCTAAAAACGCTGCAATGAAATTCAAGATTTGGAAACTAGTATTGAATCTTATTGCTGCTTAAAATCTAGCACTTGATCTTAAATAGAAAACCAATCTGAAGAATGAAATAGCTTTCAGCAAAACAAACACAGGTTCAGCCATGTGGAATTTCCCCTGCAGACTGGTTGTAGTCTGTCAAACGCTCCCAGTTCATTGTCATACACTAAGTGGGCTCTTCAATTTTACAGCAGTAAAGAATTTGAAGGAGTCTTCTCTTTTAGTTCTCCTCAAACTCTTACTTCACCCTGGTTATAAATAGGAAAACAGGTTTTTTTTTTTTTTTTTTTTTTCATTTTTTTGCTGAAAACAGAGAAGGTACAAGCAGGAAGGCACACAAGGGCCACCCGCTGGCTGTCCTGCCACCTCCCTACAAGCACTGTACAGATGTGTGGTTCTAAAGGCACAGCTTTTGCCCCACACGCTGCCCAGCAGGGCCATCACCAGACTAGCTGCAGCTACAGATCCACTGCGACACAGTGACAGAACTGCATTCCTCTGGAGTCACTCTCACTAGAGGCCCTGGCCTGAGACCTCAGCAGGGAAGGACGCATACATCCACAGCTTTCCTCCTCAGCTCAGGAGCCTTTGTTCGGGCAGATAAACTGGGTTTATTATCCTTTACCTATCCAATAGGAATTTTGCTGCAGAAATGAGTTTTGTGCAAGCAACAGGTATGAAGAACTGACACTCAGCAACACCAGCAGGGCTCTTTGAATATCTGCTCCTAAACTGTGTAGGAAAACAAAAAAATAAACCATTTTCCAAGTCTTCAAAATTAATTCCAGGAATCTGCTTTTCCTTTCTTCCATTTGCATGGCAAGTTTAAATTCAAGCAAACGCCCTTCGGTTAGCTGCTCTATTGATCAAGCAATTCAGACAAAAGAGCACTTACCAGCAAAGCTCAGGGTGACAGAAATAAAAATACTGCTCATCTTTATTCATCGCCCTTACTGGCCTTTCCTGCATCTTCCCAAACCTCTGTTTAAACCTGTTCCTAGGGCTTCACATTTAATAGGAAGCAGCATCAGAAAAAAAATCAGGCTGAGGACAACAAAGAAAGATGGTTATGATGAAAATAACATTTGAAAACCTTCTCTCTCAGTGTCAGTGCAGATCTTCACATTAAATGATACGAGAGGCTCCAGGCAAAAATGTAGAGGCATTAATGGTTAATGCAGTGGGACGCGCTCCTTCGTAATTGCCTCCTGTTATTTCTGCACTATCCCTGGGATATTTCAAAGAGACAGCACCCAGTTTATAATCCCACATCAAAAGATATTCTCAAACTTGGAAGTCATTTTTTTTTTAATGAATTGTCAAACTACATTGTGTTAGTAAAGAATTTAGGCACAGGGGCATCAACACTGGTTTATGAAGAAAAAAGTTGCTATGTGGTACTAAACTGCATCTCTTGGGAAACAGTAAAAATACAAAGCAATGACCTGAGATGGTATTTTTGACTGGTTTGAATGAAACTCAGCCATGAAGTGAGAGGAGTCACTTCAGTGAACTCAGTATAATTGCTCCTCCCTCACTTATATCTGCTGAATTTGGCCTGCTGACTGTTCCAGGAAAGAAAGCACTCAGAGGCAGAAGTGACATAGAAAAGAACAAAAATAGTATATGTCAATACAAGAAAGTACTAAATAGCTCTAATAAGCAATGAGAAAATGGAATTCAAGAGCGTCACTAAAGGTCTCATGCTTAAAATAAATACCTTTAGTGCTCTTGAAGATACTTCTGGCACCAAGTACACAGAGACATGCCATAAAAACTGTAAAGCATTTCATTTTATTGAGTAATTCCAGGAAACATTTCAGATCTGTTAAACATTACTAAAAAGATAAATGGTACCAGGAACTGTATTTCCTAATAACTGAGATCTGTATAAGTAAACTGTTTATACAACCGAGCACTACTTTTTCCATCCTCCTGTGCTGCTGTTTTGACTATTAGCCTTCTGCCCACAACACCAAGTGTTTGTACAATCATCTGTCACAAACCCACACTTATCTGCCATTGCCAGGTCCACATGCTGTTTGGCTTTCCATCAGCAGTGATGGATCCAGATCCATGAATTACTGTTCACATCAAGAGATAAACCTAGCAACACCCAAGCCATCATCTTACAAACACACCTATGGCACACCCTGCTGTCTTCAATTTCTCCTTTCATTGTTCAGCATCCACTTCAGCCCACCATTCCCACACCCCTTCAAGTCCCTTGACCTGCCATTTTCACACAAACTACAATTGGTAGAATAAATAGCATGGTACTGTCAAAATGCCTTATGCTCACAACTCCTTTTGCTTACCAGCAACCACAAATGTCTCAGACTGTGTTGTATGAACAGTAAGAAGCATTTTCAACCTGAGTAAACAGAAGAGGAAAGAAGTGTTTTGAGATTAATGGAGCTGATGGAATCACCTGCAAGTTTTCAATAACAAAGAACTGCCAAGTGTTGAAATTAAAGCTCTCTTATTGATACAGCTGAGACCTGCTAACTATTAGTGCACATTTTACCTTTGTGCCTTTGAGTGGCACTAGACCACACTCTCATTCTGTTGAGTGCTGTCATGGAGGACACAGGGCAGTCCACATCCCTAGAACCAGTCATTTTTTTCCTTCCTGAAGCCTTCTACTCCTGGCCAGTAAGAGACAAATTCAGCTCAAGCTCATAGTAAAGAATGAAATCAACAGCAAGGCAAACAATTAGATACATAACTGAATTAAGGAACAGAATTACACTGCATTTAACTATCTCAGAAATTCTAATTACAAGCAACTAAGAAGCTTGAACTGTTTCTTTACCTGTTGGACAACAGATATTTCATTGCTGACCCTCAGTAAATTCTGTGTTCATCTAATCACTCTGCTCTAGAAAAAAAAAAAAACAGCTCTGAAACAAGAGCTACCACCAAAAAAAAAAAAAAAAAAAAAGCAGCTTTATGCAGTTCACATAATCTATCATAATACCAGATGGTTTTAAACACTTTTTGCTAGAGATATGAATCAACCAAGTGAAACCTATAATGCAATGGAAAGTACAGCAATAAAAGCGGGGTAGCAAAGTCCTAGGCTGCAGCAAGTGAGGATTTGCTCAAATGCAACAGCCACAGAAATAAAAGAAAGAAGCTGCTTACCAGAAGGCCTCAGGGTACACAAGGATGTCCAGCAAGATACCCTCACCTCCACTGCCAATCCTTAAATGAGGACTGGGAAGGGGTCAATCCTGGCTTCACCCCTTCCGGTCACTCAGCTGCACTGCGTGCACCTGAGCTCCCCTGGGTTGGCCCTGCCTTCCCACCAGGTGCTCAATCACTGGTTCAGGCCATGACTCAGCATTTCTGCTACACTGGGAAAAAAACATCACTTAATAGCACATTTGAAAGTTAAAATAAATGAATAAATAAATCACAAAATCACTATGAGGAAAGTAAATAACTAACACTTCAGCCTGGCTCATCATCAATCAGCAAATTAGCAATGCAGTTCAAGGACTCCAGCTCACGTTGCTCCTGGTTGGTGGCACACTGTTGGCTTCCCATAAATTCTCAGCTAGCAAGTGCCACAGGCTGTGGAGTCTTAGTCTCTGCTCCTGGGACAAACTCTGAGATATTAGGAGACTGCCTTGCTATCATAAAGAGAAATAGATCTTCTTTGACATTCTCCTTGAGTTGCATTTCCATCTTGTGCCATTCTGTGTGATCTCCCTAGAAGCCTCATGTTCTGACAAGATGGATACAAGCTTTACAGATACAAACCTAAACTGCAGCAGCCTTAAACTCAGATAACCATGTAGTAGAAGATTTTACATAATTGTTTTCTTACAAGTGTCAGGTGAGACCCCAAAATCTTGGGGAGCACTGGCTGCGAATGACGAGTTTTCATAACTTCATCTCTTTTGATGCATGAAAGCAAGCATTGGGTACAAGTGAAAAAAGAAATTCCTCTCAGTTTTCATACCTTCTCATGATGAGTAATGACAAATCCCAAGTTTTTACCTATTTCTCCTCAGCAAAGCATTTGTTAAAATAGCCTTGATCACTTTCATGAGCAACATTTAGAAAAGTGGAGTAAGATTCTTGTCCGCCTTGCTTGCAAACAACAAAATCCCTCTCTCCTCTTCTACAAATTCCATAAAGAAAAAATTGAGAGCTTTATATCAATATAATAGAATTGGAATTCACATGAAGTCTTGCCTAAAAAAAAAAAAGCTGAGGAGGGAGGGGGTTGGAGAAAGGAGGGCCTGCATTGAGTAGGAGTCAATTTTCTTCTTAAATACAAAGTTACTCTTTGACCAAATAGCCATCCAGGCTTCTTGAATTTTTCTTGTATTAGTTTTTAAGCTATAAAAACGTTACAAAATACAGTAGGAACACTGCACTGCTACCAGGACTTGAGTACTCAGCCTTTCCAGAGTCTTTTCAGATAGCTGTAACTAAGCACTTGAAGAGGGCATCACACCAGGAGCCTGAAGGAATTATTAATTACACAGCTGTGTAGCCAGGTAGGTTAAAAAGCTTTGGCATTATTTTTGATATCTGGGGATAATTTTTGCTGTATTATTTTTATTCATAGGTAGAAAAAACCAACTCAAGGAACAAATTAATGTATTTATTTAGGTACTGTTACAAATTTGTGGGTTTTTTTTTTTTTTTTCCATTAAACATGTTTACTAGGACCACCTATTTCCATTCAGGCCTTTCAGTATCTTAATAAGTGGAAATATACACATTTAGTGCCATATAAATCATGGCCTAAAAATAATTATCACACAGATTGAGAGGACAAGAACTTGAAGCAAAATAATTCAAGTTGAAAGTGTAAATTCCTTCAACAGTGGTTTCTAGCTCATGAGATTACACCCTTTACTCTTGCAAACTATATACAATAGCACAAAACTACAATAAATGCAAAAATGTAAAAAATATACACAAACATTTACACAAAGAGCTGTGTTTCTGTCTGAGCTAATCACTATTAATTCGGTATAAAGGCATAATATGTATTCATGTACTTAATACATAGTGTTTAATTTTTTTAATTGTAAACAAGATTCAGCACATACAGCAACTTAAAACAGTTGTCAGAAACTTAAAACATAAGGTCCAGAGACTGAGAGAGCTATGCACAGTATGGATCCAAACATGACTTCAACACCCACATCTTTTCTGAGAATGCTTGTACTACTGTGAAATGCAGGGTATCTGAAACTATTAAACCATTCTAAACAAATTATTGGATTTCACTGCTTTACAAATGCTTATGTTCCAATATTTAAAGTAAAATCAGTAGTACATTTGCAAAGATACAGATAACGTTCAGTAAAAGTGTCTCTTTCATAATCACTTAAGAGCTTTTTGGTTTACTAAAAAACCTTTCTTGCCAACTCAAATAACTGTAAATGGAACTGAGTAAGGTATGACCACGATTAACCACTTAATGAAAAAATAAAAACAGGTGCACCCATTAAGCATATATAAATTCACTGGTGAGTGACCTAATGCTTATCACTACACAAGCAAGCATAGAGTATACTGCATTGCTAAAAAGCTGATATTTAGGAACTGCCAATTGATACCTGTCAGTAAACAGAAGCTGCCTTTGCATGAAGTATTTGTTGCTCGCAGTCACTGTTAAGATTCTTATGGAGCAAATGCTTTTTTTGTTTGTTTGTTTCAAAGGATAGCTGTCTTTCAGGTAGTTCCTAGGAAGCACCCACAGCTTCCTAGGCAGGATGTGTGAGAAAATCCCAGTAGACACTTCTGAGCCTGACCATCTGGCTAAGTAATGGTAGTAAGAGTGTTAGTTCAATGTTACAGAATTCGTGTGTTAGAGAAAATTGTCTATGCCTGTTCACACACTGAAACAATGAGAAGTGCTCGTTAGTATCTATACAAGTTGATTTCAGTAGAAAACACAAGTACGTTTTTGTAGATCCATGCTAACAAAACTACAGCAGCGTGCACAGGTTACTCCAAAAGTAATGTCTCCTATTTGTTTCCACAGAAATGACAACAGATAAAAAAAAGCACAATAACACTATTTGATGGAGCAAGTTCTCAGCGGTGAAACACTAATTTTCAGTGTAATCACCAACGCTGGCTATGTATTTTTGCCAGTGATGAACAGAAGCCTGCATGCTGCACTCGTAAAAATCTGCACCAGCAGAAGTGACCCACTGTTTCACAGCTGCTGTGATGGCATCATTGCCCATACGTCCATCTTTCACCACCGGACTGAAGTCAGAAAGTAACAAATCAGTACCATACAGGGGGCGTGGTAGGACAGTCCAGCCAGGATTGGCAATATGCTCCAAACTGGTATGGTGTTATTGTGTTGCATGAGAAAGGTTGTCTGTTTCTCTGGCCTGACTCTGGAAGTTTGAGCCTTCAGCTCAGTCAGCATCGTGATGTAGCGGTCACAGCTGATGGTTTGTCTGGGTTCCAGGAAATCCAGAAGGATCACCCTTTCCTGTACCTTCCATCACTTCACCCACTGTGGGCTGCATCTTGCACTTTTTCTTTCATGGGGATTTCATGTCACCTCTGTGTGGACTGCCATTTTGACTCTGTCTTGTAGTAGTGATACCACATCTCATCACCACTGATGATGCGATCCAGGAAACTGTCACCTGCAGCCCCATACTGGCTCAGTGAGTCCTGACAAACTCGTATACGGTATTCTTTCTGTTCCTGAATGAGTATTCACAGGACTCACCTGACATAAACCTTTAGATATTCCAACATTGCCGCCACTGTTTCCAACGCATTAAAGCTGATGTTCAGATCCATACACTCCTCCCTGGATATAATCCAACAGCTCATGCAAATGAGACAATCTTCTGTACATGGCAGTCAAGACCATGGTCTGTCTTTCACAATTCTTTTGCCACTGCTGAAATGCACAACCCATCTCCTCACTGTGCTAACATCTACTGTTGGTCTCCATAAATGTTTAGCATCATTGAACGTCAATAGGTGCAATTTTTTTCCAGATTCAATGACATACTTTTCTTTCATCCACACTTCGATGTCAGATACCACTTGGCATCTGATTGCCCCTCTGCTGCCATCTGTCACGTAACAACAAAATATAATGGGATATTGGCAAGAAGGTTCAACCTCTACTGCCGTACCACCACCACCTGCCCCTGATGTCATGGGCCAACATAACAGAATAGGAGGCATTACTTTCGGAGCAGCCCTTGCATCGTATAGCCTTCATTTCCTGGAAATCTGTTCAGTCTGACTGTATTTGGTGAATTAAATGCCTTAAAAGTCTTAAGTATTGAGCAGAACCACTGATAGGCAATATATATCTTTTGATTTAAAACAAGCCGCTTCAAAACACAATGCACAGTCTGAGGAGTGGTTAGGTTTTTGTTTTTTAAAATATTCAGTGCAACATGATGTGACTGAAATAAAAAACAATACAGAATATACATTCAAAAATTAAGAAACTGGTCACAAAAATAAAGGAAAAAAAAAATGTTAAGTTTCCCTGAAAAGGCTCAATAAGGTACAAGAAATAAATGCAAGGGTTTAAATAGTGAAACGTTTAAAGTTTAATAATTTGTACAATCTGCATTGTCAACAGACACTCTATAAAATGTTTTACCTTGAGAGCGTGCTCTCGTATAAAAATATGTTCAAACTGCACTGCTGTACAATCAGATGATGACAGAATGGAAAATGAACACTGAAATGCCAATGCTTCTTTTAAGCAATGTCAAAAAGGAAGAAAACATGCAGATTTATACTGTTACAGTGTACTTCCATTAACTGGATGAACTACACCAGAAGAAAGGATGTAGTATAGTAACTGAAATTGAAAATGATTAATTGCTACTTACTTGCACTGATTCATTACCACTTCAGAAGGCATTCAGGAGGTGTGAAATAGCAAGCATGGAACTCATTCCTGTGCAAAATGCTCAGCTTTGAGCTCTTACTGAAGCATTTAGTAACATTACTGAAGAAAAACATGAACTGGAGCAAGTATTTTTATAACAGAAAGTATTTCATATATGCAGGTATTGCATATATGTAGGTATTTGTCCTCTCAGAAGAATTTCCTTCTGCTTACAACACGTTGCTTAAATGAAATTATCAGGTCTTCAAAACATACTACAAAGATTCCGTGAATGAAAGCCAACTTTGTAATAGCATCTTCCACCCACGTAAGAACTTGCTTGCAAATGAGTTTGTGTTTTATTAAAAATAATAAAAGCAGTCTGCAATAGTCATTCCAGCAGAGGGGATCTCTCTCACAAATCATTTACCCTCCAGACAAATTCTTTGGTGTCCAGGAACAGCTAGTTAATGCTTATTCATCTTAATATTATACTTGTTTTCCTTCATATGCTACTTTTGTCCTGCAGTACAGTTTATCAGCAAAGTTTCCGCTAATGGTAGATTATTTAAAAAACAAAAAAGAGGAGACTACCTCCTGACCACCCTTAGAGATTCAAGTCAAACGAAAAGCACCTTTCAGCAGAGATTTGTCCATGGCGTATCTGTAGGACAATAGGACTGGTAAAAACTAACGTTCCAATTGGTCACCCAAACTATTAAGCTGCTGAAATTCAAAATAAGTAGTTTTCTATTCAAAGTAGTCTTTACTTTTTATCCTCCAGTCTTTGCAAGTACAAGGAATAAAGGTTTACTCCTGCACAGCTAGTGTCTAGCCTTTTAATTTCCCAGAAATGGTGCACTATCAGCAGCTAAATAAAGCTCTGCAGAGACCCTGTTCCCCTATTAAACTGTAAAGAGTGCCAGAATCAACTTTGATTTTTGAAGGTTTTTGTTTTTCAAATCCTCAACTATTCCCAGTTCAAATTAAATGGCTCCAAATGCTCATTGCCAAATAACTGATGATGCATGATTTATATCAAAAAAATATCTTGTTAAGAGCAGCAACTTTGCGACCTTAAATAAAAGCAGATAATTAGATTTTGTAGAGAATTTTAACCATGATGTTATAAAATAATTTGAGTTTACTTAGGATTCTTACAAAGAACTTTTCGCTACAATATGTAACTGCTGTTTTTTTGAAGAACAGTTATTTTTAGCTTTGTAATTAGTGTAACAGAAGACAAGAGTGTTTTTACATATAACAAGCATTTTAAACAAATTTAAGACACTTTCTGTAGAATCATCATCAAATGATGCTTTTTATCAATTACTTGTTTAAGCTTTTAACCACATAAAGGATAATGCACATTACATTTTATTCACACTATAAAAAAGCACAATATACAGGCCATATCCTTTAAAGTGCAACACAACAGAACATTTCTGCAACATTCAGTTTCTGCAAAGACCCACAAAAGTAGGTATTTAATATTGAGAAACAAATTCTGTTCACAGGTGTATCAACACTGAATCTAAATTCTGAATGGTTATCAAGATTGCTCCTTAAGTGCCACACTAAAAGCAATGCATATTACCACTAAATGATATTATCATATCTGCTTCCACGTTACATAGCCTCCGTATCTCAAATCCAAAATGAAAGCTGTTATCTTTTAGTCAGCAAAGAGCATCTGTAGAGCCCTTTATTGAAGACAGTTTCTTGACTATGCTCAAAAACCATCTCTGAAGTATACTTAGTTTCGTCATATAGGCTGCTGCTTCGGATGTTTTATCTACCAAGAAAAATATGGTAAACGGAACAGAGCAAGCATGTCTCTTGAGTTGGCAGCGCATGCTTTGTTATGTTTGGCACTATCTACCAAATGTACTGGTAACACACAGCGTAAGCGAGTACCAATTTGCTTTCCACTTCATAAATATTTTTGGTTGGATGTTTTGCTAATAATAGGCAAAAACCTTGCTTGTTCCTGAGATGAGCAAAACAAATTCAGCTTCATCTAAGGCTGCCAATGGGAAAATCTTCTGCATTTCTAGCCTTGCTAGCCGGCTGCTGAGCCTGATTTATAAATTCAGTCTTCCCCAAGGCGCCATTTCTGAGACTCTTCTTGACGCACATCTGGCCTGATCTGGTTTCTCATTCCACCTAGAACATTTGAGGTTGCCTCTGTTGCAACAATGAAAGGTTTCACCACAGTTGGTGGAATTTGGCGGAGGACTCCTCCTACTGCTCCAGTTACTCCTCTGTTTTCATGCTCACGAGCAGCAGTCTCATAGATGGTTTGGGCCGTGTCCGTAATTCCCTTTGAAAAAATTAACAGAAATTAGTTATTCCAAAAACAACGCAGCAAATTCTCCTAATTTAAAGGGCAACTTAAACTGCTCAGCTTTTTTTTTTTTTTTTTTTTTTTTGTATTGTAACTGTAATACAACTACATTTAGACAAATCTGATTTAACTCTTCTAATGAGGCTTAAAATGACACTATCACGAGCTTATAGATGAAAATAACTGAAGCAACTTCTGGTGGCATTTCTTGTGAATAAAGGAAGAAGTTCCAGGCTACTCTTTGCTATTCAAAAATGACAGAATTCACTGAAAACTCCCCAGCTGAGACTTAATTTCCTAGGCCCGATATCAGGCACAACCAGAACTAAAATACAAAAAGTTCAACCAAAAAAAAAAAACCAACAAAACATCAGCATTCTAACTTTTAATACATTGGCAAGGTAAAGAGACAGAGCTTTTACTTGCCTGCACACAGCATTAAACTTACAACCTCAAAATTAATGTAACTGTTGTTTAAAATAAAAAAAAAAAGCCTTATATGCCTCTAAACAACAGTAAAATCTCAAAACTGAAGACCTAGATGTTAGACCTTCTCTGTCTAACATCTTAATTTGTTTTTATTTATTCCATGCAAGGTTTTTCTTGGTTTGAAACTACTGATGAAGACAGTCTTGTTCAAAATGTTGTCAGCTGGTCAGCTTAAACTAGCATCTCCCATTTTATTTGCTTTGTCTTTACCGATATTTCTTAAATTTTGTTAAGGCCAAGTACATTTGCACTCACCTCTTTTACAACACTGTATGCTTTGGCAACACCTTCCCGCAGATCCACTGGCTGATGTGCCAAACGATGGCGAGGGAATCGTTTGATCTTTTTTGTTTCAATAAAAGTTGGCCCTGGTGATACCATATCGTACGCTGTTTCTGCAGCCACCTGATGATCAGGAACAGAAATAAAGTAGTAGTCTTATTTCAGCATCTGATCCTATATTTAAACTACTTGTACAGAAACATAATTGAAACAAAATTATTTTAATACTACAAATAATAGTCGTTTACATCAGATTAAAGTTCTGTACTACAGTAACTTCTAGAATGGGTGCAGCTTTAACTATATACTAAGTTCAAAAATGAAACAACAAATACTGAAGTTTGTTAGCTCCCTCCCTACTCCCCCAAATTTTGTTGCTTCAAAAGCATCTTCTAACCTGTAGAAAACGTTCAAGATTAAACTAAACTTAAACATATGAACAATGATATGTTTTCTTACATGCACACAACCAGACACGTATTTCCATCCATGAAAAATACCAGTGTTTGGCTAAGAGTGTTCACACATGGGCACATATACAATCTTTGCAAAATTAGGTGGTAAAAATACATTATCATGAGATATTTAACATTAAGGAACATAAATTTGTTACCACTTTAAACCACGAGTAGAGTTACTGCCTATTACTTTTTCTTCCTCTTCAATGAATAAGTACAGAAAATGTTTTCAAAAAGTTTTCAGGATCTATTACTGGAGAAAACACATGTGCGAGACCTTTCTTAATATCAGAAATGGTTTTAGTGCTGCTGAGTATTTTACTGGTTGGTCTCTCCAATGTAACACATACAAGGTATTCTAAGAAACACGTAACAGTCTGGGTGCTGGGCAATATTTTAGTACAATTTTCTAGATGTTGCATTTGATGAAACCATTCAAACTGCCACAAGCCTTGCCTAATCTCATATCTGCTTTCTTATTTGTACAGCACTTACTTATTCTTACGCATTCTTCCAAGCTTAAACAGAGCATTAAGATACTAGCTTA
This sequence comes from Pavo muticus, assembly GCA_016647715.1. Lineage (NCBI taxonomy): Eukaryota > Metazoa > Chordata > Aves > Galliformes > Phasianidae > Pavo > Pavo muticus. Next base: position 262,792 of record JACDJE010000016.1, on the reverse strand, counting down.
ACATAAAGCACTTATTAGCAACACTTCTCAATTATGCCTAACTTTAGATGCAATACACTATACCTGTATTGTCTGAACCATTCTGTTTGTTAGCTCCAGGGCTGCCATTGCAGTTGAAGTACCAAAAGATGCTGCTCCTCTTTGAAAGCCTCTTACGATACGGCCGTCCTTTCGGTACTGCTCAATTGGTAACCACACCAAGTCTTTCAGACCTTGAACTGAAATGAAGGAAGAACAGCAGAGTTATTAAGTTCTCAGTATGCCTTGAGAGGAAGTAGAAACAAGAGTTACCACTGTTTTGTTTTGTTGTTGCTGTTTTAGGAAAACAAAACAATGAAAAGAAGAATTAAAAAAACAAACAAACAGTGCCATTGTGTGCCTGAATAGGAATTAAAATTAGCTTACCTAACTGCACTAGTGAATGCATAGGTCCTACTCCTCCCAGAATTCCTGGCAGCTGGTTTTTCTTTATATCATTAAGCCATTCACTGATGGCATAGGAAAACAGTTTATCAACACCTAATAAACTGAAATAAATAAAATAATTATTCTTTTAAAAAACCAAATAATTCCTGATAAAATAAATGTATTATTCATTGAAGTAAGCAAAGATGCCATTCAAACAAGAGGGAAGCCAGCTTCAAGTGTCATTTTTTGTTGCCTTTGGCTAACAAGTGTTTCACGTGCCTCATAAAAGCAAAGTTCAAAACTGTATACTACATCCAGTTCAACAGGAAGCAAATACACAAATAAAATTGAAGAGTGTAGCACCAAGAATAGCACATATATTAAACAGTTTCCTGAAAATAGGTGCTCCTCTTTAACCGTCCATTTATAAATATTTCTCAATTATAGTTTCTGTATTATGCAAAAAGCAATTGACCAGAAATTGTTTTAGGCCTACTCAAAATTAAATACTCACTATAAATACTGAATTTGAGAAATTTATGTTATCAGAGAATTTGCTTTTTGCTTGCTATACTCAGTTATTCACTGTAAACACATCCAATTTGGAATACTGATGTTAGCTAAAATTTAATTAACTTACCCGTGCCTGTAACAAAGTCTCTTCAACTTTAATTCAGAGCAGTTTAACTGTGCAAGCCCAATAAGAATCCCAGCTAGTGTACCCTGTAAGTGAAACGTTTTGTTAACATAAAAATTCACCCATCAGCACTACCTGTATGTGAGAATTTCAATATCTTAACTCTTTCTGAAGGCATTTCTGCCTAAATTGATTATCCCACCAAAACCCAAATGCCGCTAGTCATAATGCTACGAATTCCATGCCCAGTTAATTTGCAAGTTATACGAAAACTTGCAAAAAGTTAAAATCTGTCTTAATCAGCTACTCTAAGGAAAATATGAAGAGGGTCCCTTCAGAAATACTGAGGTAGAACAAATAATGGAAACATAGCTGTGGCATTACTATATATCATAAAGCTGCTATTTCAAGTAACAACTTCTTTGATGGTATTGCTGGTTCAAAAAGTTGCTGCTTTTATTTTGTTTGCTCTCTTACTGATTTGTCATGACAGAACAAAAATCTGGCAGTGCAAACAGGATTTTCTGAGGTCTGCTCTATAAAATCCAATATGATCACTAATAAAAACAATTTGATAACTAATACATATTTTAAAAAGAAGTATGAGCAATTTTATTTTAAACCTGTACCACATTCTGACATTACAAATGAAGCCCACACATTGCAAAGGATAGAAACCAAAAGAAAAATATTCTGTCATTAAGGAGAAAGACAATCCATTGCGCAATTCTCGTATCATTTTTTGAGGGCCACCACAGTTGTGCAGAAGACTTCCAGCCAGTCACTGAGCTTATAAATATGACTTTCAAGTCTCATTCTGCATTAATCATACCTGGAAGAGCTACTTCTCAGTTTTCAGATTAAGAGTGAAATATAATCAAGTTTAAGCTTTATTGAAACTGCAAGAAAAAAAGAGCTCTATGATTCTCAGGACTGCATCAATACTGAGTGGAGAACAAAAAAAAAAAATAGCCCAAATCTTGTGAGAGAAAAACAGAACTTTTTGTTCTACAGAATCAGCGTTATACACAAACCTGGTCCATCGATACATGTTTGCCATGGTAATCAAGCCGTATCGGAACTTCTGACGTAAAACGAAACTCTCTAAGATATACAGAGGAAATTTTAGAGTTAGGAACAGCAATAAGAAATAAGATTATCCTTTCAAAAAGAAACCCATGGTTTCCCATTCTCTCAGAATGGGATGCCATACCTCTTTCTGTAAACCACAAATCCTCTAGGCACCATGCTAGTGCTTAAGTATTGTGGAATAAGAGTACAAACTGCAAATTCAGCTTTTCTTGGTTTATTACCATCTTGACAAAGTTAATATTTACAGTAATTTTAACAATCCTGCAGAAGTGCTACTAAGTCTAAACATGAACACTTTCCCTCAATTTTCACAGACTGAATTTTGCAGAGAAGGAAAATATACTGCAAATGATGGAACTCAGTTAAAAATTCTTTTGGTGATATATGCGATAAAAACAGAACCACAGGCATTCTCTCATAATTTGGCTCTGCCCTGCTTACCAGAACAAACATCTTTACTTACAGTCTGAACACATAATGAAAACAAAGCTTCTGCACAACAAGCTGCAATTTTTGTAATCAATTCTCAGTCAGGAACACATTCAGAGTTTCTCTTGTGGTATTTCAATCTCATCCCTCTCCTGTGATTTCTTTTATTTCATGTACTTTCCTTCAAGTACTCTCATCTCTATCTACATTAGACATAATTTACATTGTCAGAGTACAAAGACTGCTTTTTATATATTTGCAAAATATATTACTGGTTTGATACATGGCACAGCTTTAATTAATTTTCTTGTCCTGTGCACAGTAGTTTGCTAAAGTTTGTAATAAATTTATTAGTTACTTTCCAATTATGGAAACAAATACACTTGATTTCTCTTATCAGTGAATAAACCACCACTACCACTGCACTTAAGATACATCAGTTTATCATCATAATTCCTTAAAACAATCAGTAAAATAGCTGCGGGTCTCTGGAAATTTAACTAAAATTTACCTGAAAAATACTGGCTGATCACTGTACGATGTCACTTCTTGTGAGAAACGATGATCATCCCCATTAATGACATCCACAGAATCAATGCTACCATTTTCACTTGTTTGCTTGTGTGATGAGAAAGAAATGACTGGACTTGGGTCCTTAAGGCTACTGGCATACCTGGGCAAACTACACGTAACTTCAGCACCAGGAGACTTTTTAACTAAAATGATAAAAGATTATACATAGTAAATAGACTCATATTTTTCCACAGTGATTACAAAAATGACTGTATTTATACAACTACCTTAGCCTTTGTACATACTAATGTAATGTAACTGCATTAATTAGTAGTTACTACTAATTACATTATATTGGTACTTACAAACGTTACTACCAGGATAATAGACTCTCTTAGATAACAACTTAGCTATCATTACAAATCATTATAAGCAGCTTAAGTTGAGGTTTATGCATCAGCAAAAACAATCCATCCAATCTGAATAAGAATATAGCACGGTACTTCATTACTTAGGCATTTCAGTACGATGTCTCAATTGAAATAAGTAAATCATAGCTGCTAGCAAACTCACAGATATAGCTAATAGAGAAAATGTGCATTTCAATATGTAAGGTTTTTTTTGCATCAGATGTTTAGTTGAAGTATTGATTTAACTGTACATATACATTTTGTACTGCTTAGTTATAAAATTGACCTCAGTTTCTTCCCCAGGGGTTACACAACCCCAAACTGTTATATAGACATATTAATTTATGCAAGAAGTATGAAATAACGTATTTGTTTTATCTAACAGTAACTCTCAATTGTTATATATACAGTGCACAATTTTTCAGAAATTCTTATTAAACATGCTCTACTTTTGGTGAAGCATTTTATACAGCAGATCTCCCAAATGTTGAAAATCCTTGTTGGTGTTTTCAAATCGAAGTTTATTTTTTTCTAAAAAGTTAAGTACTAAATGTTGATTTTTGGTCAATATCATAACTTATTTTATACATGAGACTTGTGTGTGTATTTATAGATATGTGCACACATAAAAATAGAAAGAACACATTTATGTTAGATATTTTGAAGTTTACCTTCAGGATCTGGAGTAACTAAGAGTTCTACTTCTGCAGAGAGGCTAGTGAAAAAGTCCTTCAGGAAAAACAAGGCATCCTGGTGACAACAAAAAAATACAATCGGATTTAAAAACAATAAAGAAAAACCTCTCAATTTTCTTAAAACATCAACAACAACCACAACCCTTCAACTGCATGTCATTTTTCTCTCTATAAATATGAAACAAACCTTGCTCATTGTGAAGCCTGTTCCAGAACCCAAGCTATTAAGAGAGAACATATTTCCTCACTGGATGGCAAAAAACACATTTTTCAAACTATACAGTTGACGGTTGGACTAGACTATCTTACAGGTTTTTTCCAATTTTTATGATTCTATGACACAGTAGAATTTTTTCTAAGAATAAAAGGAAAATCTACTCTCTAACTTGAACTGAGCAAAGGTAGGTAGGGAATTACTAACTGTGCCTTTGGATAAACATCTCTTCGTTGATGTTCAATTAAGCAAGAGATTCCTCCACAAAAAGTAATACCTACATTTGAAATCTGAATGCACAGAGATACATATCTTCCTCACTGGTACAGAAAAAAAAATGTTTCTGTAGTATATGAAAAATATTTTGTTCTATATTTATTGGCAAGCCTTTGTACAATTTCTCCTAGTTCTGTTCCTCAAGCCACTGCTGTTGATAATGAGACTAAAGGATTCACAGTTTATCAGCCAGCAGTCCTCAAGTGTCCTCGACTAAAATGCTGTGAACAGCTTCTGGTTTAATGATTAACATTCTTCCAGTAAAACCACTAAAACTATTTCACTAGCAAACAAAGCAAGACTGCATAAGCATTATGCTTTTTAGATATCACCACTTCGAAACATGTAAAAATCATCAGAACCTGCAGAAGATAAACTGGTAGTCTTGAGAAAGCAGCCAGCTACACAGTTAGTTTCTAAATTAAAAAAAAAAATAAATAAATAAAAGCTAGTCACTGTACTAGCTATAGCACAAGACAAGTTCCAATATGGACATAAACAGAAACTGAGACCCAGATGTGAATGACCATATTTAAAAGTTACCAAATGTGAGACAGCAACCCCACAAAACCAGGTGTAAGGGTCACAAGTAAAAAAAAAAAAGTATCAATCGATCAATATTTTTGCATTAGCACAACCAACCTGGTCAATATTGAGGCGAAGTGGCATTAATGAAACACGTAAACAACATTCCTGTGGGGATCTGCCAGACTCTGGTCGGACATGTAATGCTTTAACTGTTAACTGAGAAATAAACAAGGTAAATAAAAAGTAGTAACCTTCACAATTATTACATCTCAGAACACTAAGTAGGGCAAATGTTTACTGTTAAAGCTCTATAATAATTTGATTTAATGTGCCACTTATAAACCTAGTGTTGAGCAATTACTTCATTTCTTAACAATGTTAATATTAAGAAAATTTGAAAAATATTTATAAATTATAAAACCAGTAAGACTAGAATGTATCAAAACTACAACTCTGTATGCGTAGTGAAGTCTAACAACATACAAAGAAGTAGATGTTTGTTCACAATAAAAATCTGAACGCTACGAATGTAGTCCTGCACATGTACCTCCTAAAGAAAAATGGAAAATTAATCTGACATGCTAATATTTACAGTGACTTTTTAGGGAGTTTTAATATTCATAAGGAGTCAAGAAAAATAACAGCAATCATTTAAATGACTTCCACTGCTCCACGACCTCACTCACGTTCCTCCTTCTGAAAGATTAGTAACTGCATATAACTTCCACAAAGACAGTTCACCCTCTATAGTTATAAACCAATTAAAACATTCCATAACAGTACCATGTTTGAATGTGCTTTTCTGGGCATCTCCTTACTACAGTATAGATAGAGAAATTTATTCATCTGTGATGTAGCTAAGCGATCTCTGATCTCCAAGTCCTGAACAATAAAAATCTGCCGTGACACTGGTTGTTCCAACAGACCAGATTCGCCTTCTGCACCAGTCTGGGGGTATACTTCATGCTGGAATTTCACCTTTTAAAACATGGAAGAAAACAACACAATCAGTTTCAGTGATAAACAAGTTTTAAAAAGAATATTACTAAAAACAAACAAATAGACGAAAAGAACCCCCACACAAACTCATCCTTAAGAAATCCTAAGAACTCAGTCCACTATTTTAAATTTTTGTACACCTAATATAAATCTTTCCATTCGTATTTGTGTACATTGTGTATTTGTGTATTTTAGGATGCAGATTCAAGCCAGGTCAAATAGTAAGCAGTATAAGATGAAGAACAAGTTTTGCTTTTCATTTTAGTATGGACTCTACCCTGTTGCTTTCTCTCTTCTTTCTTTCAGTGTATAGAAGTGCATACCATGCAAACTAGCAATTCTACATTTCTACACTTCAGAATGTTTCTTCCCTTTCAAACAGACTTCTCAAGTAGCTTCTTCCAGTCTCAGTTTCCTTTTTAATCACCCACTATCCATGTTAGTCTTGACAAATTATAATAACTTACCCTTCCTAAATTCTAAGCAGTTCTGAATTTCTTTTTCTTCACCTCTTGATGTGATTCTCAAGCAAAAACCTGTGGTTACCTACAAATCGTCTTAAGTCCCCTCCTTTTCTGCAATGGGGTATGCCACACGTAGCAAGCTGAACAGTACTCTACTGGCCATGTACTGAGATTTTAAGAAATACTTAATTAAGTGCCCTGTACTGAAGATACACGTAATAAATCTTGAGATGAAATGGAAAACATAAGTTGGTCATAAATATTACTAAGAAACTTCTTAGTTTTGATAGTAATTTCTTCATTTTGAGTTCTTATGCAGCCTCATACAAAGTTAAAAAGTAAAACAATAAAACAAACAAAAAAAAAAAAACAAAATAGAACTCTACATCTGAGTACTAGTATTGAATATCTACTCTTTAAACATCTGCAAACTAAGGGACACACTTCCACATGTGGAATATTAAACTCTTCCTGTTCTCCTCTTTTCTGTTGCAATGCAACGTTCTGTCTAGAACAGGATAACATCAGCATCAAGTACTTTTGGCAAATTTTAAGTGGCAACATAATGAATTATACGTCGTAAAAGCACCCACAGATTTTAAATGGCATTCAGATTTATGTAGTACCTTTCACCTTCATAGAAGTGTTTGAGAAAAGCTTAATTAAAAGTTTCTGCTATTGATTCACTTAACATGAGATTTGGTTAACTCTTTGTCAGTGCTCTTTACAGCATCTGAATCACACATCTAGTTTCTAAGTACAGGCTTAAAAACTACAGCAATATAATTATTCCTGAAGGGTGATAAATAATGTTATGGAAAAGACAGTAATAATATTATGATATAAATGGATGTTATTTAAAACCCAGTTATCAATAGATGTCCCAATGGATCTACATCTCAACTATTTCACTAAATATTTAATTTCATAATAGGTGTACCAATTCAGAGCAAAACTGAGGACAGAAAAATAAAGCAGTTGCATAACACAGTGAAAACAAATTTTAAGTGTATTATATTAAGGATCTTCCATCTTTAGAAACACGTTCAGTCACCAAATAAGCAATACTCTGCGAGAACAACAAATACATTTCTTGTTAACCAATTCTAAATCCACCACTTTCAATGTAATTACTTAGATGTAGACATGCTACTGAAAGAAAGCCTACTCAATTCAAATGGAAAGGTGCTATTAAAGCAGTATAGCATGTAATGATATTTTCACAGCCATGGCTGAAGATTTTTGTCATTCACCTTGCTTAATTGTATTTCCATGAGGAAGTCTGGGTTTCTTCCCCTTCCCCCACACGCTGTACTCCTTCCATGTCTTGTCGGTGTATGAGAAGGAGAACTATGGGGACTTCTGCGGGGGGAAAAAAGAAAGAAAGAACACTTTTCTTGGCTAACTTAAAGCCATCTTACTGTGAACAGAGACTGGAAGTTAACGTTAACCAAAAAACTCCATTCTATTACTAAGTAACACATACAGACATGGAATGCTAGGTGTATGTTTCCCAGCAAATTAACTTTCATAAATTTTGTCCATGATAACATGAATTCATCTTTAGCTTACAAGACTTTCTTCAAATTAGACCGCAGCTACTACAGCAATAGTCTCTTATACCCCTTAAGCTCCACCTGCTTAGGAAATTTTTTTTCATATAACACTTAGAAGCAAAACCATTACTCCACTCACAAAAGAAATTAATAAATAAAATGCCACAACAAAAATCCAGATTAAGACATTGGAAACATACACTGAGATAGACTGACTAAGCACATTTCTTGTGTGGAAGGAGCAAAGGAGTTAGAGAGGCCAACTTAAGGTTAATCTTACTACTCAATCTCAAATCAAATGGAAATAAAGTATTTTAAAATGTACTAATGTTCAGAACTACGTCAAATACTTACACAAAACTTTTAGCTGGAGATGTTGGTGGTGCAGACCCAAAATCCCTTCCACCATAAAGATGCCAAATAAGAGAGATTTCCTTCACAACGTAGCGTACCAGAGGAACAGGAAAATGAAGGGGAGCTTTGCTTGCATCTGTTTTTTTCATAGGTTGGCTGAAATGATTTTCCTTTATCAAAATTGCATCATCAACCAGTTTTTTTATTACTGGTTCTTCTTCTTTCTCCTAAAAATGTACATAAAAATAAATAACATTAAGAAGATAAAATATGCATTCCTTACTAAGATGTTTCATTTCCTCCTATGAAAAGAGACTGTTCTATACTGTTTTCTGAAGGTTATACAACACAGGTTTGTTTTAGGAATGATATGCATAAAGTAACAAAAACCAAAAAGCAGATAAGAATAAATTAGAAGCAGAGCATAAGTTAACAATAATGAATTCCAAACTGAAAATAAAACAAAACATTCTGAGGGTAAGGACACCACATACTCCATGTGTACACGACGAACATAGGTCTACTATATAAGCACTACTGGAAACAGACAAGCTCAAAAATAACTGGGTAAATACTATTGATCAGGAATCCAAAACTAGTTCTGTTTATTAAGCAGAATACAACCAGAGATTATATGAAGAACGTGAACACAAACTGTTTTCAGACAGTTTGAGTATAGTTTCCCAAATCTTTTAATGCAGGGGACAGATAGCGGAGTGACATGGCACACAAGCTTTTCTGTGTCTGGTAAGGATCTTATGCTCACAAGACTACTGAAAGCTTGGTCTATGAGAAAAATGAATAAAATGTTAGAAGAAAATAGCTTTGCACATCTTTTAAGTATTGCATTTTTCTTACAACTTCTTTGTAAACTATGCTTTTATTGTAAGCCAAATGGCAATAATTAATCACGAATAAAACGTATATAAGCTCTGACATAATATTCAGCTCACAGAACATTTTCCTGAGATACAGAAAAACTTCATCTATTTAAAAATAGCTGCATATATTTCCAATGATAATAATGCATGAACTTCTTTCACCAAAAAAATTATTTTTGTACACTCACAAAACCTTCTAACTCTGTTTACATATAGCTCATAGGGATTTAGCTATTTTTTTCTTTTTTTAATAATTCTCAAAACTTCTTACAGAAACAGCAGCTTTGGGTGCAAAAAGAATGCAGAAATCATCACTTTCTGCAGGAACATCTCCCATGGTTTCATTTATCAGGTGATGAGTGAATGAAGCGTAAGTGGGACTCGGATCTTGTGAGACATTTCCACTCTCATCTGGAAACAGGAAGAGATCTGAGCAAGATGGTTCCTGAGTTTGAGATCTGTCATCCAAAACTCCTGGGAGCAGAGAAAAAACATGATTTATTAGAAAAATCTTTACAAAGCATCAACAAGATAATGCAATATCTAAGTGAAACTTGTTACTTTAATTGCAGTATCAAGAGAAGCTGATAGAAGTTGAAGAGACATTTTAAAAAAATTAGTCTACTATACAATTAAAACAATTACAATTCATAACTACTTACTAGTAGGGATGATTTTAAAGATAAAACGTTCATAAAAGTATCATATAGATACAAAACATCATCCCATTCCAGTAATAAGATGACAGTATCAATAACTTTCAGTATCACACCAATAGCTTACCTTCAACTGTGGAAATAAATATTATCGCTATTTGCAAGTACAAAATCCTTAGCCAAATTAAACCCGGATTTAGCTGCAATCAGGATGCAGAAGCCATAATCCTGTGTTTAAATCAACTACCTTGTTACATCTGCTAATTAAAAGATTTCCTCATGGCTCCAAGTTTTGTTTGTGACTTGGAAGTGTACCCTCCTGGTCTACCTCTGTATACAGAATAGTGGTTTTTGATTCCTCCACACCACAGAATGCACATAACTTACACCCATGCTAATTTACTTTGACAATCAGAAGTCTTTGATAGAGACGCACAAAATCTGATACCTTCCTTGCTGCTGCCAGCATTTAAGTAATGCGTATCTGACTATGATCTTAAATTACTTTTACATTACTGTTATTAATAGTGAGAATTGGAGTACTTGATCATTAGAAGACTTCAAACAAAAAAAGCGTGCTCCAATTATTTCTGCAGTGTCTCAATATACACAAAACTTTTGATCCTACTTTCCTTAGAGAAAGGTTGCACTTTATGTTTAGTTATGACTCCAATGGATTCTTACCATTAGGCTCTATTTTCACAGCAGAAGAAGTCTGATGAGTCTCAATTTCCTCCATAGCATCACTCATCAAATCCCGTAAAATCTGTTGCTCTGATTCAGCGAGCAGTGGTCCGTGTGAAGAGGGCTGGCTAAAGGTCTCCACCTAGAGGCAACAAACCATATGTAGTCACATTTAAAAATAATGGCAATATCATGCTAAATAAGATTTTGCTCGAATGTCCTAAAACACAGCAGTTAAACTTTATTAAAAGTCATACAACTTTATAAATTATGAATTGAAATGGAACTATGATCTACATGATTCATAAAACAAGACAAAAAACTATGATTTGGGATACTTATGTCATTAGGGCACTTGGACACCTCATATATGTCCTAGAATTTCTTTTTCTTTCGTTATATATGAATATAGTACATTAATTAAACAGCAGAAAATATTTACAACCATCCGGTAGTGATCAAGACAGAAAAAAATAAAACTAAAGGTAACAATTTTACTCTCAAATATTTTTGAGTCAGATACAAACTAATTTTTTGCAGCATTTCTCATGTTCTTTGGAGAAAGAATGTAGATATCGAAACTAAAACAGATTACCAGTAAGTGTACAGCTAGTTACATCAATGTTATTTTGTGATTTTATACCTTCATTTTTGGCTTGTTAACTCCGCATTTAATCTCTGTTTTACTTGGAGGATGTAAATCACCATAACTCGCAATATACTGTATAAGATTCATTAGTGCAGCGCATGAATCAGAGCAGGTGCGAATATGGATTACATCACTGGAACAGCGCAGCTCAAAACGTGGTTTAGTCTGGGTAACAAGAAGACACACTTAAGAGTACTCTTAAAGTCAATCTAAAGTTCCATAAAAATAGCTTCTATACACAGATAGTTTAAAATTAGTTAACTAGTCAAACAGAACTAAAAAAAGTACCTACAAACTTAAAAAAAAAAAAAAAGCAAACTTGCTTCTAAATATAATAAAGTAATTTATAAATCACAAATCAGTCCTGATTATTTTAGATTTTGTTTTATTTGTGGTTAAATACTTACTCTTTCCCCATCTGAATCAGATTTTACTGTTGTAATAGTTAGTTCCAGCAGGCCCATATCCATAACACGAACGTAATCTGAAAGACAACGCATAAAAAATTTAAAAAGAAAAAAATGAAAAGAACAAGTATCTTCCTTTTTTTATTTTTGGTTGTTAAAGTACTAAAATGGATCATTTTGCCAAAACTTTTTCCAGTATACCACCTCTAGAAACGCTATCTGTGTACAGTGCAATCTATTAGAAATTCATCCTTATCCTGTCCATGTAAGTTAGAGCCAGAGGCACACACAAACTGGGTGACTAAGCATCCTAGGTGCTTACTGTTGAAGTAATAGAGAGGACATTTTAATACTGCACCCATCCTTCAGTACCAAGAATAACTTACCCCACTTTTTTATTTAAACACCATACGCATGCCTTTATTCTGTCCTTTGCTAGAGATCTCTCAACTAAGCTAAATACATTCATTTGTGGGCACAGGGCTTCATCACTTCTCCAATTTTTTTTTTTTTTTAATATTGCTTCAAGTTTCTCAATTCTAACAGTTGATATTGTGTAAAACAAACTTTCAAGTTCAACTACTGAGAACGTGTAACTCATTAAAAGAGCTTCTCTGACATGGTTCTGCAACTACAAATCTAAAGTAGAACAATGGTCCTTTCAGTACTGAACTACTCATTTCATATCCAACTAACCACTACTCATGTTCTCAGACCTTCAATAATCTTTATATATGCTGAATATTCCTGTAAGGCTCTAAGATGTGCTACAAGATATGGTTTAGTAGCTTAGTGGTAGTAACAGTGATAGGAGGACGGTTGGACTACATGATCTTGTAGGTCCTTTCCAACCTTGTGATTCTATGATCAGAAATTCAAGAATTGATTACATCCTTACCTCTATGGAGGTTTACCATAACAGTGTTGCACTTGTCAGACAGATGCAAAGCAGCTTCATCTAAAATTATCCTAGAATATCAGTAAACCAAAAAAAAAAAACCACTAGATGAAATAAACACAGGAAAGAAATGCTACAAAATTCAGCAGGCATGGAAAAGAAACAATATTTAGCAAAGAAAAATATATCCTAATTCCAAACTCTTCATCTTCACTTTAACTTCTCGTAATTTCCAAATCTGTCAATTAACTCTATTATATGAATCTAATAACTGCAAGTCTCATTCACTATCGCTAATTATTTCAATTTATAAATTTGGTCCTTCCTAAAACAAACAACAACAACAACAAAGCATGTTGACGTATAGAATTATCAGAGTAATACTTCCTTTTTTTTTTAATAAAGAACAAATATTTGTTTCAAAGACCATCTAGCAGGTATTACCAATAGGAATTAGTAACCTGGCAGATGTTTCTCATCAGAACATCCATGTCCTTACATACATGTTCTGATATGAATATACAAAGAATGTATGTTCAAATAGAGTTTCATTGTTATCAACATACTAAAGATGGTCAATAATCCCTAAATATTTTGTTAATTAATACAACGTCTACACTTAATAAATATTGATGAAACATGAAGTGCTGGTAATTAAGAAAATGCAATTTTGTTTTTCCAGCTTTCAACTTCTTATTAAAAATTGCAGAATTGCTGGCTGTTAATGAAAGCAATCCAACAAAAAGAGTAATGTGTTTAGCCTAATAAAAAAGAATGATTACAGATGAACAAAGTATATTTCAAAGATATCGTTCACCAGAGTGATCATTTACACAATGTGAATGCTTCATCCATCAAATAGCAAACAGACATTACAAGTTTCACAAAAGATCCCATGTATAACAAGCACTTAAATTATACCTGAGAGTTGAATAGGATTTATCTACTGCAACACTGCTGGAAATGCTGAAAGTTTCAACAGTAAGTAGAGATCTGACTGGCAAATACACGGGCCTAACAACAAATGGAAAAATATTTTTTTCAATTAAAAATTGTTGCTTATTATTTAAAATGTGTTATGTAATAACAAATAATTTTTATTTTTCACTGATAAACTTTTACTTTATATATTTATACATTTAGAAGTAGCTAAATCTTCCGTGTCTTAGACAAGTGCTTATCTTACTTTACTAGATTGCTTAGAGTTTGCCATATTTCTGTTTAGCACTTTTTCCAAACAAACATAAATAAATGTTACTAACAATATGCAAACTAGAATGTTTAAAATGAATAAATATATTGCTGCAGTGCCACCAAATGACATAGACTTGCATTTTATTTACCTGTAATCAAGAGCACAACTCCATAGATGCACGTGAAAAGTTGTAACTGTAGCTGGAGGATTATATCCCAAAACAGGCTCATCAGAAATATTCAAAAAATATAAAATCTAAAAATCGTAAATATATCATTATGATACTTCAGCATCTGATAATTTAACAAACAATAATGCATTAGAAAAGAGAAAATCTGTAACAGGTACGATAATAAAACATTTTATTACTGGAAGGAACAGGCAGTGAATTAAGCTCAAATATTTCAAAGTGCTTACCCCAGTATATGAACACAGGAGAGCACTGAATGTAAACTGGGCAAAAAATGTAACAAACATGTAGACTTAAAGGTGTGGAAGAGACTGATCCACAGAATCCAAAGCGGCTACCTGTCTAGCTCCTAACATACCACTTCTAAAACATTACCCAGTTCCATTCATCTGTCTTTACTATTGTTGTTTGTATTTTCATTTAGTTACTACAGTATCAGCAGTAATGTATATCACACTGCATGTAATAAATTCCTATCCTCTTTGAGATCTCTCAGATTTCTCTCTCAAATCTGTTATGCTCTGAAGGTTTCTCTTTAAAACTGTTTCAAGTAATGTACAAATCAGTAGTACTAGTCTTTTAGTCATGTGCCCTACTTACTCCTATGGCCCATTCCACCTCCTACCAGAAAAGATACCCAAGTGCACTTCAGACTACATTAACTGTGCAAAAATTCACTCTGTAAATAAGCAAGACTACGTAAAGCAGAGAACACACAGAAGCACCATATAGAGAAAAAAAGTTGTGAAATGGCTGAGCTTAAGGCACCAAGTACAGCTCCATACAGTAGCACAATAGAAACGAACATAAAAATATGCATACTGTGTTGAAGGATAAGCAGGATAAGCTTAAAGGAGAAGGTTTACTATCTGTAATTCAGTATGGCGTACATGCAAATACATACACCTATTACTGCTACTCTGCTAATGGCAAAACAGGAAACGAAGAAATCAGCAAGCATTATTAATGTACTTCCATAATGAAAAGGGCAAGAAGTTAATGGATTACTGATTTTTAATCTGAAATCATCTTTCAACAGGGTAAAAAAGTAGGACAAAACCCAATATAAAAAATCTGAGGTTTAGTTTCAAATTTAAAGCAATTGTCATAAAATAACGAAACTGAAGTTGAAAATGCAGTTGAGAAAACTCTAGAAATCTGACCTGTTCATGCCAGCTTAGGCCTGAAGGCAACACTCTGTGTTGAAGGGTGGCTCCTCTTAGACCAACAGCAACTAGAAATTCCTGTACAAGAAAGCTGCACAAATTAGTTTACATGAAATACATGCAAATGATTGAGATCTAGATTATAATGTGTTCACCCTTGTTCTCCCAAAATTGACTATAAATTGTCTAAACAGAATTGTCTAGAAATGGAAAGACTGGATCAGGATTAAACAAAACAGAAAAATCTGTTTCCTAAAACAGAAACCTTGTTTAATACAGTCTACTATTTGCTGCAATGGGATAGTCTGAAAATTATCATCAATTTTCTAGTGGCGGTAAGAAAGCTATTCATTTATTTATTCTGAGCTTCACCAGGAATTACAAGGAGTACTAACCCAGTGGAGTCCCATATTACAGTGAGTTTAAACCTGAGTCAACTGAGCCACAGTGACATTCTGCTGCTATGCAGATTCCTTCCCTCCCTAGATAACTCTACCAACCTGTTTGTCACCATTATGCTGGCAAACAGGTCATCTTTTAGCCACGCTAATGAACGCTACTGTTGAAGCCAACTCATTTACCAGAGAGCTGCGTCAAACAGGCAAGCAAAGGCTATGCAATAGACAACACTGTCAGTAAGCTGATCGGAATAACTTTTAACTCTTCATATTTCTTTTGCCTGGTTTGATACCAGATTAATTCAACCAAGTTAGACCACAAAAAGGTCAGTTGGACAGTAACTATATCATGTGATTACCAAAGTAAAGTACTGGAGGAATTACTACATTGTGCTGATAGATAAAATTCACAATTCACCCAAGAAAATCTGATTTTAACAAAATTAAAGGAAAAGTGGCTCATTAATCATGGTTTCTTCATCTATAAACCTTGTAATCTGAAATCTAAATGCTCCCATATACACTGAGATAAATAAAAACATAAACTTAAAAACACAAACCTTTGTATTGCTCTCTATTTTATCTGATTGGATTTTGACCGCAACAGTCAGCATATTTGGGCAGTTCTCTCCCACACCATCTGAAGATGTCCTGCTAAGACCATCTTCTTCCAAAAAACAAATAGTAGGTTCTAACCAATGGGGACGTATTGTGCTGGGCAGTCGTATTTCAGATGAAGGGACAGCCCCATCCACCATACCTGCAGAAATGGTGTAATGAGTTATACTGTGGTTCAAAGCTGCTACTAATGAAGCGTTAAGGAAAATCCTTTTTATTCTTAATGTCTTTAAAATCCTTCCATTACCACCAAATAAAGTCAGGCATACACACTTACAACCACAGATTGCAAAAGGAAGGTTACAGGTGATGCAATATTTAAAAACATGGTTATAGCTAAAATCTTTAATCTAACTATAGTTTCATGAGGGTTTTTTTTTCTTTCTATTTTGTTGTTTCTTTTGTGTCCAGTATCTTTTTAAACTAAATATCTAGTACCATGTACAAGTGTCTACATTCATAATAAAGAACAAATTGTACAGCTAACATGTATAAGAGGACCACAAAATCTTTAAAGACCAGCAGTTGACAGAAAAAGCTTGAACTAAACTGCTGCATCACTGCAGTATCTTAGGAGCATTAGCCATGATTTACAATCAAGCGATAAACTACTGGAGGGGAAAAAGCAGGGGGAAGGCTGGGAATAGAAGCATTTCCTTCTCCTGAAGAAATGCAACACTATCTCCTTCAAATTTAGCTCCCACAGCCACCTCAATCCCAACCCTACCTTGATGATACAAATTGAGGCTGCTAGAATGGAGACAAACGTAGTGTCTATCTTCAAAACCTTCATATTTAGTCACACTGAAAAGCGAACCATTGTTGAATTCCAACCAGAATTCTCCATATTTTCCTTCTAGTGTTTTTCCATCATCCTGCTGAAGGAAGAGCAGAAATGATACGCTGAGTTGGCGCTATCAAATAGTTCAGACTAACCTGACACTTGCTACTAACATCATTTTTCTGCTTGCATTTCGTTATTCTCATGTTGAACTAAGTTTAAAGAAATTGCTAAAACATTACGTCACTTTACTGTCTAGTTACTTTACAGTACATAGAATGTAAGAAGAGTTACTGTTATATACTGTTATATACACTTCTTCCTTCAAGAAGACGGGACATTTTGAATGAAAGGGTCCAATGGCCAAAACAACTTTCTACGTACCATGTTTGATTTTATGTTATTTTCCAGCCTCAGCATCTTACCTTTACATCTGTGAATATCGACACTAATCCATGTGTGACATTTAGCTGAACAGATAGAAAGCTTTGCAAATGTTTATTCTGAGAGTCAAGCTTTTTCCTTCTGCGTGAACGATAATTTGGATCAACAGTGGAATAATATTGTAGTGTTTCCTCTTCAGATCCACTCTCATCATCTAAGAGACAAAATAGCAAATGACTAACTTACTAGTTAACACACATTATGGCAATTACTCACTGTTTATCCAGATTTATCACACTTACTTTTACTTAATTGAAAAGCAATCTACATTTTTTCTTCTCAGTTTAAAAACTTTCTTTCTTACAAATTTGCACATTCTTTGCAGTATCACAATAATCACTTCAGCCAATTACGCCTTTGTATCACGATAGTTCAAGAGGATCTATTAAGTGCATTACCATAATTAACTGCAGATTTAAATTGACTGAAGCTGTCTTTACTGAAAGTATTGATGAGCTGACTGGCCACAGACAGTCCAACACCATAAGAAAGGTTTTCAAATGTTTCTACAGGAGATGGAGCGGTTGGTTCCCACAACAGCAAATCATTGCTGATTCTAGAAAGAAATACATTATTATCACTATATAAAATACTATATTCTCAATAAGTATAAGATGAATAAAGCACTATCTTCTTCACAGATTAATAGTGACACAAAAATCTCTAGTCATTGTTGTAATGTTGGACAAATATGTTGGGGAGGAAAAATACTACTTTGATCACATCAATTTCAAAGTGAACTTGCAGGAAACATTATTTATTTTGATTTTACATGAGTCTGTGTCTATTAGTGGAACAGAACTTGTACGTTCAATAACCCGAGCACTTCAGACTTCCAATGAAAGTTTAAGCGCTGCAACCTTGGAAGAGAAACAATGGCCAATACAGGATAGCCTAAATCATTATCTTTCTTCATGTAGGTAACATGTAGCATAATAGTTAATTTCTAATTGATATAACGTAGTTGAGTTGCTTTTTACCCACCCCTCTGCAGATTAGGAACAACTAACAGAAACAGCTATGGGAATCAGGATTTGAGTCAGAACTAAAAGTACAGGTAATGATAACTAAGTAAAACAATTATCATACTTGCCTGTTGTAAAGCTTTTCATAAAAGCTTTTGTTTGGTAATGTTAAGTGAATGTTTGGTAACATGAGCTCCAGTACATAATGAGAATTGTTAATTGTTTTATCCTGAAACTCAGTCATTTCAACTACATCTCCTGGCATCACCATCTGAAAGAAAAACAAAACAAACCCCAAGGTAAAAATAAAAACAAACAACTGAGGGTCAGAAGATGCATGTAAGTGAGAAGATCTAAGTGTGAGAATACATTAATTTTATCTACTGTTAGCACACAGCAATAATAAAATTTCAACGTACCTCTTCATTTTCAAACATGACTCTACGAGAAGAAAAAGGAGAAGGCTCTGGTCTTCTGATATCACAGACATCTTTCAAGGAATGAGGCCCTCCTTCTTCTTCCTCTTGAAAGTTACCATCTCCCTCCTCCTCCTCAGCTGCTATCCTTTCCAGAATGGAGTGCACAGCCAGAGGGTTTATTTTCAGTACAATCCTGATGTTGGAGACATTACACAGAATAAGCCATTAGAGATGCCAAGAATTTTTATATTACTGCACAGACACATGTCTGCCCTACTATTAAACCAGTAAGCACAAGTGGACTTAGCAAGTCAACGATCAGGGCTCTTTTATCAGCAGGAACATTTTGTTAGAGGGAGTGACACAATGAGAAAAAACACCAACCTTAAAGGCACAAAGGAATATAGAAAGAATCACCACGCCAAAAGGTTAGTGCCTGTTATTTTCAACTCTATCAAGCAACCGTTAGGTGACCAAAGAAAATGCTTTCTCAAAATAATGCTTTTATCATCGTGCCATCAGCAGCTATTAGAAACAAACAAACAAAAAAAACCAAACTAATGCTCTGCATGCTTCCTGTACATCATGAGTACAAACTGTTACAGAATATTTTATTTCTATCATCATACAAAAAAAAAAACATACTGAAAAAAACGTCCATGCAGAAATACTGTCAAAAAGCCACTGAAAATTGTGGCAAAGTATATGTAGCAAATTCTAAAATCACGTTTTTAAACAGCATTAGGTGATTCTGTTCAGTAACTGAGGCACTGTGTTGCCTTACAAGTTGCAATAACACTCAAAATATAAGTACTCTTATTGTTTTTACAGCTTTGTACCAGTTTATTAATATTTTGAGACAAAAATCTATGCTTTTTTTTTGTTGTTCTGTATTCAGTCTTCAATGTAAAAGTAAGAGAAAATGTAGTGACAAATTAGATTGGACAAAGTTTCAAGTCTCCTTCAAGATCACCTTGAACTGAAATTTACTCAAACCTATCCAGAAAACATTACCATTAAAACCATCTTCATGATAAACGCAGGAGTTTTATAAGTTCTTGGGTTCTTTTCATGTTCTTCCTTTGCAATTAATTTTAAAGCATTCACCACACAAGTAGTCAGCATTAAAATTTCAACAACAGCAGTACTTCAAAAATACTATCTACACTGAAAAAGAAAACGTTATTTTACCGAGGCCAATCAAAGTTGTCTGATGATGTTATATCTCCATCAACACCGCCAGACACTTGAAAAAATTTTACTGGTGCTTGTGTTTTATCTTCTTCAAATGAGCCTAAACAGAAAAATATAGTAGAAAAAAGGTTGACTCAGGAATGACAACTGCTAACTACAGGTTGCTGGTAATAATCCGAACACAGAAAGACAGCAGAAAAATTCATGAAAATAATGACAGCTGTTAACTTAAGGTCACCTGCTCCTCAGCTTGGAGTCCAGTAGGCTAACCTATCCAAGATATTCACAAGGCACCTTTGTGCATTTTCTCTTCCTTTCCACAAAAAAATAAATGTCAACTTTTACAATTTGAAAGGAATTTGGTTTCTATCTTCTTACTTTGTAAGATACTTGAGTTATAAGAGTATTATCATTTTCTCAATGGCAATTATTTAGGACACCATAATTCACTATATTTTTAAACTAGAACTGAGATTTCTTGTTTAACTGTATTGCCCCCATAGTATCTACAAAGTTTAGCCTAAAACAATGAGAGATGCCAGGAAAATACTAAACTGAAAACGAAGACATAAGACAACATGACAGAAAATAAGAGAAATATTAGCTCAGGTCTCAAGCACTGCATCCATGTACATTATCCCCATCTCCTATTTGTATTAATTGACTTATGCTAATATCTACCACAGAACATTACACTGCAGGAGAGATATCTGTTCCAAAACGGAGATGGAAAGTTAGCCCATCAAGAGGAGAGAAGAAGTCATTATTAATCCTTAATGGAAGACCTTTGTGTCAACTGTGTAATTTCTGGTAAAAATAATTAAAAAAAAAAGAATATTCAAACACAATGTGAACACACTTACCAGTTAGCTCTTTAAAAGTAAGTTCTAATTTAACTTGTTCTGGAGTTGAGCCTCCTACAAACTCCGTTTTAAATTCTATATCTGTAAATTCAAGATGAAGAATCTCTTTCTGAAGTGACTTCTTAAACCATGGTCCTCTTTCCTGATCTGACCGCAGGTCAGGTATCGGGAAGCGAACAGACAAATTTAATGCAGGGGCAGTGACTTGAACTGAAACTCTACAGTTTGCAGGAGTATGCGAATCGTCCAGAAAAACTTCAGTGAATGCTTTATGCTAAAACAAATACATAGAAAAAGTTAAAAATAAAAAATTAGTCTGTATTAGAGAAAGTAATGCTAAAAATAGCTACAGAGAAAGCTTCTTCTGTAATACTCTAAAAAAAAAAAAAAAAAGCTGTTTCCTATATCATACAAAATAGATTAAGGACCAATCATTATTACTTTTTAGGTTATTCTTCTATTACTGATACTGTTAAAAATCTTCTTGATCTTAAATCAAGTATTTACAACAGTGGTAGCAATCTTTCATAAATGGCTAGTTTTCCCCTTCAAATTAGAGTACCAAACTATACTCTGCAGCAGTTAGGAGATTCTATGGAAGCACAGAATATCCCAACTTGGAAAGGACCCACAAGGACCACTGAGTCCAACTCTTGTCTTCACACAACACCACCCAAAATTCAAATCCTATGTCTGAGAGTGCTGTCCAAACATTTATTCAACTCACAGCAGCTCAGTGCTGTGATCACTGCCCTGGGGAGCCTGCTCCATGCCCACTACCCTCTGGTGAAGAATCTCAACCTGACCCTCCCTTGACACAGCTCCATGCCATTTCCTCGAGTCCTGCTGCTGTCACTAGAGATCACCACCTGCCCCTCTGCCTTCTCTTCTTTAGGCTGAACAAACCAAGTGACCTTGATAAAACCATTACTCAGAGATTCAATAAATAAAGTGCTACTGTTGAGAAGCCAGGAACTACCAGCATGCATGGCTGCCCCTTTCAGTATGTCCTGGGTTCCAGCTCCTGTCACTGATATGTGTCATTCAAGACCTCCCCTTGGATGGCTTCCTGTTGACCATCAATGAAAAGACTCAAATTTTCAGAACAAAACCGTATCGATACAAATTGTTAACATCTTATACATTTTCTATACAATTAGCAAAATTTCATTCACTGATATCTGGACTCTCGTAATTAAGTTTTGAAAACTAATTGTTCTGTAATCAATGTAGCAGTAAAACTCTTTGACAGTATTTTTTCACGTGAAAAGTCAGTTAGTTGCATTAATCCTCTATTATGTAATATGAAAAAGAGCCTTCAAGTTAAATATTCTTATGCTAAATATACTAATATTAATCCTACTGACAACTTGAACCAAGATTAACAAGCCGCAACTTCTGTTTGTCCTTGATCACTACAATGCATTACATCCGTTGCCCGTCCCTTCTATCACCTGCACCGAAAGTGGATATGGCACGGTACAGAAAACTGGGCTGACTGACAGCTTAAAATTTCAATACATATGTAAAACTGTAAGCAACAGTTACTGCTGCTAAAGAGCATGACAGGACAGATTTGAAATTAGAAATCATTCAAGATTTCCCCTTTTTGTCTGATTCTGTTTGTCTCAAGAAGCTGTGAACTTACATGGTTTATGAAGTAGTTATCATAGTCTTTAGGTCTGTTATCATGCATGCAATCACTGAATCTAAAATGAACATCCATATCAGACAGCTTCTGTTCTTTATCAGAACTTATAAACCAACAAAAAAAAAATCCCAAAGGTTAGAAAACTGACCTGTCTTCCTGTTGCAAAAATTCAGCATGTTTCTTAATAAATTTCATTTTTAACTTACCAGATTTATGTGTTTGTTGTAAGAAGTATACATGTGAGATGCCATCATCTCCACTGTAGTTAGTTTCTGTGGTTGAAGCAAGGAATTTAATCTGTCCACAATACTAATATCCAGCTCACAAAACACTGGACTTAACTTTATTTGTAACTCTGCTTTCTGTGGAATAGAAGTAAGTCTGCCTTGACTACCCTGAAAAGAAAGAGAAGTACTAAAATCCTTAAAAGCAATATAATGAAGCAAATAATTATACGTTAAATACTCTCAGTTGTACAAGATACCTTCCTGTAAAAATGAACAAAACTAGACAAAGGCTATTATGCAGACACTTGGTGTTTTTAATATCCTTCCTTACCTGAGGTCCTCTATTGTCTGAATGCTTATAATGAAGCTGAAGGCATGGCAGAGTATGAGAATCATTTTCTTCTTCAGAACGGAATGTCAGCAGCTTTAAAATAATAGAGTTAAGATAATTAATGGATAAGAAGAGCTGCCACGAGAGAAGATATTTATGATATTTTTACTAGAAAAACAGCATGTAATTCTGGATTCAGGTCAATGGATAGAGCCTTGGCTCAACCACTTACTCAATCCCTTTGTTATGTCACTTTATTAGATGCTTCTCATCACTAAAAGAGCTGGAACAATAATCATCACCTAAAGGAACTTCCCCATTCCTTACCTCCATGAGTTAGTGTTTGGAAAATGCTTACTCTAATTCCCAAACTGAGTTAAGCATATTTGAAAGAGAAGTAAACTAGTGAAATCTGGCTAACTAATACCACTTTTGACAGGTATGACAGCAGTCTGGTTCAACATCTGATCTTGCAACAAATATAAGACATATCTTAAAACCACAGCATTTATAAACTTTTTACATAAATACTGTAACTATATTAAAATCTAGCATTTTCAATTACACAATTCATATTTTCTGGGGAGATGCCCAATTTTTATTTTTATTTTTATTTTATTTTATTTTTTTTTACCTCTGTATAATGAGGCTGAATGGAATAAGAGTCAGTAGAGAAAAGGCATTCCAGAAACTCCATATTCCCAATGGATAAATCTGTACTAAAACTTCGAGAAGCAGACCTTTGTCTTTGTTCATAGGACACTTTGATGCCAGTACCTATAAATCTGAATTATAAAAATTATGAATTATGGAAATCAGCATGAAACAATAAAACTAAGAAAAGCCAAGCTTTAAGCACGGGGAAAAAAGTATCACTGCAAACCTTTTAAACATCATTAAAACTGTTATAATTTGTTACTTAAAATGATTTTTCTAGTTATCACTTCAGCAACAAAGAGAAAGGACTTCATGTCATACATTCAACAACGATTAATGTACAAAAATTCATGAAGACCACTTCAGACATCTAACTTAATGTGTAATTCAAGAAAAGCTGGAAATCTAACATCCTTATTTAGACAGTCTGATGCCTAGGAAAGTTTAGACTAGAGCCATAAAGTAAGAAAATATATTTTCACTCCTAAATGTTCTGTATCTCAGACTGCGCTGGGACAATTAAAACTTCTAGACAAAAAACAATTGTTTCTGAACTAGGATCTTCTTATCTATACTGAATTTGTATTTTGCAGTAAGTAAAAACCTAAGTTTCTCAGAACAGAATCCTTCTTTTGCAATAAAGATGGTCCTAAAAAAATATAGCTATTTCTGAAGAAATCATTTACGTAATGATCCTGATTCCATGGCTTTCTGCAGTAGAAACTGTACCTAGTTTAATCAATCTGTAATAAAAGGGAGCTGGGCTCACTTCATTGTTTATGCACTTCTGGGGTTTTTTTTTGAATAAAAATAGCAGTAGTCTTAGACAACAGGTGTCAAAACATAAGGCTATTTTGAAATGAACCGAGTCTAACATTCAGTTAAGTAGCAAGCCCAATGGACATAAACTTTATTGTTTATTCAAGCTTACTTAACAGATATATATATACACACATATTTAATTGGTTTATTAATAAGCAAAGTTATACCTAAGGTGATCATGGGAACAAGCTTCTGAAAATACTTCTCGGAAGGACAGAAAATCTTCAGTTGCAAACTTAACTGGCTCAATCTTTTCTATTCGGGCAAAGAAATCTCGAGCCATTGGTGTCAAAGGGTTATGGTTCAGTGAACTTTCAGGTGGAGGTAAAGGGTCAATATGAAGTACAGACACTGAGAAAGTTCCCACTGTGAGTCTAAAAAGAAGCTCAGGTCTGGATTCATCCACAGAAACAGATCTGGATGGAATAGCTGAAATATAAAATTAAGTTTGTGTAAACAACAAATTCATAACATCATCTTACTTCTTATTTTCATTTTTTTTTACCAAGTTGCTCAATCAAAGTTTATCTCCAGTATCATCTAGGGAGCAGAATGCAAAACAGCATTTTTGCTTACATGTCCTCCTTAAGGAAGCCTGGTGAACCACATTGGCTGCAAGCGAAGAACCTCTTGGAGGCTGCAGTTCTTGTTTGTTACGATCAAGAAAATCACCCCAGGTTGGTTGAAGCTAAAACAAAAATATGTATGATCTTAAGTTTGCTAAATAGATGTGTATGCATATGTATATGCATAAAAAAGGTGGCTGTTCTAAAAGTAATGCCTCCTATGTTATTACGTTAGTTCACATTGTCAGAGGTGAATGTTGGAAGTAAGGCAATAGAGGTTGAATATTCCATTGTTGCCGAGCAACATAGTCTGACAAAATGGCATCTGACAAGAAGCAAAGGTGTGAAACTGAATTCCTCCATGAAGAAAAAATTGCACCCACTGACATTCATCAATGCTTGCTGAACATTTATGGAGACCAAAGAGTGGATGTGAGCACAACAAGAAGGTGGGTACCGTGTTTCAGCAGCGGCTGTCAGCAGTGTGACTGACAAACCATGTTTCAGATAGCCACACATAGTCACACTATGAAATGGAGAGTGCCTCGATCAGCTCATCCACACAAATCAGCAGATTATGAGCAGGGAATGTGTACAGAGCTTAACATCAGCTTCAACGCATTGGAAATTATGGTGGCAATGTTGGAATATCATGAAGTTATTACTATTTGGGTCCCACAAATGCTCATTCTGGAACAGAAAGAACACCGTATGCAAGTCACTGAGCCAATATGAGGCTGAAGATTTCCTGGATCATATGATTACTGGTACGAGATGCAGTGTCAACACTACAAGACAGAGTCAAAATGGCAGTCCATGCAGTGGTGACATGAAATCCTCATCAAAGAAAAAGGGCAAGACACGGTGGGTAAAGTGATGTGCATGGTCTTTTGGGACAGGAAAGGGGTGATCCTTCTGGATTTCCTGGAATCTGGATAAATCATCACAACACTGGCTGAGCTGAAGGCTCAAACTTCTGAAGGCAGCCAGAAAAGACAACCTCTCTCTTGCAACACGATAATGCCAAACCTTGTACCAGTTTGAAGGCCATGGAACACAANAAAAAAAAATCAACTCTGACCACTACATCACAATGCTGACTAACCGACGAACCTGAAGGCTCAAACTTCCAGAGTCAGGCCAGAGAAAAAAAACAGCCTTTCTCTTGCAACACAATAACACCATGCCTCATACTAGATTGAAGACTGCAGAGCACACTGCCAATCCTGGCTGAACTGTCTTACAACATCCATTTCACTGTTTGGATTAGGCACCTTCTGACTTCCATGTGTTTGGACTGATGAAAGATGCACTGCATGGACATTTTCCTAGCAACAACACTGTCACAGCAGCTGTGAAACAGCGGGTCACTTCCACTGGTGCAGATACTTACAAATGCAGCATGCAGGCTCTTATTCGTGACTAGTGAAAATGCACAGCTAATGATGGTTTTTATGTGGAAAAATAGTGTTTGGTAGACAAGAACAGTCTCCATCACGGACTGTGTTATTGTGCTTTTTTGTATGTTGAAGTTTCCATGGAGATAAATAGGAGGCATTACGTTCAGAGCAATCCACATGTATGTGTGCATATACGTACTAGATCTAACAAACAATAAGCAAAGTAACAAATTTGTACATAAACAATCAACAGCATGCCATTTCACGGCCTGTTAAAACTCAAGTGAATTATGCACATGTGCTTTACTTTAAGTTATACTTCTTAATTTTATGATAGTCTTTACCACACATTTGTAAGCCTGGATATACTTGCTCTCTCACTGTATGGGAACTGTTGAATCACGGCCTGAACCTCTGATTGACCACCTGAGGCATGCATTGAGTCAGCCATGGGAGCACAGGTGAAGGCAATTCACCTGTGTGCCTGGAAGGGGTGGAGCCAGGCTCCACCTCTCCTAGACCCCATTTAAGGGCTGACTTCCAGGATCTCTTCCTGGAGATCACTCCTTCTGGAGTCTTGTGAGCCTACAACGCCGGTGAGCACCTTTTCTCTCTGTTTAACTATTCTTACTAGCCTAACTTCTCTGTATACCTGTTAACTTTATGACCTGTTAACCTTACACTCACTCAACATATATTCTCCTGTTTCTCCATAAAAAGTATACGTTCTCCATCATTTTAATTAAACTTGTTAGGCATCTAACAAGTTTTGAAAAGATAGAGATATAAAAAGTATACATTTTTGTCATTTGAGGAATACAATGATTTGCTGTTTTTTATTGCCATCACCTATGTAGTCCATAATAAAAGAAAACCTAAATATTCAGTTACAAAAACAAAAGGATCTTTCAGAAGTTTTCTACATAAGTTTCAAGGCAATTGAAAACAAATACATTCCATTTCCTGTCTCAGTAGCCAAACAAATGAGAATCTTTCCAATACAGTTCTTATAGCTTCAAGGAAAAACTGTCAGACCTAAACACCTTCACTGCCTTAGTGAAGTTCTTAAACAATGTCTGGCCTATCCTCAGATAGAAACATACTAGTCAACACATTCAATTACCCTAGTTTTGCAACAGCTCTTGATATTGTAAAGAATATTTATACAACAGAAAGAAATAGAAGAGGAAAAAAATGTTGATTTCAAGAAGATTTTAAATATAGCTAATACTATACATACCACCGTTGTGCTCAGTGGAGATCCTGCTGGTGTGTTTGTATATGTACTAGTTAAAGACAAGTCTAGATCCATAGTTGGAGGGTCTCCAAGAGGTGGCAGGGATGAAAGGCTGTGAGACATGTCCATTTCAGCCATCGAGAAGAAAACTTCTTCCTCTAATGAGAATCAAACATATTAAAGAATTATTTTTACAAGAAACTCATTTCTAAGTTCAGACAGCCAACAGCTAGACAGAACAGTCATATTATTTACAGGAGTTCCAAGTTAATAACCTTTAAAATATTAGAAGTCAAACGTTCTGTTTTCACATTCAAGTTGACATAATTTCTTTAAGCTCATACACTCTTTTGACAAATTAATATATTAAATCTCAAATAAAAAACAGTAAAAATAATAATGCAAATAAAAATGTAAATACAAGAACAAGTGAACTGTTTTTCCATATTTCATTTCCTCAATGTGTTGAAAAGATGTTACAATTCACATTCATTTATCACGTTGCACATATTAAATGCGCATACAGATTACCAAACTCTTTTAAATGAAGCCTAGCCTAACCTCACTGCGCCTGATATTCATTTTTATTCAACAGTGCAACTAATGGCTTAGAATAATTCTACATCAAAGTTACTTTGATACTTAAGTTACCAAGAATAAAAGATCAACAGCTATTTTATATAACCTTTTATATAATCTCTCTATACAATCTAACGATGGGCTTTCTGCTATGCTGTATCATCTTTTATACTTGCCACGACTAGAAGGCGTTCTGGCGGTCTCTGTCTCATAGAAGCTTTGTTCAGATGAGGCTCCTGCAGATAAAGACTCTTTTCTTAAATAACGTTTCAATTCCATCTGAATTCGATACTCATCTTCCTGCTGCATTGGCCGGTTCTTCCTATCTTTGTTTGACAATTCTATCCTGCTTAGGCTTTCTGAATTTAAGAAGAAAATTAAAAAATTCAAAATGGACTGTTATCTTCTTACCAGTATCTCTAAAAAAAAAAAATCAGAACCAAATCTGAAAATTAACTAGCTGTTGGTGCTGGGGTGTGCGTGCATATGTATTATTCGAATATATATGCACACACACACACACACACACACACACACGTATAACCAAATTGACTGTCTAGCATTACTTGCAACTCTGAAGTGAATATTTTAGGGTCATATATGCAGATTTTACTATTAAGGAATTACAAAAATATCAGGTTTTAAGATGTTACAAATGGGAATGTTTTTTCAGTTAACCGAAACCAATTAACAAGTCCAGTAAAAGAAAAATATTAGCATCATCAGAAGATTATTAAGCGTGCACCAAGGATATGGCAAATCTTCTCAAAAAGACAACTAACAGTCCATCCAAATAGTAAGTATTGTTACATTAGGAACACATGGGGAAAACAAAAAGCAACAAAAATAAACATTCTCATCTTGTTACTGCAATAATCTAAATACTGCTATTGATTACTTAGCAAATACAGACAAATTTTCTCAAGCGTCGTCTATTAAGTGTTTTCAGTGCCTGTTTCCAAAGTACAGTACAGAGAACAAACTGGATTGCTAAGCTCATCTGATCAGATAGAAGCTATAAGAATCAAAACTGTTCTGGCTTCCTGACCATCTCCAACTATCATTTCCCCTACTCTTGTCTTCTACACTCCCTCCAATTTTTTATTTTTTTAAAGTATTTTATTGTCTACATTTTCATAACCAACAATCTGCAACTGAATACAAACTGTATCACAGTACTACGCAGAGCAGCTACAGAGCTTTTCGATAAGACCAACAGAAAATAATAATCTATCACCACAAACACTTTTTCCAGCAAAGAAACTTGTTTATCTTGTGAATCTTCATTCCACATAAACCCACATTTAACATTCACAGGATGTTCACTTGCCTGGTCCAGCAATAGCGGCTACCATGTCCAATAGAAGATGCACTTGCCTGGGTGACAAAAATAGATGTATGGAGTCTATCTGTCCATCCACATCCAACTAAAGAAAGGAAAAACACAAAATTATGAACACAGTTTTCCTTCTGAAGTCTCAATTATTTTGATAACAGATTTTCATACTGTAAAGAATACAGCCATTTCAGTAAAATTTTTGTCTTCTGAACAGCTAGAACTTTTAATTATGTTTTGCTTCCAATTTGTAGCCTGGCAAGATGAACACGGATTTGCCACCCACAATTTATTTGCTTTAATACAGATAATCTAATAGGGAAATTCAAGAATGCCAGTAGTTTTGCTTGCTCAACACTTCTAAAAGCAACTGACAGTATAAAGTTAGTATTATGCACAAATTACAAAATACTGAAATAAGCACCTCCAGAAGTAGATCTTAAAAGCTGTGAAAGTTCTCCTCAGAACTACTCTATTGTAGAGATTAACAGATTTAAGTACTTCCTTGCAATACAGGGGGGTGTTTTTAAATGTCTTATTGTTTTGACACAGCATTCAACAAAGTAAGTCACTTACCTTTGAAGATCTACTCAAGCTAAGTTTATCTTAAGAACTTGTACAGATTTGTCTAGGAGTGTAGGAATCTAGAACCGACATTGGTCCACTCATGCTAATTACTTGTTGTATTGTGTGTCAGTGACAGAGCTGGTAGCAGGGTATGCTGCAGGGGTGTCCTCTGTGAGTAGAGGCCAGGGTTGCCTCGTGCTGCACTGAGCTGGCTCTGTATCACTCTCCTCGGGACACAGCTGAGCTCATCAGCAAAGGTTTTCACTTTTGTGAAAACATATTTAAGAAAAGGCAAAATGCTACATAGTCTGAGAAAGGAAAAAAAAGTTGTGAGAAAAAACTGTGCAAAACCCAAGGTCAAAGAAGGAGTGGAGAAGGTGCTCCAAGCACTGAAGCAGAGGTGCCCCCTGTAGCTCATGGAAGATAGCATAGTAAAGCAGTATTTCCCTGCAATCCTACAATTATTAAAACATTATTTTAATATCAGAGACAAGGGACGTATATTTACACAAGTTTACTTACATACTCACACCTTTAAAAAAAAAAACCTCCTATTTTCAATTGCTTTGTTTCTTCTATCTTTATAAGTCAAATAAAATATTATTTTAAGTGGCAGCACTTAAATTTGGCATTTGGTTGCTATTAATTTTAATGTAAAAATTCAAAAGTGGAAATGTTCACAAGAGCTTTATAATCCTGCAGTGCTGCAGCCTCAGTAAGCAATGTTGTAATTATATCCTTTTAAAACTTAAGTGTTTTTAATCAGTCATTTAAACATTCCACACATACATAGGCAAAGTCAGTCATAGTGCTACAAGGAAAAAAAAAAAATGGATAAACAAAGCAGTGGGAGTATCATGAAAACAAACCAATTTTCTCAAGAGTCACTGCAATATATAAATTCAGTCTGTCTCCACAACACAGGAATTCTCCTTTAAGAGATGTCAGTGAATTTCTTGTACCTTGAAATATAATTTTAATTTATTGTTTTGCCATTCCCTTTAGTGTTCACTTTGAATTGAAGTAGCAGAATGCCAAAGTAGATAATGCACCTCTCTACTTAATAAATAAATAAAAAATAGACCCACAAACCCAAACTGGACTTATGTACTTATTCATGTAAGTAGAAAAATCCCCTAATGATTATGTACTTGTTAACAGAAAACATTTGCACATTTTTCCTGCCTTTTATTACAAATCCCGAGAACACACCAGCTGGCCACTGTCTTATTAGAGATGCATATTGATTCTGAATGAAAGAACCTAAAACAAAACTAAAGGGATTACTTTGAGAATCTTGCCCTTTTTTTTTTTTTTTTTCTTTTTGTTACGCAATAGAAAAAATGAAGTCCTATGTGACTATTAATATAACGACCGGGAAAGCATGACTAACCTTCGCTCCAGGAAGTACTTCATTTTGCTTTAATGTTAGGCTCAATTCCATTCTACCAATCAGCTTACTGATCTGTACAGGGTCAGAAGGAGTAATTTCTGGCAAGTTTCTTGTTAATTGCGGATGAGGCTCATAAGTGATTTTTGGGTTCCAGCTGGGTGAAAGCTTTGGTTCAGTAGCCTTAAAATGTTACACAGAGAGGAATTGGACTGCATGTCATTTCTTATCAAAACGACATAAAAATGCATAAGCTTATCACACAAGTAATAGTTTTAAACAAATATAAATTAGACTGCACTATTAAAACATACTTATTAATTTAACAAATAAGTAACATCTGAAATATCAGGCCTTCACAAAAATTGGAGCAAGTTTCCACAGAATATTAACTTAGAGAGTATTTCCACATATTAGAACTAGCATCCAGATTCCAGTACAATACCATCTTAAATTTTACTCAGTCCTAAAGTCTCTATTTTCTTCCCCCTTGCCAAAACTAACAGAAGAGATTATGAAAGTCACCAAGCACAGATTCAAGTAGAAGTTTAATTTCTACATCCTCTAGAATGAATCTAATATATTAAGCACAACATTACATTCTATCCTTCATCACGTGACATTTTACATATTGCATTTAATTTTACCAGCTGTGTAGCTGAACAGACTGGGGAGGACTTTGTTGATGCGGGAAACTCGTCCCAGAAGAAAGAGACACCTGAGAGCTGAAGTAACTTGTGAGCAAAAGCTGTGGGCTGATGTACATTAATTCCAGAGCACTCATCAGCAGTTTCATCACAGTACATAGTTCTGGGAGACAAAAGCAAGGAAATAAAGATGGTAGGAGCATGCAAATTTTTACCTTCATTGTGCCATATAGCCTCTAAGTTTGTATATACTCTCTCTCTCTTCAGACTATTTACAATGCCGTTGACTGTCCTGAAAGGAGAAACCACCACTCTCTGGGAATGGGTGGAAATCTTGAATTTTCTACATGACAATTGCAGCATGCTTTCAGTGTAAATATATCCTAGTGTATTACCCTAGCACTTATATCTAATCTGATGATAAAGAGTGTGTAACACTTGTATACGAACGTTTCCACTGGGACATACATAACGCTTGCTTCAGAACCTTGACTTCTGGAAAATCTACCATATAACACATTTATGTTGTCTATAAACACTACCTGAAAGAAATATTCTGGAAGTTAGAACTAGAGAAAATGTATTTCAATTCCATAAATTTTCCGTGCAATTAGATTTCTTACATTGTAATACTGAGATACAGCATAAACAGCAAATGCTTATAAAGTCTCCACGTAACAGAATTTGCAGTGGAAAAACACATCTGCTATTCCATAAATAAAATGTATCAAACATCAAAACAACATGCTACTTATTTCTTTCAAGTGAGAGGTTGCCTCATTTGCCAGTACTATCCACTGACTTTTGAACTTCTGAGAAATGGTCTTTAGAAAAGAAATCTAGATCTCCTCTGATTTGATGATTAAATATTTTAGTTTAAACATGTTAAGCAGAAGTTCAGTGGAGAAACTCTTTACTGACTTTATAAAAGAGTTAGTCTTAACATGGCTGCTGGAGAACTACTGTTTATATAAAGACTGTGCACATGGGTACAGAAAGTGGCAAGAAAATGTCCTTTAAACAAACAAACAAAAAACCAACAGTTTTTTATTAGAATTTTTACCTTTCAATTCGAATTTCAAGCGCAGTTCCACTTTTAGAATTTTCCGGCACGTGTTCGATTCGCAGAACAGTATCTAAGAAGGTAACTTTCACTCTTCGTAGCACTTAAATGAGAAAGTTAAAAGACAGCAAAGTCACTTTACTCAATAATGACTTTTATAAACCAAATGAACACTTTAAATTGGGGAAGTTCTCAATGAAAATAAATTGCAAAATTCAAGTAACAACGTAAACTACCATTAAATGTCTAACATACACATTTATATCGTCTAATTGACTTTCAATGCATGGATAACTGAGCAAGTGACAACTCAAACCAAGTTGTTCTACACCTCAGCATGGATGATCCTTAAATTACCTGCTTCGTTATCCACCATGTCTAAACTCTTAAACACTGCCATAAGCATCATGTTGTTGATACTTCTATTTCTAGAAATAATTTTAAAGGTTTCCCTTAGCTCAGACATTCTAGCACTAGGCTCTCCACTGCATGATGCAGTCATCAGTCCTTATTTTCTTCCACTTAAAAACAAGCAGCTTCTAAAGAACATCTAGCAGCATAGGGTGATTATTGAGAAATATGTCAGTTTTCTGTAAAAACGGTTGAAAAATTATTGTTTTTTCTTCAAAAAAATCACCACTAACAACAAGGGACCTCACCTATCATTCAGTGAAGCAGAGATTTACCTAGATGTGCTCTGGTATAAACAAAACTCAATTTGGCCCTGAAGAAGGGCTCATTCTGTCCATTGAAGGGATGTACATGTATTTTTGTAAGTAGATCTGTTGGGTTTTTTTCCCCCTCCTGCTTTTCTATGTAAGCTTTACAGTGAACAAGTGAAGATATGCAAGACAAGTTATAGCGAATGAAATGTCATTTTGTAAAGCTGAGTCACAACATAAATTGATAATCTGTGACATTCATTCAGACCTTAATAATGAATTCATACCTGTTTCAATAGTTTCTGCAAATTTTTCAAGTCCTTCAAAAGGCTGGGACCCTTCTCCTTGTTCATCTGTCAGTTTCTGGCTAAGACACTCTTTTGCAAGTTGCATACTGCTGGTCATAAAACTTGACCAATACATAGGTTCAGAGCCAGATGCTGTAGAGTAAGAGAAATATTAATAAATTCAGCTGTAAAAATTTTGAAACAACAAAAACAAAACAAAATAAATAATAAATTTGGCACAACAAAAGTTTCATCAGCTTAGTAAGACATTATGATCTGTCTTTATTGGATATACTACTTCAAAATGCATTTAATCCATTTAGATTGTATTGGTGTGATTCTGGTAGTTGAAAATTCAATACAAACAAGATAAAACCAGAGTTAAGAATAAGCAATATTCAACACTGGTTTAAGTAAATAACTTCAATTTTACTGTACTGCTGATCATGCCTGCAAAGTCATACCAAAATGAAATTTAAAAAAATGATTCTCTTTACAAATTATTTTACAGTTTCCTATTCTATTTGAAACATATCCTAGCTGAAGAAGGACTAAGTAAAGTTTAACATGTTACCTTAACATATTAATTTTAAAAGTTTTTAAACATCCAACACAGACCTGAACTAATAAATGCAAAATAATAGAATAGCAATCCAAAAGTAAAGCATGTATTCATGTGTTAAGCTGAACAAAATTTTTTAGCAATCAGATTAATTTAATTGAAACTCCTATCAGCCAATGCTGAGCACAAACGCAAACATGGTAAACAGACAAAACATTCCAGCTTAGAATTCAGGATAAAAACATATTTTTCCTACTGTGTTGTGATGTACTCTGCATCAAATATAACTAAACGAATGCAAGCGAATAAAGATTTCTTCTAACATTACCATTCTTTCAAAGCAGTAATTTTACATCAGAGTGTAAGACTGCACAAAATTTAGTTCCAGTTAAACAAACAAGAATGAAATGTGGAGCACAAATAAGTAAGTTACTTGAAATATCTTGCAAAAGAAGGGAATAAATAAATGAATAACAAGCCTACCAAGCCTTGGTCTTGGCCTGAAGACCATCTCTAACCCTTTTAATTCTAATGCACAGTTATCCTGTAGCAATGACCCCCATGGAACAGATAAAGAAATTGACTGGATAAAACCATCTGTGACTTCCAGAGGTGCATCTGCAGACTCCAGGATCTCATTTAGACACTAGAAAAGAAGAAAAAAAAAAAATCAAAAGAGGAACCACACAATTTTCAGCATATTAACAACAAAATATAATGTGTATATATTATACACATGCATATAAAGCATACACTAAATATAATAACAAATAAAAGAAATCAGCTATCAGAAAAGGAATTCTACTCAGACAATAAACTGGTTATTTTCAAGTATTTTGATTCCATCACAATTTGTTTTCCACTTGGTTCTGAGATTTCAGCATAATACAGTTTTACCTCTGAGTAGCTGTATAACCTGTGTTTTCACAATACATCAATAAATTCTGCTATAACTTTGGTACAATCTATTCATTTTCTGGCAACACTTTAAGACAGTGAAAAACAGGCTAAGAGTAAAACCACCACAGGTATCTGGCTTCTGTGACAAGACTATTTCCTAAGACCTTAATTCCAATGCATCCCTCGTTTTAGTTTTCTCTGTGATAACTGAACATTGTACCCACATAAT
This sequence comes from Pavo muticus, assembly GCA_016647715.1. Taxonomy (NCBI): domain Eukaryota; kingdom Metazoa; phylum Chordata; class Aves; order Galliformes; family Phasianidae; genus Pavo; species Pavo muticus. Next base: position 226,696 of record JACDJE010000016.1, on the reverse strand, counting down.
CATTCCTTGCTGCAGACTACTCTCGCCATTTCTAAGTCATATTTTAACACATTCAAAGTTATGCTCAGCACTAATTTAAAATTTTGACATTTGACAATCAAAACTCGGTTGACAGACTCCATTACCATTAATCAAATCTGTTACAGTGACATTATAAACAAACCTAGAATCACACTGTCCTAAGTGACACAAAGAATATTACTGATGAATGAAACTGATTACAAAAATGGAAGCAGCTCTGAAGATGTAATTCAGGACTTTGACGCTGTCCTAAATCCTCAGAAAAGAATCTTTGTTGCATTATAGAGCTTTCACTGCAACCATGAAGTCCAAAGAGCCAACTATAAAACGCAGTATATTCCTGTCAATACACACACACACACAAAGGAACCCCCTTGTTTGTGCTCTGATTCAGAAGTTCAACAGTTTCTAAATAAACTAAATAAGCACCATCAAGGCTAATAAAATAAACAAAATTTTGTGAGTGTAACTTCCCACACAAGATCCTACAAAAAATGTGGCTGCAGTATTTAGACACACTATTCAACAGATAAAAACATGTGGTTTTGACCTTCCTGTCCTGAAGAAAACACTGATTTTTATCTCAAAAAGCATAAATTTATGATTAACACACAGGTAAGGATTTAAAAGATGTTTCCCATTTTTAAAATGTTGTTCCATAGGATCATTTAAAAATAAAAATGAACTGAAAATCTTCAGAAAACAAGATCTTTCATTATTAAGTCTTCAGTTCTACTTGTCATGTTAATTTGCTGCTCTATTTATATTCTTAGTAACTTTGCTTTTAGAATTTTGTTTACTTTTCCAGTTTCTGTTCCAAAGTCTACTCAAGAAGTAGGAAAAGACGTGCACTTCTAAAAAACAGGGCCTGAAACAGATCTGTTAGGAAGTTAAAATCAAACTACTTGTAAAGATTCAGTGACATTAAGATCTTATTTTGAATTAAACGTATTAATTATAAATAAGATAGTAACTGAAGATAAAAAAAAGAACTATTTAGCATGAAAACCTTATTTGAAATAACCACCAAATAATTTAAATTATTCGTATGTTTATAGATGAATTTGCTACAGAAGGAAGTAAACTATTGAAACCAATTTTGAATAAATCTGACCTCTGAAATCTTTTTGCTACATTGCAATGAAAATATTTAAGTATTCTCCATTACTTTTAAACAGAAATTTACCATTTTAAAGGAAAAGGAAAAAAATATATATGTGTGTAAATATAAAGCATTTTTATAACAATTATTCCTGTAAAGAAGAATTTAGATCATTATAAGAGAAATTTTAAAAGTGAAGCACAGTCTTCACATCAGGACTTGTTCCCATATGTGACCGAACGCACAGAGCTGGAATCACAGTCATACCACCATCTAAAGCATTATGCAGCACATATTAAAATTCAACCACAAATAACGTGGGTTATACTCCAACTTTTCTAAACAGCCCAGGAAACAAAGAAGTTACAGCAACAGTCCCAGGCATTCCTACCATCTCTATAAGCTATAAACACGTGCACAATATTGGCTAAAATACCTGTATTAAGATGAGTAAAAGTATCCACAAAAATGGATAAGACAACGAGCAAGCCACACTCATTCTGGTGATTCATCAAGAACCAGTTTATGATGACTAGAGGAAAACAGAGCTTCCACAACATCTGTTTTGCAATCTGTCATACATGAGAGTCACGTGCAGAGAACCTTAAACCTGTCATTCATTGTTTACAAGTCAGAAAGACAAATACTAATCTACAAATGGGAAAGATAACCTGAACATCAGCATACATGCATTTAATCACTCTGTATACATAATTAACTATCCATTTAGTACTGTCTGTAACTGCTATGGTTTCAAAGTATTTATATTTTAAATAATGAAGACTGCCGTGACACCCACTAGAGGGCATAACATTTCAATTAAAGCCTCACAAGACAGGAAAGCAAATAAACAAACCAAAAAACCCACCAAACAATAACAACAACAACAAAAAACCTACACTAAAACACTGGTTGTGCTGAGCATTTCAGCAAAAATCTGTCTTCTGCCACCTTCAAACATACTTCATATAAAAACTGGAAAAGAACTATGTGAAAACCTCAGACATTTACAAGCATTTAAAAATAACACAGTATACTAAAAACACGCTTTGAAAGCAGTGTGTAAAGCAGTAAGCCTGCGCTCTTAATCATATATGCTGCCTTGAAAGTCAATGAGCGACGCCCACAAGCACTTAAGGCTCTTCACAACAGTCACTGGACTCACAGGTACAACGAAGTAACATCGGTAATTAACCCCAGGAACTTTATGAAATATTACAAAGAGGGACACAGAACTCTGTATTACTATAGCAGGCTGGAAGTACACATATGTGTGTATGTACAGGTGTATACATACACACGTACATTTATAAATATACACACCAGGACGGAATAAAGCTTTGGCTGGCTCCAACCATGGCAGCCCACCTGCTGAGCACGCGCAGCAGAAAGTAGCTTTCTATTTCCTGTTAACACAGACCTCCAGGATTTCAAGACCGGGCTATGCGCAGGTCTAAAAACAGCCCCGAGTTCAGCACAACACTGTCAGTAAGTGCTAAGCTGCATCCAAGCTGAAGACAAATGGCTGTTAGAGCAGGGATCGCTGTGTTTATGTCATTTCTGCTAGTAGCCAGTACACAAGATCCTCGGCAGTCACAGGAGGAATTGCTGGTAGCCTGGGTAATATTAGCTCCTCCTTCTCCCTGCTACCAACTCTAGCCTTCCTTAAGTTACAAGGCAACACTGTTCCCCCTTTCCTCTCCTATCATCAAAAATAACAAAACCAGGTCATGGGGACAGAGCACCGGGCGGGTGCAGACGAGGGCAGCGATCAGCGGTTCCCTCGGACACAGAGGCGTCTCTTACCCACTTGTCCAGAGGGACCTGCGTCAGAGAGCCGGTGCCCTGGTAGAGATCCAGACTGAGCTGTTCCAGGCTGAGCTTCTCCTGCAGGAAGTGGCCCAGGTACCTCTGCAGCAGATACCTGCAGGCCCTCTTCTTGATGGACTCCGAGAACGGCCACGGCATGGTGGCTGCGCGCTGGGAGCCGCGGGGCTGGGATCGGGACGGGGATGGGGCCGGGGCGGCCGCTCGGAGATGGGGTGCGCGGAAGCGGCCAGGCCCAGGCTCGCCCCTCAGTGCGGGCTACCCGCAGCCGGGCTCCCCCAGTGCCCCTCGCACGGCCGGTGGGGCGGCACCGCCTGCCCTCAGGCGCCCGCAGGTAGCTCCATCCTCACTCGGCCACCACCGCCGCCATCTTCCCGGCGCCCCGCGAGCGCGGAGGGGACGGCGGCGCCGCACGGCACGAGAGGTATGGCGGCGAGAAGGGACTGGGAAGCGGCCGGGGCTGTCCCCCGCGCCAGCTCCCGCCGCTGGCACAGCCGGGTCGGAGCGATGCGAACCGCTCGCCGCCTTCCTCCGCACACCTCCCCCACCGCACCGAGGGCCGTCACCGGCACCGTGACGCAGAGCGGAAGTGGCGTCTCCGAGCGGAGGAGGCGGGGGCGGAAGCTGTCGCGGGAGGCGCGGAGGGGGGCGGTGGCGGCCGCACCTGAGAGGGACTGGTCGTGGGGCGAGCGGGGCGGCCGCGCTTCGGCGGGACGGCAGGGCGGCCGGCGCTGCAGCAGTGTGGGGCTGGGCGCTGGGGCTGGTAGGTGGGCTGCCTCAGGGCGCGGTGGGAGGAAGGCTTCCGGTCCTGCTGCGCTGCTCGGCTGTGATCTGTTCGTGTTGTGAGCGTCGGTAAATTGAAGCAGTTCTCCGAGGAGCAGAAGCTCGGTAGCTTTACGACCAGCTCTCCTGCTGGTGGGAGTTGGCTGCGAAGCCTGCCCTCGTCTGACATTTCTGGGCTGTGCGGATAGTTGTGCGTGAAAACCGAGTGAGGGAGTCGTTCTTTAGCGAGGCTGTACAGAAAACTGCTGTTCTTATTTTGCCCTCGTAATCGCTGATAACCCGTTTAGTTCACAGGCCCTCGTAAGCCTTTCTTAAATTCACGGATAGTAGGTTATTATTTTCAACAGCCATTGGTTACAGCTTTTTCATACCTGATTTGGTTTTCCCGGTGCATTCGGGATCAGCAAAGTGCTGAATTAGTTACTGCTGAATCATATCGGAGTCTTATACAACACAGCGTGAGCTGCTTGCTTAGGAGGCAGCAACTCCTTCAGTAATGCTTCCGTGTGCTGATATAACGTGAAGGTTCTCAGGAGCTTTGTTTTGACTTTTCTGGGTTGCTGCAGGATTCATTAGCTTTCATATTTTACTTTTTTTTTTTTTTTTTTTCCCCCCAAGGGTAAATACACCTACTTAAGATGTAGCTCTAGCTTTATGGTGTAAATGTTCTATATTGACTGTAGTGGGATGATGAATCTAAAACAAATCCTTCCACATGCAGAATGGAAACTGACTGCAGTCCTATGGAGTTGACCAATAACACAGAGTCTGAAGAGGATTCTGATTATAGAGACTTTGAAGAAGCAGATGTAAAAGATATGAGATTAGAAGCTGAAGCTGTAGTGAATGATGTTCTGTTTGCTGTTAGCAACATGTTTGTTTCAAAAACCCTTCCATGTGCAGAGGATGTGGCATATATCAACGTGGAAACCAGGGAAAGAGGCAGATACTGTGTGGAGCTCACTGACTCGGGTCTAAGGGTAAAATACTTTGTTTATAATTTCTTAACTGTCTTCATTTTGAATGATGTTCCTGTTCAGAAGATGCCTAGAAAGCAACTTCAGTGATACCAAAACTGCATACATCCTCTTGTACTTTTATGAAAGCCAGTTCTATGTGTTCCCCTACAAAGTGGCACTTCTGTTAATGCAAACAAAGGAAGAAGGGAAGTTGGTTGGAAAATAGACATTTATTTGAGACACTTGCAAAATGATGAGGGCTGAAGCAGTTAGTGGACAAATTTATTATAAGCATGTCAGTCTTCTCCAGTGCCTAGAAAAATTAGTAGCACAGTGTGTGTACAAATCCATTCTGCACTGTTCATATCGTTTGTGCAAATGTGTAGAAGTAAGACTTCTTTCGGAGGTGACAGAGATGGATTTTACTACTGTTACGAGTTTGAGAAAAAATACTTGAAACAGTCTAAATACCAGTAAGACCCCCAGTAGAAAGCATAGATAAAATTTAAATCAACATTTTTTTTAATACTACTGTACAGCATGACTGGCAAAGGTAAGCTTTGTGATGCCTGTTTCTCATTGCAACATGATCCTAATCACAAAAAATTAACCAGTGATTTCTTTGTTGCAGGTAGTAGCTTATGATTTTGATCAGACTGATGACAGTTTGCAAAACCCGTACCATGAAACTGTCTACTCCTTATTGGACACACTCAGCCCTGCATATCGGGAGGTGTTTGGAAATGCGTTACTACAAAGACTAGAAGCTTTGAAGAGGGATAGTCAATCATGATGTACCCTGAAGGAAGGAAGATTTAAGACTAGAAGGAATTCTTTGTATGAGGCACTGAGATCTTTCTTACAAAAGCAGCTGTAAACATCTGAAGATTCATTTCTTGCATTGATATCTAATACGTACTAGAACTGTTATATAACATGTTGCTGCAGAGGATTTATGAATATCGCAGTGCTATCCACTTGGATAGACTGTAAAACTAATCAGTGCTTTCTTTTTGTTGTAGGTGAGCAAATAACTTCTTTCAAAAATGTTCAGAAATATTTGGTCTCTTTTCAAAGTTACTATCGAAAGCTCTTGAAAAAATGTAGAGAATAAATGTTATATAAGCAAGTAATAATCTTTTTTGTGCTTACTGGTTATTGCCATATCTGATTTTTTAACATGGAAGTTAACCACCTAATTAATTAATTGCCTATTAATTGAAATTAATAGAACAAAACAAGCAGTTAACTTCTATTTCAAACTGAGAAATAGACTTTCACACCGATTTGCTGTGCATAAATCTGAAAGTTCTTAGTTTTGATAACAAGAAAGCTCTTGAGCAGCTGAGCATTATATAAGCTTGCTTATATAATGACAGTATCTGAATTAAAAGGAAAGTTCATTATTACTTGATCCGTCTTTGTCTACAACAAGCAACAAACTCCAAAGAGTAAATGATGTACCGTTACTATATGAATGTATCGTCTGAATTGCAAATGAGTTAAGCACAGAAGTAAGTTAGGATTAACAGGCAACATTCCTTAAAGATGATGATTTATATATATGTATGTATGTATGCTATATTGTAACTTTTTGGGAGGCTCGGAAGACATTTTAGCTTGTTTACTATTCTGAATGTGTGTTTACATAATGTGCAGGATATATATACCCAGAGTATTTTGCTTCAGCCTTTACTTTCTACAACACGGTAACTTGGTACTCCCATTTTTCAACTTTTCTTCCTCAATTTTACAGTATCCTCTCCTAATGAATACTAAGTATGCATTGTAATACTGATTGCATTGTATTGGTTTGAAACCAAAGGTTGTATGAAATTTATTAGGACTAACACAAACTGGAAGACATAACTTGTATTTTCTACTTTAAAAATCTCTTTATAATGTATTGCTTTAACTTTTCAAGTATGTATTGAATGGTAGACGTTTTTTAAAAAAAATACTGTTGTCTAGAAATACTAGAACTTCTGAACTAGCATTCTATGACCATGATACTTCTTGTATTCTTGTATTATTCAATATTTGTGCATCTTTATTTATTCTGTCATGCTGTTGTGCTAAGTATATCAGTATCTTTATTGGAGCCATGCTTAGGAACATACCAGTCCTTGTGAACTCGCAAATTCTATTGACTTCAGTAGAGCTGTATTGACTTACACCTGTTGAGGAGTAGCCATATTAATTGGAGAAGCCAAACATTGGATTTTTTTAGAATAGTTTTGGGGTAGTGACATTATAACTGTGACTGGTAAGACAACCACAGTCAGCTTTTCCATTTTCTAGAGCTTAATTTGATGTTTGTTTAATTATCTTGTTAGGTTGGTACTCCCAGTATTAATCTTTTGATCCTGGGTAGGGACCTGTGCTCTAAAATGTGGTCATAGGCTCTGTTTTGCACACAGATCTGTGGCACGTGGTTAGTCCTCTGTGAGGAGAATGTACTTTACCAAATTTATATTTGAATATTTTTTCTTGCAGTTAATTTCTTTTCAATTTGAATGACTAAAGCATTAAATAAATACACCAGTGTGTTGGTGATTTTTACGGGGAGGGAAGAGAGGGGAGTGAACAACTAAAATTATTATTTCCATAAACACATCTTAAATACCAGATTATTAACAAGTATTTCAAAAGTCGCTTTGGCTGTAAACTTATATCCACTGAAACTGTCCTGGAAAGATAGAGCAGATAACTGTAAAGAGAATCTTGGAAAGGAAGCATGAGAATGACAAGTGGAAAAAATGCCAAAATTAATGTTGCGCTGCCAGCTTTTTTTCCTTAGACATCTTTAAAATGCTTTGTCATTTCAAGTGCTTATTATAAACCTAAGCTGAGAACTGCTTACATAACATACAGTTTGTAGATGTTTCTAGAAGAATTCTCTGCTGTTTCTTAGAAGGTACTGGAGTATTAAAAATCAGAGAGCGATGTCATTCCAGCGTGTTTGGTTGTGGGCTTATGGAGGAAGTACTTTCCATTCCTTACATTCGGAATTGGCACCTACATGGAGATGCTTTGAAGCACTGACAATGGATAATTTCAGTAGCTCTCCTCAGACCAATTTGTTTGTATTTTCTGAAGCCAAATGAACGCTGCTTGGCCTAATGCAGCTGTAAATCTGTGAACTGCACTTTTCTGGAAGATTTAACATAATGTATTACTACAAGAATCATCATCATTGGGGGGGAGGGGGTGGTTGGACTCGATCTCTAGAGGTCCCTTCCAACCCCTACAATTCTGTGATTCTGTGATCAAAACATAGTATTGCTTAGTACAAATTACCCGTGACGGACCACCTCAAAGCCTCCCTGCTGTTGGAACGGATGTGAAATAACAGAGCCTTACAACGTTTTTTCTCTCACCAGTACTAAATCTTGCCCTAAGCGGTGTTAGGAAGTCGGGAAAAACGTCCCCCTGCAGAGGGCCCTGGAGCAGGAGGTGATGGCAAGGCCGAGGCTGCGCAGCCCCCGCCCAGCGCTCCCCGCCCTTAGCAACGGGCCGCGTCGCCGCCGCAGTTGCGGCCATGGCGGCGGGCGCTGCGCGGAGCCGACGGATCTTCCTCAACCACCTCGATTCCTACTGCGGCCGCAGCATCGGCGAGGTTCGGGCACGGGCCGCCTGCGGGACTACCGCCTGCCCCACCCGCGGCGGGCAGTACAGCGGGGACCTGGGCCGGGCGGGTGTACACAAAGGTGCGTCTTGTATGTTGCAGTATTTATCCGGTTGTGTTGTCGGAGCGTCGCTGGAAAGCGTGGAAGAAGAAGAGGAGGAAAATGAGAATCACTCGGAGGCTGAAGTTTCCAGGAGGCCAAAGGAGGGACTCTACCAAATAGTGGGGACTCTCTCTAAGCCAGAGAGTACTAAACCATGCTTTGCAGAGGAAACATATGCAGTAAGTCATAACCTTATTTCAGGTCATTGTTAGACAGCATTATAAATATTGCAAGGCACATAAATGACCCTCATTAATAAAGTGTTCTCCTGTTGCTGCAGGAAGTTGTACATGTACTTTATTCCTCTGCGCCCTGCCACCTCCTCCCTGCTAGTTCGGATATAACAAATGTTGAAACAAAGGAATCCAGTCTTAAAAAGGATTATTTAAAAAAAAAACAACAGTTCTGGACATGTTGTCTATCCCGATCACCCACAGATCTGTTTTCTTTTTCCCTCAAAACACACTGTTGTCTCTCCCGTATCTTTTATCACCTTCTAAACATAGTGGTACTGTAAACAAAGCATCTTCCCTTCTTAACACTTCACTGACATCACAGCTGTCACTAGCAGCTAAGTGTTCCAAATACATACTTTTTTGCATATACATCCAAAGTTCAGTTAACTGAAGGAGGCTTTATTATTTTCTGAAACCACAATTGTTTGTAACCATCAAGTTGATTATCTGGAATCTCTTAAAAAATGTGAACGTCTTGATCTGAAATTCTATACAGATGAGCCTTTTAATAAAAAAAAATATGGGTAACTATGTAATCTCAAGCCCTGCTGTCATACAGAATGTTTGTTGGACTTGTTTGAGTGATGCAGACAATCTACATTAGCAAAAAGATGGGATGTTGTTTTGTAAGGAAACTGATTTTTCTATGTTTCCATTTTGCCACCTGATTCTTGTTCAAAATGACTATAAAAGCTGTAGATATTTTTGTGATATTAGCAAGTGTACTGAAAATACAAATCCTAAAATTGCTTAAAATTAAATGTCCTGTTGAAGTATATAAATGTGCACTGTAATTCAGAAGTTTCAGCAATTAATTTACATTCCATTGCTTTACTTTTCACTGACAAATAGTTTGACGTGAGTCTTGTAAGTTATTCAAGCATCCTGTTCGAAAATCTATGTGTGAGAAAACTACACTCTACCAGTAAGTTGAATTTGAAAAGGAATTTTGGATAGTGGGTTTTTTCCTTCTTTTTCTTCCTTTTTTTTTTTTATTTTTATTTTTTTTTATTTTTTTACAAAATTTTAACTATTCTTTTCCCTCAGGTCTCCTCTCAGAAAGAGCTCTTAAGTTATTTGCTTGAATGTGAAATTATTTTATATAATATCACTGAGGATGCAAACCAAATCGAGGAAGCAACGTGGGCTGCTTCTGGTTAGTACAGCTATCAACTGAACAGAAAACTGTTTACTATACAGCTACTAAAGTTTACTATAGATGTCTGACGAATTAACCTGGGATTTATAGTTCACTATAATATAAAATAGAGTTCCTTGATGGGGAAATGCTGCATGAATTGTTCAATTAATTTGAACGCATTCCATAGTCCCTTGCTCCTTCGTCATAGGATGGTCCAACACTTGAAGCAACATACCTGTGTAGACAGCTATTTCCATAAAAAACTATCCACAGTCATCTTATCTATTTGTATTTGCTCACAGGAGCAAATTTTTACCCACCTTCAATGTTTCTATGTTTTATATAATTATTTTAATCGTTGTAGGGGGTCCAGAGGAGGGCCACAAAGATGATCAGTCGTCTGGAGCACCTCACCTACGCAGACAGGCTGAGGGAGCTGGGCTTTTTAAGCCTGGAGAACAGAAGGCTGCGAGGAGACCTCATTGCAGCCTTCCAGTATTTATAAGGGGATTATAAAATAGGAGGGCAATCAACTTTTTACTTGGGTAGATAGTGACAGGAAAAGGGGGAATGGTTTTAAGCTCATTGAGCGAAGGTTTAGATTGGATGTCAGGGGGAAGTTTTTCACAGAGAGAGTGGTGAGGTGCTGGAACAGGCTGCCCAGGGAGGTTGTGGATGCTTCATCCCTGGAGATGTTCAAGACCAGGTTGGATGGGGTCCTGGGCAGCCTCGTCTAGTACCAGATCTGGAGGTTGGTAGCCCTGCCTATGGCAGGGGGGTTGGAACTGGATGATCCTTGGGGTCCCTTCCAACCTAAGCTGTTCTATGATTCTATGATCTTAAGTATATTTTTACTTAAATCTGTTATTAAAAATATCATTAACAGTTTTTCCACAACTTTCTCCTGATTGTCACATCCAAATTCTAATGGGTGTCTGGAAACATTTTATGGTGACAGTGCAATATTGCTTTTCACGTTATAGTTAAACTAAACTGCTATTTCCTGTTTGCTGTTTAATAATTTTGCTCTAAGTTAAAGAAACTTCCTTGAATTTTGTAAACATGCTGTTTCAGTTACAACAAGCACACTTACTTCAGTATCTCAACAGTCAGTAAAGATGAAGCATTTTCTAGTATAGGTTGTTTCTGTGATATGCAGCTCTGTATAGATTATGTTAATTACTGACCACATGGTTCCACATTATTTTTTATTTGTTTTCTTTTTTATCATTGATTCATTTCTATGTTACAAAAAGCAAAACACTGAACACAGAACATTATAGCATAAATGTATATATACAGGGCCAAAAGCAAATATACAATTTGTGTAATACAGTTTACAAAAGATTAAATCTTTGCTTTCATTTAACAGCCCTACATATGGAAATAGAGCATTTTGCAACACCAAAAATGTTCATCCTCATTTCAACGGTAATGAGCTGGGCAAAAAGCAAACCCCCTGACCCAGTAAGTAATATGAGAGAACACTCTTCTTGTACTGAGTTATTTCCATTTAATGGAAAATAAATGAATAAATATTTCCATTTATTTGTTAATTTCATTTAAAGTACTGCAGCGTGTACTTCAATAACACTAACTTAATCTGCTATTATTAAGTATATTTTTTCTTCATGGTCCTTTCACTTCAGCCCCCACTTACTGCTGGACTGTTCAAATCTATTCTACCAAATAGACAAGTGTAGGCAATAAGATACTATGATGGGCAGACATTAGGACTGCTTGGACATACTCTCTCAAGTATCAGCTTTAGAAGTTTTAAAAATTTCAAATGAAAGAAAAACAGATTCTTAAAAATATTTTAACAACTTGTTTTAAACATATAGGCCTTTAACAATTATTCAGTTTTACAATATGTATAACAGTTGCACTTTTTTTCTTCCTAGGAGGATTCTGAGATTCCTTTTACTGAGGAAGATTATCGTAGAAGAAAATCTCATCCTAACTTTATGGATCACATAAATGCTGAAAAACTTGTTCTAAAACTTGGGAAAAATGTATGTTAAAGACCTTCTCTGTTTTTTTTTGTTTGTTTCTTTGTTTGTTTGTTTGTTTTTAGATAAGCTTTTCAAAAAAAACCCAAAAAACAAAAACATACTTTGGTCATTCTAGAGAATTATGTTAATAATGAAAGTTACCAATTATTTGATTAAATTAGTAGTCCATTATATCTTTGATAAATGTGAATATCATCCCTTATTTATAAAATACTAAGTATAGAGAAGGCCATGTTTTAGAATTAATACATAATAGTTATTACTTAACATACATAATTCATAATACAGATCCAATTTTTTTTTCAATATCTACTGAGTAAATCATGCTTATCTCATTAAAAAAAAAAAAAACAATGTTATTACGTTGGTTGTACAAGAGGGAATTAAAGCTGGAGCTTGCATGGGGAAATCTCAAGGGTAAAAAAGATGGACTAAAAGATTTTTACCTTTATCTTTGTAGCAAAAAATTAGGGCCACGCAGCTTTTCTGAGAGAAGCTGCTGACTCGGAGGTCTTGATGAGTTCAGAATCCCAAAAAAATACCTTCTACCATTGACAGCTCATCTCCCAGCTCTGTTCTCAATGGCAGCCCAGATCCTGAATCCACCAATTTAAACTATTCCCACTTAAAACTTTTTGTGAGAAGGAAACCAACCATCAAACAAAACCAAGGCCAGAACTGATAATAATAGCTGAAATGTGACATCTAGTGGCTTTAATGAAAATTACATAGTAACTTGAACGTCCTTAACAGTGACTAAATATGTTGTGTGTAACTGAAGCTTACCAAATCATTGCTTCATTTTATTCATGACGTATACCCAACTTATCTCAAGTAGTAACTTCACATGTGTGACTCGTGACACTAAATAGATTTTTTTTTTTTTTCGGTAAGGATTTGGATCTGTTTTACTGGTTTGTATTTCTCTGGGTGATGAACTGTGGTTTGCATTCCGTAAGTGGTGCAGAACCTACTGTGAGGTAAATGGCAAAACGCCCTACTAGCTACCCGCTCTTTAGGGTAGATGAGAAATGGCCCTTCCTGTGCTTTCACAAGTGTCAGGTTTTTCCTGCTGGGAGACAGAAATTAGTGTACCTTCTGCTGAAGCACATGTGCAGTCTGTCTAGAACAAGCCTGGGAGCTGCTGTTCTTAGGTTGTAAATAATTTCTGTCTTATTACTGCTCAAGAAAAGTTAGTGGGGGAGAACTTGCATTATCTATAATATCTTCTGATTGTAATATTACACGTGATTAACAACAAGTTGCTATATTCAACTGAGTTGAAATAGTTTTTTATTACAAAGATTTATTTTGTAGCAGAAAATTATAAATGCATTACACAAATACAATATGGTGATATATATATACCTGGCATCTCTGTAGATGATGCTTTGATTATACAATCAAATATTGGCTAACAAACTTCATGGTTTTATATCTCTGAAATACTATGAAGAGTGTAGCAAAATATGTTTTTTTCACATGCAAAAATCTAAATGTTTATTCTCTCTGTTGGTAAGTGCAGGTTTGAGATCTTTAGAAAACCAGAATTATTTAACAGTTTTGCTTCAACTAAAAAATATCTAAGTGGTCCTCCATTAAAGGACTTGCTAGAAATTTCTCTCCTTATGGTGATTTAAATATTGTTTCTTCTGTGTATATAACCATTCTCACTAATGATCAAAGCATTATCATTTTACATAAACAGTCAACCAGAACAGGCAAATTTATGACCAGGTTGGTATAATGGTCAGCAAAAAAATACAAGGGTTGACAATGTACAGTTAGGAAAACACTTTATAGTCTACTGATTTTGTTTAAAATTTTATATCAAAATGAAAGCAAAGCAATTATAAAAGTATTGGACTCTCATTTTCCGCTTCTGTAGGCAATCAAATACAAACATAATACAATTGGGAAAGAAAGCTTCCACAGATTTCAGAGTTATATCTCTTGGAAAAAGTAAATTGAAGCATATTTTACCCCGATCACTTCACTGATATACCTAATTTCCAATTTCTTAACTTTTAAGAATTTTTTAGAATTTCAGTTCAAATGCAAATACACCAATTCTGAGCAATTTTTTTCTATTTTAAAGGAAATATTACCAATAAGACTTAAAAAACTAGCGGTTAAACAACAATTGATCTAGCTCCAAATTTTAGGAGAGATAATTTAAACACTTTCTACATTTGATATGCAAGTTCCCAAGTTTCAGTACAAGCTAGTATTCCATTAGCAGTACCGTATTATTATAAAAACTCTTGTTGATTTTACTTCACAGAACAAACATGCATTTTCAACTTATGTTGTTGCTTCAGGAATTCAGTATGGAGCTGGGGAAGGAGTCTTACACTACTTTTTTAAGGTAGATATCCAAGTATGTTTGAAGGTTTGTCTAATATTTAAGGGTAAATTGCATTGGAATTAAATATATGTGTAATAGTTTTGATATCATAGGCTTAATGTTCTTGTGAATGGAATTTACTACTTGATTCCCTTGATATGAGTTTTAGCTATAATTGATTTCCACTCTTTTGGCTGTGTATGTTTTTTATCTTCTCCATTATTTTTTAACAGTATCTCCATTTGCACTCTGCAATCGGAACATATCTGACACACCAATGCAATGAGGAAAAATGTCTTTTCAACATTATATGTTCTTATTTTTATTACAGTTACAAAGTACTAAAAATAACATGTAGCAGGACCAATGAGTTTTCTTAAGAAAAGTCTGTTTTCTTTCTAGGCTGCTTGTATTTCTCAGAATTGTTTACTGCAGTTCCAATAATGGTTCAATAAATCGAATTTTAGAATCTTGAATATGTAATTTTGCCAGTACACAAATACGCTTTTTCCTTCTAACTTCATTATTCACTTTTATTTTCAGATAGGTTGGCTTAGTGAGACTACTGCAATACCTGTTTTTGGACAAGGAAACAATTATATTCCAACCATTCATGTTCGTGATTTAGCAGCGTAAGTAAATAACGTTTCACTTGCACAGTCATTGATAACAAACGAGGTAACAGTTCCAAACCTATTAGGAGAGTACTGAGACTTTTAAATTGGAGTAGAGTGGATTTAAGAATGCTATTTGTCTCTTCTTCTTGAGGGATACAGAGACTTCGATTTCTTTAATCCTAGATATACCTTCTGGAAACCTTACATATCTGTTGCACAGATGCTATGCAGTTAAGAAATTACTGGCTGTGCTGTATGTAAAGCATAGTATCAGTTAACTGGCACAGAACTGAAAATGGATCATAGACTCTACAGCTTAAGTTAGTATTTTGTACAGGTGTTGCTTTTTATCCTTTGAGCTTCCTTACAAAAAAAATACCTATCTGTGCTTCTTTATTGAGGAAAATATACACAGAAACAACTTTGTATTAGGATTGCTTCTGAAAAGTATCTCACAAGAAAAGGCCAATATGCTTCTCAAACTACTGGCCTTGACTGTACTTCTTATGTTCCAGGGTGTTACAAAACATAGCAGACCACAGGCCAAGGTTTCACTACATACTTGCAGTAGATGAGTCTATGCACACTTTTCAAGAATTAATAAAGGTAAGGAATTTTTGTTTCTCAGGTATCTACAAGATTATTAAAACTAGACATTTTTACTTAAGGAGAGGTCTCTAAGCTTCCCCACATTATATTGTGTAATAAAAAATAAAATGATTTTGAAGTCCTCTAAGGGTTCTGTCCTTTAAACAAAATGTATTACTTGGAGTAGATGTGCAGAATTAACTTTGACAGTTGTTCTACCCACAAAGAAGCAAAATTGGTTGTGACAGATTCTTAATGACACTAGGCAGAGTATTTGCAGGTAGGCCAATAATCACACAGAGAAAAAAAGAGCTGAACTCACTCAACTGGTGAGGAGACTCTCTAGCTCTGCAGCACCCCTTCTCAGAAAGCAGCCTAAGTCCAACAGATGCTCTCCCTTCAGTTGCTGACCCTTATATGAGCCCAGGGTGGCTCCACTCTGGGTCCACCCCTTCTGGTCACATGGAGGAACACAGGTACAAACAATTTGCCTGTGCTCCCTAGGCAAGACACACCCTTTCACCATGTGTTCAATCACCAGTTCAAGCTGTGAAGCATCTTAATGCTTCAAGACCTCTGTGTATGATTTGTTAGGGGATCTTTATAAAACTGAAGCAGCTATAGGAAAGATTATAGAATGAACTGACATAGGTACCCTATGAAATCTGGTGGGTCCTTTTGTGGCTGTATGATTGTTTACAAAATAGTAAATAGAAGACAGCTGTAAATTGACAGTTTTTGTGATGGCAGGAAGTTACTAGTGTTGTAGAGAGTGCTGCAAAGAGCTATTTTGTCAGGGAGCTGTATCAGCTCAGGTGAAGACTGGAAAGGTATACCTTGAGAAATACCTTGGGAGATACTTAAACGAATGGTAGATATTTCCAATTTAGGAAGTCTCTGAGCTGAAAATAGCTGAAGAGTATGAGAGTACTTGGAAAAAATATCACATATGTTTTTCCTATTCTTACTTTCGTTTAGGTGTCCACTAGTTGAAACTCTTTGATATAGAATACTAGAATATGTGTAGATTTGATAGCAGTTTTCATGATTTTATGGAATCTGGTGTTTATTTGATATCTATTTTTTACATTTGTTTTAGGTTTATAGGAGTAACTAACATCTATTTAATGATGAGATGGAGATAGTAACATGGAGAGTTAATGGTGGCATTCCATTGATCTGAAAACATTTCATGACTGTTAACAGAATTAAATACTTAAAGAACCTGAAGTGAGAATGCTGAAAAATAAAATAGGTCTCCTAATTGATCTTAAGCAATAAGAAGTTACATAGATTTAGTAGCTTTGGAGTGCTTGTCTGTTTTCGGGTTTGTTTGTTGCAAGCACTGAAGAGGAGACGATATATAACGAAGCAGAGATGTGTAATATTAACACAAAAGTTAAAGTTAGTATGATGTTCTTTAATCAGTAAATCATACCGGTATACTGATTTTCCACATACAGTGTAACATAAAATAAAAAGGATACATTTTATCTCTAGAAATTCTGTTCTTTTCTTTTTTTTCCTAAGAATCTGAGTATATATATTACTATTTTTTTCTTTACAGTGTATCAGTAAAAATGTTGGACCAGGAAAAATTGAGAAGATTCCAAAAGAAAATGCATTCTTGAGTAAAGAGTTAACAGTTAGGTTTTTTTTTTTCCTTTTTTTACATAATGAAAGAATGTAAACTTAGATGTATCATATCATGAAATATATATATCTTTATTTCAGTGAAAAAATAAAACTCTAAAATATGGCTAAACATAAGCATAGAAAATAGGCAAATTAGAATCTAATTTTCAAACAGGCATGTTATTTGAGGAATTATAGCATGATCTGGAAAAGCAGCGAAGCAATGATGTTGCTGGTGTACTAAGCATTCTAGAGCATGCTGACAAAACCTAGAGAAATTGTAATAAATTAGTAGATAAAATGAGGTACTATGAACACAATGAACACAGCATATGTAAATTAAGATGTCTTCATCTACTTATCTGGAATAAACTGTTCATATGTGGAATAAATACGTTAGAACCCTGCCATTTTTAAGATGGTACTTAATGAATTTCTGAAATAATGTTTTTCCCGTGAATAGTGTGAGACCTCTGCACAGTATTGAATAATTGCTCAGTGGTGTGTATTGTAATAATTCTTGACAATACTCAAATATATATAGAAAATATATATTAAAAAAAAAAACCTTAAAAAGTTTGCACTTTGCACAAACCTGCTTTCCCTGTGCTTAAATTTCCCCTGTTCTCTACCCTCCATTCTAGTTTCTAGTTGAAGCCAACAGTGTTCTTTTAACACACAGAGCTTACATGTGTTAAATAAATGTTATTTTGCTCCTTCAGCAAGCACATGTGGATATGTTGCTTGTGAACCTGCGAATGGAAGCTATGTTTTTGAAAGAGACTTTCAACATAAAGTGGGTTGCTCAAACAGGACTGGTAGAGAACATTGAACAGATTGTTGAAGAATACAAGCAAAGTCGAGGACTTCTGGTAATGGTTTGGTGTATGCTATTTTCAAGTGCTTTTTTTCTTTTTTTTCAAATAGAAATGGTCATATAAATAATATGTAGTAAATATAGTAAAAACACATAAAAGACTGATAGTGACATAAAATAAGTGAACATAATTGAAAATTGAATTGAATGCTAATTAAAATGATCATCTAATATTTCCTATTACATCTATAATTTAAACCTTGTAGGTGAAAATAAACTTTCTGATGGAAAATTACTTCCTTGAAACTAGTTTGCAATATACATCATTTTAGATATAGTTGGCATCAAGAAAGCAGTAACTGTGTATTTTTTTATTTTTATTTTTATTTATTTTAGAGTCAATAATTAAATGACCATTTTGTGTCCTTCTTTATACTTAGTGAGCCAGGGTATTAATTGTCATGTAGCTTTCCTTTTACCCTGCTCCATTGTATAATATAATGAACAATTTTTCTGTTTCCTGTGTTAGCTAAATACTTAGAGCATCTGTATTCAAGTATAACGAAGTAGTTATTCAAAATTTTAAGTAGTGTAAACCACCAGATCTTCTGAATTAGGATGTGAAATTAAAGATGTATGATTTTGAGTTATATTTACTATTATTCTGGACTCTTAATGGTAATTATTCAACCACGGGTTAGATAGGCTATAACAACAAATTGTTGGATTTTGATGGATCTGAAATTTTTGAGGTCAAAATAACTATGGTGATGACAAGTCTATCTCAGATGGGAAATAGTTGCATTTATATAATAGAATACCTGCCACCTAATTCTAGAATCCATTGTATTCTATCTATGGGGTTGTGTTCTGTCTCTTTTGACTGTTTAACTTCTAGTAGTGCCACTATAAGTTGATCTACGAATCTATTAAATAGAAATGTGCCTTCTTCTCAATAGCTGATGCTGTACTATTAAATTAACTGTGTTACTCAAAGACAGTGGATGATATAGATGATACTCACGAAGAAGGTACATACTTACTGTAAATTAATCTAAAACGTATTTTTAGTTTTAATTATTAGTTATTTCCTATTAGTTATAGGGAAAAATTGTTCATTTTAGATAAAGAAAAAAATCTATATTATTTGAATGACATTACATCTTCATCTTTTTTTTCCCAGCCTCTCAAAGTTTACATTCATGGTCCTCCAGGGGTTGGTAAATCTACCATTGCTGAAGAGATCTGCAAGCACTACAAGCTACATCATATTAAGATCAAAGATGTGATTTCCGAATCAATAGCAAAACTGGTGTGTGACTTTAAGATGCTTGGCATCATTTAAACTGAACTTAAACTCCATAATTTAGCTATTTAAGAATGACCGAAGGCAATAATCATATTCCAACAAAATGTTTTGAGAAATGACAATATACTGATGACTGTTGGCATTATTCACTTTCTTCTTTTCTGACCTGAAAAATACATTACCAAAACAATTTCAGACTTTAGAATGGAAATATTTTTTACATACTTATGATCCTTGGGGATGCACTGAACTCTTGAAATTAAAAATCCTTTTAAAGACTGAAGATTACTCAGTGTCTCACTGTCCAGGAGTATATGTGGGTACTTGTTTGTTTGTTTGTTTGTTTTATTACATCCATGTGTGTAAGAAAATTTGGCCATAGAATTTCTGAGCCAATTCATGTTTCTCATCTCGCCTTCAGGAGAAAATTGTGGCTCCTAAAGAAGAGGACTCTGACAGTGCGAGACAAGAGGGAGAAGAAGGAGAAGATGATGAAGAAGAGGGCGAAAATTTAGAAGAAGCACATGAGTTGTTAGCTGGAATTAAAGAAAGCATGGAGCAGAATGCAGGTAGGAAATATTAAGTACTAAAGTGGGACTATCTTTCTACTACTTCATACATTTTATAGAATTATTTTTCACTCCCCAGTTTATATATATATGTAATCACTCTATATTCAATATCTTTAGATTGTTAGCCAGATTTTTTTCATCATGTGTTTTTTTTTTTTTTTTCTCAGAACAGAGTGCGTAATTTAAATAATACAAAGTAAAAAGTGAAGTAAGTCAATGTCAAATTTGTGAAGTAAGGTATTCCAGTAAGAACAGTACTGGCAGTATTTAGTCTGCATGCCTTATTTTGTTGTTAAAAATGATAAAGCCTTTTAAGATGTAACATATTTTAAAGATAACATTAGTTTATAATATTTAAGACTACTAATAGCTGAAGCAAAACAACAGGAAAGTGGAGGCAATGTTTGCAAGAGGATAAAATCTAGGTAAAAACAAACTTTTTTGCTACGGTATATTTTCTCAATAATGTAGTTCGAGTTGATAAGTTACTTTATTTCGCAGTCTATTTATCTGTAAATAGAACTTGCAAAACCTATTTCATGTTATTTTGTCTTGCTTTAATTCTTATTGTTAATTGTGAAAATAAAACATTTGGTTTGTCACATGCTTTTTTCTATTGTTTCTTTACTTTTTATATAAAAATCTGACTGAATTATTCTAAAGTATCTAATTTCATGTTTTGTATCCTTGAAGTTCCAATATTTATATGATTGCAACATTTATATGATTGTAATTTTATTTTATAGCTACATATATAGCTTTATATTCTCTAAATATAAAAGCTATCTATATATAGCTTTATATTCTATAAACCTTTAACAGCACGTAGAGATTTAAAATACATATTTTTTTGGAATCTAAAAATTGTCTCTTATAAATGAATAAAATTGTTAGTAAAATAATTTCAGATATTCTTTTTTTCATAAACTAGGTACTTAATAACCTTTTTGTTTTAGGTCGTCTAGATGATCAGTACGTTATTAAACTCTTTAAAGATAAGCTCAAATCCATGCCTTGTAGAAATCAAGGGTATGTTTTGGATGGGTTTCCAAAGACCTATGACCAGGCAAGAGATCTTTTTAACTGTAAGTACTGCTGCTTTCATTTTTATTGCTGCTGATACTGTCATAAATTTTATTTTTCTTAGTATCTTATTAGTTTAAGTGTATCAATGCTGTTTTGACTGCAGAGCAGAACACAAAGCAGTTGTTTTCGTGTGATGCTTTAAAAATTTAAGAAGGATTGTAATTGACTGTTAAACATATTAAGCAAGATGTTTCTGAGATGATCTTTGCTGGCAATGTACTAAATAAATACACAAATAAGGATGATACTTTCTGTGTTGAACTACTCTACACAAGAAAGCTCTAAGACAGATTTTCTTCATAATATACAAGAGCTACTTAGTGAGGGGATACAGCCAATTCGTGTTCTGTGAGTTAGAGTGGGTATATTAGATGAGCTTCAATGGATGCAACTTAAGTGGAGTTCCACAATATACATTTCAAATTGTTAGCCAGCACTATGTATGAAAAGCAAGAATCAACTCCATAAATTAAAAGATAGGATTTTAAGAAAAGCAAAACCTAGTCTTGTTCATCTTAATGTGATTGGTTATAAACCACCTTGTTCAGCTGATACTCATCAAGCAGCTGAGCCAACTGGCGGAGAAGAGTAGACAACATCAGAAACCATTTTAACCACACTGTTCAAAGCCATTTCTACACACTGCTCCTAGCTGTGTCTCTTTCGTGGAGGAAAATACAAAGCAGCAGGAGGGGCCAGGGATGGAAAAGTAGTATGCGGACATATTTTGTAACAGTGTATGCAAAAGAATGCCTTGCTGAGTAGCTAAACAGCTATTAGTGTCCCATGATAAATCTGTGGTGGTTGAAAGCATGCATTCCTTAACAGCTCTCTCTAAACTGGTGTAGGTTTAGATTATTCAAATTATCATAATTGTTGGGAATTTTTTTTAAGTATTTGTATAGGAGAAATTATTTGTAAATACAATAGCATTGTTACCTCAAATGATAATCTCAATTACATATTGCTTTTGTTTTAGTGGAGGAAGAAGAAGAAACTACAGGCAAAATACCTAAATATGATAAAATAATCACACCTGGTAAGTTTGACTTAAAAAACAACAACAACAACACAAAGTTTTCAAATATTGCTGCCACCAACAAGAAGTCCAGAATATCACTCCATTCTGTTCATATTACATTTAAGATAAACAAAATGTCTAACTCATGAAACACGATTGCCGTAATATTTGAAAGTAAGCACTTAATCAAAATGAGCGTTTTGACTTTGTGTGTTTTTCTCATTCCTTTCTTTTCCTAGAAATGCCATCAACTGTTGGTTTATATTTACATTATGTATCTATTTGTGTTCATTTGTGATTTTAAATTTATTATTTAAAAAAGATAGATGTGAAAGATGAAAAGTCAAGGATAATGTGTTCTTCTTCACAGAATTTGTTATATCTTTGACTGCATCGGATGAATTTCTCAAAAACAGAATAATAAATCTGCCAGAAAGTGTTGTTGCTGGAACTCATTATACTCAGGACTGGTTTCTGCAATCTTTGAATAACTTCAGGGAGATAAATGCAGAAGATGAGACTGTTCTCAACTATTTTGATGAACTTGAAATACATCCTCGGTTTATTGGTATGAAATGATAAAATTCTTAGCTGAAGTATGAATAAAAATTCCTATTGTCACAAAATGTAAATTTGAAAAAGTATATTACATATATAAATAATATTTTCATTAACATATCAGAATGAATATACAACAAATATTTAATTAAATACCTGCAAAAATATCTGTATGTTCTTAGGGATTCTGAATTGATCTCATTAGATACTATAGGTAACATGTTTTGTAGATTAGGTTTTGTTTTAATCATTCAGCTTTGCAGTCCAATTGACCAAAATAGTTATATGACATAATTTATGAACCTCTGCTCTTGCCATCTTTCTGGACTGCTATACTAATATATTTTCATGAACTTTATAGTTGCTTATATTTTTTTCTTTAAATTCATCCTCTGATGCTATGTCAATGAATGGGTATTCTACAAGGATGAAATTATTAAACATTGAAGGTGTAAGGTTAGTAGTGCATCCACTTTCTTTTATACCTGTATGTGAGATAATTTTTCTTCCCTACATGTTATCCAGAAAGTCGCTATCACTGGGAAATCTTGAGGAGATGGTTCTAATCTGATTATTCAAAAAGTGAGAATGGGATAATAACATGCCATAGGCAAAGCGCCTTTAAACTGTGGAATAGAGAGGGGAAGAAAAAGAGGAGAAACAAAAGAACAAGAGAAAACCGCAACTAAAAAGTTGCTGATATTTGGAATGTACATTTGAGATGAGTTATGGAAAGTTAATTGTTGAACAGTCATTGATTAATGTCAATCATGGAGACTATATTGTGAATAAGACTACTTAAATTGTTAGGAAATGTTGTGGTGGAAAAAAATAGCACATGATTATTTTTACATTTAGAATTATTTCAGAGTTATGCTTCTGTCTTTTAGTTTTTAAGTATCCAGGTGCTGAGTGATTTTTGTGTTATTTACTGACTACTTTCTCATGCAGTTTTCTGCAAAAATCTTATCTCCCATCTTCAATTCATAAAAGGAAGGAGATGATAAGAAGGAGATATATTTGGTTTTCCTGTCTTCAGCTGATGTTGCTTTTTTTATTATTGTATCCAAACAGTAAAAATGATTGTCTTAGAGTCCTGGGAGGTTTGGAATGCAGGTTAGCTAGCACCTTCATCCAGCTAAAACTGAAGTAACTTTGTTGCAGAGTGAATGTTAGTAAATACTGAGAAGGTCTGATGTCATAATTTAACTTGCACACTTTTGGATATGAAAGTAAGTAGCACTGTCCAAGACACTGTTTTATTTTGTTGAGGACTATGAAGTGTATGCTGTACACTGCAGTGCTTTATGCTGAGAACCATGTCAAAAAATTATTCTAAAACTCTAGTTAATTCCAAATAAGGATACTCAATGGTCTACTAGCCTTACCTATTGAGGTATCACAACTGTCACATTCAGTGACTTCCAGATTTTTTCACATTCAATTTGTAGTGTTGATTTCCATCTTAAAAGCAGCAGCATCTTTAGATCCTGTTTATCTCTGAGTATCTTTCCCTATATTTGCATGATTCACTGTGATTGCTGCCCACTGAAGTATACAAGCATATAGCTTTACATAAAGAATGACTACAAAGATAATTTCTGTGAGAAATCTTCACCTCTGTGAATACCTGTCCATTGTGGCTGATGTTGCAGTTAGTTTATCAGAAGTGCTGAATTAATATCATCAGATTTAAATGGATAACTGACTTGTGTCAGTCAGATTCTGAAGGAAGTTGTCTGTATCCTTAGTGGAGAATTGTTGAAGAACTGTGTTGATTCATTAAATACTGAATCATATCAGTCAAATGTTTCTTCCACCGTAATTTTAGAAGATCGTAACATATGGCCCTATGAATTGCATTATAGGATTCTTTTTTTCCTGAGCCTGAAATATGATTAGTACAAAGGAGGTAGGCTTCAAGATTCTGGAAATTGTGTTTTAGTATAGTGACTCACTTCATGAGGTCTGCAAATCAGTTATCTTTCTGCATTGTTATTTTCATCTGCAAAATGGGGAAGATGGAACGTGCACATTAGATGATCTACAAAAAGGAATATTAAAGTTATAACAGTTTCCTTTGATGACCTTAATTTATGAGGACTTTTGGTGATCTTTCCTCTCTTTTAGAATCAAGGCTTTTTTTATTATTATTTAAAATATATTTTTAGTAGATATGCATTTAATTATGATTGCTGTAATATTTGTGTTGCAGTCTTGCTTGGTCATCTGAGAAAAGGCTGTATTCTTTAAGTCCTCAAATTCAATGCCAAGAATGTTCTTAGCAGTATTTTAAATGACTAAAACGTTGTCTTGCACTGTAATTTTTATATACAGCTGCAGCTAAAATTGTGGAATTTATGTACTGATGGCATAAAAAAATATTTCAGTTTGGAATACTTCAGGAATGTAATTCTCGATATACTGAGAATGAAGAACTCTAAAAGACATTTCATTATGTAGAATCATGTTATATTTCTACCTTGATTCATCATCAGAGTTTGGACTTCAGATTCAAATGACAGACATGCACTCTTAGAATAATTGTAATAGTAATGATCTAGTATCTTCTGTCTGAATTAGTGAAAGAAATGAGAAGCAAGAGTGAAAATATTGGAGTTTGTTGCCAAATGCTAGCAACCTATTGTGTAATCTATGATACAGTACAATACGATACAATATCTACGATATTGTGACCCTACCATACAGGGTCAGGAGCTGACCGTTTTGTGCCTGTAGATAAGGTGATATTTAAGATTGGCAAAAGGAACATATCTGATACTAAAATAACTTCATTTGCAAATTTCAAAACTTAGAAAGCTTGCAAGTGTTAAACAGAATAGTTGTAAAAATTATTCTAATACATTTCTCCCTAATATCATCATCTGAGAAAGACACAAACTATTTTAGCCTAAATTAATAAAGAAAACCAGATGTAGAAAGTTTCATTTTGCCTAGGGGGAAAAAAAAAAAAAAAACAACCATTAATAAGCAACACAAAACAACATACCGTAATTGAAAATGCAAACAACACGAACACTGTAAATACGTAGGTCTTGCAGTTATTCATTACTGGCTTGATAATTGAGAATAGCCTTGAAATATTTTCTCTTGTATTGTTTTAAAGACGTAGCCAAATATGAAGATTTTGAGAACAGATTTATAGTAAAAGAGATCATCAAAGAAATTGGGGAACCACGAAATTATGGATTGACAGATGAAGAAAAGGAGAGTTTGGAACGTAAAGCAGCTGAGGAATGCCTTGCCCGAGAAGCTAAAGAAGCAGCTGAACAGGAGCGTAGAGAAGCTGAGGAAAGGGCTGAAAGGATAGCAAATTGGGAAGAGTGGGTAAGTCAGTACATTTTTGGGGAAGACATTATTATTTGTGTGTTTTAGAAAGTAGAAGCAATAGGGCTTTCAGCATTGTTGTGTAAGAATACATGGAAAGGGTGGCATAAATTCTCTAATTCCTTATATTGTACTTTAGATCTGGCTAGTATCGATCAGTTCAATATTCCAGGTATTATTGAAAAGGACTGCCTGAGGCAGGCTGAAGGATGCTTCAGCTTCACAGCATTTGCACATACTTTTTGCTTTTTTTACTTTGCCACTCCTAAAAGATATTTTAGGCAAATAACATGAAATGCATATTATAAGGAATTTCTTGTTCACACCTGAATCACAGCTGAATCCATGGCGGTTTGTTCTTTTTCCTACCAGAAGGCTGTTCTTCTACTGTCTCCAGTTATAGTTATTTAAAAGGAAACTGACCATTCTATGGAAAAATCATTTTCTTACATTTGGATGCCTTTATATATCTATGGGAGAACTATAACCTAAAATTGCTCACCTTTAATAGGTGCGTTTAATATTGCTCTGATGTTGGCTTGTAAGAGTTTTCTTTACTTCTGTACTTATTTTCTGTTTCATTCAAGAGTAATTGCCGTTCTGTACTCCCATAAACTTGCCTAAGAGATTAGTAAAGGTAGTTAACGTATCTTAAACATTCTAACTTTCAAGAAAGTGAACTGCAATATGCAGAGCCGAAGTAGGTATTAAAATAATATCTATACTTTGGACTATTATTATTAAAATAATATCTATAATTTATCCTTTTAGGATAGATAGAGATAAAGGCCTATAGGCAGGTGCTCAAGAAGTCTGTGCAATTTGCCCTTGAGATTGTACTTTAGCTGCAATCTGAGGAAAGTGACCTAAAACCACTTGCAGAATTTATTCTGTAGCATTTCTGGACTCAGTTAAAAAGGAAAATGTATTTTTCAAATAACGATTTATCAGTTTTATATGAATGGTTGCTTTTGTGCTAAGCCTTGGGTATGCAAAAGCAGTCTTCAAAGTCTCTTCTGCTTGCTGTATCTATATATGACTACGGCTACTAATGAATAAAATGAGAAGAGTGGAAAATAAACATGTTTTTGAGTAATCTTTTAGCTAAAACTACTGCAGTATTTTCTAGCCTATTTCCCAAATATTTTATTGAAATGGGAGCACCTGAAAACTTTAGAATAAATGTCCTTTTAGGTGTTAAGATGGGAGAAATAAAATGATGTTGCTAGGGAGGTTTTTGTCATGCTCTCTTTGCTGTCCTTGGTGTGCCATGTTGTCTAAATTTAGCAGTCCATATTTTTTCTGGTAACTGTGAGTTTTAAAGTTCTACCTATGGCTTTTAACACTACATTATTTTTTTTTGTCTAGGTAGTCATCGCTATTTAGTCAACTACTATTTAGTAGCTCTTATTAATGTTATTCTTTGTTGCTTTGTAAATTATTTGTAGAATAAACATCTTGAGGAAGTTAAAAAACAAGAACAAGAATTATTGGAAGCCCAGTCCATTCCACTACGAAACTATTTAATGAGGCATGTCATGCCAACACTTATGCAAGGGTTAAACGAATGCTGTAAGATCAGGCCAGATGATCCAGTTGATTTTCTGGTAAGGTGATTATTTTATTATTATTTTATGTTAGAAAAACCCTAGTGAAAATATTCATAGATAAAGACTCTGTTAAAATAAGCACTTAAACTATTTTTGACCTACTTTCATTATAACCATTAATTATCTGCAATGTAAGTGAGCAGTGATTATTGTGAAAATTAATGTACCCTGTAACTATATGGGATCATTTGACACTGTGCATCAATCCCGTTTTGCTACAAGTAACTGGAGAAGTTACTTAGTTTTGCTTTGGTGCTTAGGCTCTTCTGCTTTTCTTATGGTACCCTGCCAATTCTGCTGTAACGCTGAGGCATGTAGGAAGAGAAGCATCACTCTCTACTCTGCTTACACCCCTCTAGATACAACAGTACTATTTGAATAATAGTCTTCAATAATCTCTTTGCAATACACAAATAAATTAATGAGTGAATCTATTAAGACTCTCACAGAACAATTCCAGTTGCAAGGGACCTCTAGAAGTTACTTAGTTCAGCTTTCTGCTGAAAGTTAGGGTCAGCACTGAATTCCCACGAGGATTCAGATGCTGTAAATCTGTCTCTGTATGGCTGTTCTTGCTCTGTTCCCTAGAAGGTTTTTAACAAGCAATTGCTATTTTTAATGAAGAGAAATTTTCAACTAATGAAAAGCTTAGAATGAATGTTAGCTGTAGGACTAAGAGATCTTTCCTATTAACTGCAAAACTTTGTAAGAACTGTATTATGTAGTCTTTTGGGTCCAGAAATCAGGTCCTAAGGTACTTCCTGGAATTTTGGAGTAACAAATACTGTCATACAGGTGGGGTCAATGATACCAACAGGCAAAATGAGGTTTGTAAGAAGTTTCTTTTAGGTATCTGACAGAGATGGCATTTTAGACACATTTAATACTTGCTGCATTTTTTTTCCCAGTATATTGTTGTTATTTTGTATACATTTTAAACCAGAGACTTGAAAATGACTTTGAAAATCTTCTGTTTGCAGGCAGAATATCTCTTCAAGAACAATCCTGATGTCAAATGAGATAGCATTAAATCCTAACAGCTGTAGAAACTGATAAATAGAAAGGGAGAACGTTCCTGATGTTATTTACAGTAAAAATTCTTAGGCTTAGTTTTGTTCAAACACTATCTTAATAATGTCCACTTTTTTCACACTATACTAGTATGTGTCATTGAGTTTTTAATAGTCCTTTTACTAAAGTACTACACATTGATTAATACACAAATGTATCTACTTCATGCATCTTCTTCTAACTGTGAATCTTAAGAATCTGTTTTTTTTCTCCTGGATTTTCTTCAGTTAGATATTGTATTTAAACAGTGTATTCCTGCTATGATCCATAAAGGAAGTCAGCAGGGAGCCCGAGGAAAGTACTCTCTTCTTTAGACTTTTTTTTTTTTTTTTTTTTTTGTGTGTGTGTGTGTGTGTGTTTAAGTTCCTAGATGTTGCCAGTCCAAATTACCACCTGAAGCAACTAAAGACGAAATACTTGGTTATTTTAGAACAATTTGTAGTTTGAGACTGTATTTTTTTAAAGCAAGGGTAAAAATAAGACACAGACACACACAAAAAATGCTTTTTGTGTGGAATTGCTATAATACATGTACTTTCCTAAGAATAAAATTTTGAGCAGCTTGTGCAAAGTATAACTTTTTTTTGTTTGATGTTCAGGACTTGATCCTCGTGGATCACTTCCACCTTGGGCTATTCTGTGATTCTAAGTGTTTGAGATGGATGTAGTCTACTGCAGACAGACCTTTCATAACTTATTATTAGAAAACGGTCTTTCTGCTCTGTGTGGGATATAAAAAAGAAAATAGTTCTGATGTAGGTGAGTAGGAACGAAAGCTAAGCACAGGCCTGAACAGAATTCCCTCATTTATTCAACGAAGAAACGAGGTGGAGGGGCCTTCCGCAGGCGGCCCCTTCTCAAGCCTCAAGGGCTCTGGCGCCGGGCATGGGTGCGAGAGCCGAACTGCCTGCAGCCACGCCGCATTAGTTTCCATGGCAGTTAAAGGCTCCCTCGCTGCCCAGGCGGGCCGGCGCCAGCGCGGAACCCTCCGTCAGAGCTTCGCCCCCTTCCCGGCAATCCCTTCAGCGGGGTCGCCCCGCGTGAGCCCGGCGGCGCCGAGGTTAGAGGGCTGTCCTGCCGCGCCGTGCGCACGCGCCGCCCCACGGCCGTTAGAGCTTTGTTTTCAAACCCCGGCATACTTCCCGCTGGAACTACAGCTCCCAGGATGCCTCCCGGCACCGCGGCCAACTGAGCGTGCGCGGACGAGCTAGCGTGCGCGCCGTGCGGGGGTGGCCGCGCCGCTGCGTAAGGCCCCCCCCGTTCTAGAACGTTGCTGTGGTAGCGCCCGGGCGCCATGTTAGAAGGCCGGAGGGGAAGAGGAAAGTGAAGCGGCGGCGGCCGGGCCCAACGAAGGGCTTTCTCCTCCCTCCGAGCCCTCGCCCCCGCCCCGGCCCCTACCATGGTCACGGTTCCCGCTTCCCGGCGGGGCGAGTGACCGGTCCGGAGGCGGCAGCGGTGGGGGAGGACGAAGAACAAGAGGAGGAGGGAGAAGGGGAAGACGCGGCGGCGACGGTGGTGGTGGCGGCGGCGGAGGAGGAGGAGGAGGAGCCGGAGAGACGATGCCGTTGTAAGTTGGAACCCTCGCAGAGCAACTTACAGGCCCGCGGACCGCACTCGGCGCTCTCTGCCTCTCGCCCTTCCCGATCCCTGCCGGCCGCGTGCCCTTCCGGTGCCGCAGTGTGAGGGGCAGCGGGCCCGGCCCGCCCCGCTCCTGCCTCCTCCCCGCACCGGAGGAGACGCTGGCGCGGCCTTTACTTTATCGCTGCTGTATCTTTGGTGGTCTTTTAGCTGCCGGAGGTTGAGGGGATGTGCGTGGGGCTCTCGTAGAACGCTGGGTCAGGCGGCTTCAAGCGGGAGCGCTGCGCGTGTTTATATCCCGCCGCCAAACGCGAAGGTCTCCTTTCCTTCAGGAGTGCCGGTGAAGTCTCTCCCACAGCCCACGAGCGAACGATTTTTCCTCATTACGCGGGCGGAGGAGACCCAGGCGGCGGTTCTCACTCGGTCCCAGCCCAGCCCCTGTCCTTGCGGAACTCCCCCGGCCCGCGGTGACTCCCGCACGCCGCTGCGGGGCACAGCGCCCCCTGGCGCCCTTTCCGCCGCCACGCGGGGCCGGGGACTCCTGCACGCAGCCTCGTGCCTGGGGCCCGCCGCGCCGGCACCCCGCCGGGGGCCTGCAGGGCCGAAGGGAGACGCGGCTCTGGCCTTGTTTCCTCACTGCTTCCGTTTATTCCGCCCCTTCCTCTTTTTTTTTTTTTTTTTCTTTTTTTCTTTTTTTCTTTTGCTGCCGATTTGACGGCACATGGTTGAGATGAGAAAACTCTTTTGTTCCGTAGTGCAAATGTTAATAGATTATTTAGCCTGAATAAGTCAAGGGAGCAGTGATGGGTAAGGAGTCAGGTGACTTCTAGAAATAAGGTATGTGTATATTTGAGAGAGGGTGGGACGTTGAATTCCAGATAATTTGGAATTACTACAATCACTGTTGTTTGTGCGTAGAGGTCACATACAGAATAGCCTGGTTTGCTTGTTGTACTTGTTTTATTGTGTCTAAAATACTGCTCTATTCATCACAGTGCAGATAATTTGAAACAAAAATTTGTGGCAGGGTCAACACAGTGGGTGAAGGTAGTAGGGAAAATGGTCTTCCCCAGACATTTCTGAGGTATGTGTAATGAGAATGTAGTGTGTCATAGATAAGTTTTGCACGTGTTCATTATGGGAACAAAAAGTTGCCAGAAACTTTGGAGTGTGCTAGGTTGGTTTTTCTTTTTTTAATTCATAGGTTGTTTTTTTTCTTTGTTTCTTAAGGAAAACAGGAAAGTCAAACACTTTCTGTCTGCTTTCATTGTAGTTTATTTTGCTGTGACTGTAAATTCCAACTGTTTCATAACAACATTCAAGGTTTTGTGCTATTTCTAATGAATGAATTGTAACACTAATGATCTTCTACTTTGAAAGGTGTGGAATTCCGTGCTCATTTTTCTTAAAGTTGATGTTTGATACCTTAACTACAAATTTTTAAGTAACATTGTACAGTTTGAGCTGCAGATCACTTCCTGATCTTTCAAGACCACCCTTTAAATTTTATATTTGAGGGTGCTGTCTGCTATTGACAAGCCAAGTCAGGGCTGATCTCTCATAACCAGCAGCTTTCATAAGTCTTTATGTCAAAAGCATGAATTTGAAGTTCTCAGGAAGTGTGCAACGTACGAGGTGCTTCAGTTGTATGGGAGCAAACTCAGGTTCCATTGATGCCAATAGCTGGTGTTTTTGAAAAAGCCTTTTCATGGTTAATAAAAGCATTACATTTATCTTAGACACTTATCAGTGTTTATCGTGGTTCTCATTAATTCCTTGTGTAAAAGAAGAGATTTCCTTTATGTAACTAACTTTGTAGGGGTTTGTGTTTGTTTTTTCAGGGGCTTGATGGAAACAAAAGTAAAAAGAGAATATTTCTCCTGTTATAAAGATACGTTTTAGTGAACTGTTAGATAAAGGGTAGTCGTTGGTGAGCGTTATCTAGAACATAGGATGGCAGGGAGAAATGAAGCTCACTGAGCTTCATATATTTCAGAAAGGGCGAGATTTTATGGAGAAAAGTTTTGCAATCAATGAAATAGTTGCTGTGTTTCCGTAAATTGATGGTGCGGCCTCTTCATGTAACCTGGGCCTTTCTGTCTCTCCAAACAAATAGCAGTATGAATCTGTCTCTTGTTAAGCTACTGATATTATTGCATCTAAAGCTTCTCTGCTGAACTTACGTGTTTGCTGAAGTCTTTGTAAAAATCTTTGTAAAAAAACTTTTTTTTTTCTTTAACCGTAAAGGGAAAAAGTACACAGAATCAGCGTTCTGAACACTTAAGTGTCAGAGGTGCTATGAAAGTTGTTGGTACTGCTAGCTGGCCTTAGTGTTTTGGGGCATGGGTAATGGTTTGGTTTTTTTCCAGTAGAAAGTCAAGTTTATAAAAAATGTTACTTCACGAGTGGGATGAGGTAACTGTTGTGTTTCTGAACAGAGCTCAGGTTTTTATAGACTGAATTTTGGAAGGAATTAAATGCTTACTAATTCCAGAAGGCACCAGAGATACTTCAGAAGAAAACTGGCTTAAAGTTTTTATAGTCAAGAGGAAACTCGTGTAAAAAGCTCAGCTGAAGATGAATTTGTTGGATGTTGTACAGTAGGAACCATAAGGCAAATGGGTGCTTTTGCAGTAGTTTTCAGTCTTCTACTGTGACTCCAGGAAAAAAAAAGTTTGATACCTGTGAACACAGAGGTACAACGCAGTACTTGGGAATGCAGTTATTTTGGAATGGGTGAATTTCACCTTGGAGGCAAGTTAATCTCTTAATACTGAGACATTTCATCCGAT
This sequence comes from Pavo muticus, assembly GCA_016647715.1. Taxonomy (NCBI): domain Eukaryota; kingdom Metazoa; phylum Chordata; class Aves; order Galliformes; family Phasianidae; genus Pavo; species Pavo muticus. The sequence continues at coordinate 193,932 of JACDJE010000016.1, read as the reverse complement.
TCCTATCTTTGTTGCTTCCCGATGTTCAGCCTTACAGAGTTCCTCAAACTACTACCTTGAGTGTTTTGTCTCAAGAACAGCAATAAATCTCGGGTGGCCTTTTTTTTTTCCTTTAGTTGCTGCCTGCACAGTCCAGTAAAAGTTTCAGCAGTTTAAAGTAGAAGAACATCAGAAACTGTTGTTGCTAAGAATGTTATGGATGGGTGTGTGTCTGGACATGCTGTTTGTGCTGTTCTGTACAAAGACTGTCCCAGACAGATGAGCCAGAGGGATCTTGAGTATGATTGCCATAGTTGAATCTCTTCTTCCATACTTCTGTTGTTTGTCATTGCATCTGATTTAGGTGCCTTGAGCGTACCATGTTGGCAATTTACACACTTTATTTTTTGCTGAATTTTGAAACCTTTTGCTCAGAAAGGGCAGCTGGATTGTCTTAAGGTGAAATGTGTGTTTCCCAGTGATGGGTTTTTGCAGGCTGCATTGAGACTTTTCCTGTATTCCTGAAATGTTGTGTGTAGTGGTTAATACGTTAGCATTAAACAAAAACTTTAATTTGAAATTGACATGATCAATCCCTAATGGAGAAGTCTTCAAAATAAACAAAACTTGTTAAGACATTCTGTGAAATCTAACATACTGGAACTTGAGCTTTGTGAATTTAGCCCCAGTTGATTGATCGGATGTTGTGATGACCAGCATTGCTTCAGGAATCTAACTTAGCTGGCTTATCAATATTTAAGACAGACTGGATTTTACTGATGTAGTCAGTGGGGGCAAATAGGATAGTTGTTGAGAGTGCTTAAGATGTACATTCATATCTGGAGGCAAGACTGAGCCAGAATTCCAGACTGAAGTTAAACATTTAAAGTTAACTTTCTGTGGGTTGCTGGTACTATTTTAGGACAGCCTGTGTTTTTTCTTGTTTCGTCAGTGTTGGCTTTGTGTGTCTGGACATGATAATAACACAATAACTTATTTTTTTCTACACTGTTGTAAGATGATTTCAGCTGTGGCTGTATTACCTGGATTTATTCTTTTTGATTCAGTATTTATTGATAACTGTAAGATATGACCTGTTTTGGTTTCTGAAGGAAAAAAAAAAAAGTATCTTAGCTATGTTTCTGTAAACTTAGTATAGACTAGAACTTTGTGTGAGGGGGCTGCTAGGGGGAAAAACTACGTTATAGGTGTTTTTTTTCTGAGAGTTTGAGATTAATGTTTGAATATGAGTTATTGCATGCTTTGAAATTAAACCGCTGTAGCTCAGCTCCGGTTTGCTGATGGTGTAAACTGCTTGAAAAGCGTATGCTCCTTAAATGTTCAGGACAAAATAAAGGAAGAGCCACAGTGTCTTTAGTTTAAGTCTACATTTTTTTTCTGCAACTTTTTGTACTGAGTTATTGGCAAGTATTTTATATTCATAGTAGTGCAAGAGCCAGATCTTTGTGTGTGTATGTGGTTGACTGGAAATAAACATCATCAGCCTCAAACAATATCGTAATCTTCATGATCTTAAAAGTTTAGTCTCGTTAAAATGAGTAAGTAAATAAGCATGGTTTGAGTTGTCTGCTGGGCTCTGATAGGGCCTACCAAATCTACCCCTTTTGTTAAGATTGAATGGTTGGGTTGGGACTTTCTGTTTTAGTTTAATACTCTTTGTTTTTTGTTAATGCTTAACTTCAATGACAAGCTGACTTGACTAGCCTTCCCACCCCCAGTTCTAGGGACTTAACTTTCCTAATCCTCTCAGTTAGAAGGTTAGTGTTGATGCTGGCCTGTCCTTTTCTTCTGTGGTCTAGGATTGTTAGGTATTTTCTGGTTAAAATGGAAAGTGAATACAACATTAAAAATAAGCACACGATGTTAAATTCTATTTTTCAGTTATAATTTATTTTCCATTTATTGAGCTGTGGGCAAATGCTTTATTTGAAGTTTGTTTTTTCATCAGAGGTAGAGGAAGAAACATATACTTCTAATTGTTGTATTTTTTCTGTCACTTAAATAAATAGATGAACGTGAGTTACGTAGAACCTGATTGATTTTTTGCATCCCCAAATGAGTTTTACACAAACTTTCCATGCTGAATACCGTTTCTTCTATACTTTGCTGATACCTTTTGATATGCTGTTGTACTGAGGGCAGTCTTCTGAGTAATGCTTGATTTGGCACCATAAGACCAGTTTGATATATGAATATAATGATTACAAGTTCACTAATAGCGTGCTGCCTGATTTGTGCAGCTGTGCCCAGGGAGCCAACTCACAACTCCCTTATTAGTCTAGCGGTGTTCAATCAATCAAAACTCACATGGCTTGATCTCTGAAAGAGTTTTGGCCATGCCCATGCAGAAGTCACATGACTAGCTTAGTGAATGGTGCAGTTTATTAGCAACAGATTACAGACTCGTTTAGATTGCTGGTGATAATTCACTATCTGCAGAGTATGTGAGGTTAACCAAGAATAATGCAGAGCGCATGCAAAGAACTAAGAGTAATACAGCCTGGTCCCAAGTGCGCTAGGTTATAAAACGAGCTCTGCAGAGATTACTGTTTCTCTACCAGCATAGCGGAGTGTGTGAGCCTTTTCCAGTAGGTGTCAGTATAGAGCAGGAAGAAAGGCTCAGCTTGTCGACAGATCACATGAGCCAGGATGTCCTGTCTTGTCTACAGTGGTACCCTCCCCCATATTCTCTCTCTCTCTAAGCCACTTCATGCTATTTCTTATTCAACAAGTGGAGCTTGAGTCATGCTAGTCATTACATACTTTTATTCAGATTGGTGTAAAATTCTCATGCCTTGCTTTTAAAGGTATAGGATAAAATTCAGAGTGCATGCTCAGTGAGGAGTGGTCGTGCCTTTGAGATGGTAGCTTTTGGGATGGAGGTGTGTTTTGGTATTAGAATGAGCAAAGTTCACCAAAGGATGGCATTTTATCAAAAAGATGACAGACTTTTGGCCAGGGTGGCAGGTAAGCAGTTTGGCGCCACCAGGTCCCCATCTCAGCATTGTTCTTAGGGTCAGTACATCAGGTTCTCCTGTGTTGTGGACACCTAAGGTTGCCTAGGGAACTACTGTGGATCACAGAACTTGGCCACGGTGTATCCATTTCGCTCCAACTTCCAGTTAATGGCACACCTGTTACACTCTGCTCTCATACCTCTGCTATATCTTATGCAGATATTACATGTATGTGAAGGAGCTTGTAGAATGGCCTTAACTTCAGTAGATGTCAATAGAGAACTCGGTCAGCATTAATGACTTGACTTCAGGAGTCTGCTTTATTGTTTCTGTGTCAGAGTAAAGCTGGGTCTTTTTTAATATAGAAACAGTTTCTGCCAATCTGGTTTTAGTTAGACTTCTCAATGAAGTGTAGTAGCTGTTGAATTGCATGTAGTTATGGATGAGTGAAGCTTAGCAAGTCTATGGGGGAAAAATTATGCAAATAAAAATAAATCAATGTTTTAACTTAATGGTTTAAAAACATGTAAAAAATAAACATTTCAAAGGAATGTTAATTAGAAAAAAAAAGTTGGCAAAGGAAAAGAGAAATTGCAGTTGAAATTTACCTATCTGCTTCGTGGTATAACTAAAAATGTGTATAACTTGCAAGGGATGTTTATGTATTGAGAGCTTATATTTTGTGACCAAGTGGTCAGGCACTGGAACAGCCTCCTCAGGGCAGTGGTTATGGCACTGAGCTTGCTGGAGTTCATGAAGAGTCTGGACAATGCTCTCAGACATATGGTCTGATTTTTGGGTGGTCCTCTGTGGAGCCAGGAGTTGGACTTGATTATCCTTATGAGTCCTTTCCAACTTGGGTTATTGTAAGATTCTTTTAAGTGGCTGAAAGTACTGTTTCTGTTGCCATCTCTAAGAAGATTCTCTTTAAAACGAGAAATCTTTTAGTAACTTACTTTATCCTTAACCTGGATTACTGCTTTACGTAATTCGTCTGAACATCAGTTGTTTTTTTTTCTCCAGAAGTGGTTTCATTCACAAGTCCTAAGGTCTGTATGAATGTTTCAGCTGGTACCAAATTATTTGCATGGTAATTAAAACCTTAGTTGGAGGCAGATGTGTTTAATAATGTTCTCAGAGATGATTGCTTAGGGTTGATTTTTATGTACTATTTTTGGTTGTTGTTTTTTTTTCTTTCCTGCTTTGCTTCCTTTTTTCCTTTTTCTAACAGGCAGTTGTACCAGGACAATTATGCTAGGACTTGCTTAGCAGAAAAGCTTAGCATGCAATAGAACAAATTATAGGGCTCAAAATCACTTGAATTAAATCAGTTTAACTTGTGGAAAGTTATACTTGTTTTTGTTGGTTTTGGTCAGTTTAAGTTGATGGGTTATAAACTATATATATTCAGTCTTCATAAAAATGAGGAATTAAGTCTTGAGCAGATGATGATCAGAAATGATGGAAGTGAGAATAAAGTTGCGCAGTAGCTTTTAGTAGTGCAGTAGTTAGGCTGAATATTTCATTTTATTTTATTTTATTATTTTATTTTTGGTAATGCAGTGATGTGTGTAAACGTAGAGGAGTGACAATACAGCAATACACAGGGGAATGTTACATTTGCCAAGAACGAGACTTTCATAGAAGCGGCCAGTCTGAATATCTTACAGAGACAAATTGCTTTTTAAATTCTATGAAAGCTGAAGGAGACCAAATTGATAATAGTGCTTTTTCCCTTGTAGAATGAATAGCTGAATTCATGAAAAAGAAGTATCTATGTCTAATCTGAGCCAAAACCAGTAAAATATTTTGTACATCTGGTGTTAAATGCAAACATTGCATTATAGTATTGAAGGAGTTGTGTAGCGAGAGTGTAACACTGAATATTAAACATCTTTATACAAGTATTGCTTTAATGTTCAGATAATGATTTAGATGTTGGAAAAGCTTTTTGAAATAGCTATTTATTTAATGTCTACTTTTCTTGAGATGTGTTTTGATGAGGGATTATAATGCTGGTCTTGTAAGAGCTGATTAACAAGTTTGTTTCATATTTTACTGAAAACATTCTTTTTGGTATACTTAGTGATTTGTCGCTTTCAGATATAAAAGGTGAGAGTATAATATACCTAACTTAGAGGAAAGTTGTCAATATGTCCATATAAAACTAGTTTTTAATGCTGCAAGTAACATTTAGAGCTACTTTAATACAGATTTAAATAGGGTAGTTTTTGCATCTCTGAAGTATGTAAGGGTACTAAGTTCTTAACATTTGGCTATTGTACATGTTAGGAATATGATTTTCTATGATCTGGAGCAAGTTTAAGGGTTTCTAACTGTTTTTGTTAGTTCAAATAAGCTTTAACTATACGAGTATAGCATGCAGCAGTCATGAAGTCCAAACACTTGTATGTTTCATAGGAGCACGTTTAGTTATGAAATGCTCAGAATTACTGCTCTGAAAATAAGGCTGTGCTTGAACATGAGTGTCACAAATACATACTGATGATCAAAAACTGCCTGGCTGTTCACGTACTCCAGGTGCTAATCTAAGAAGGCAGCTACTGATTTCATAATATTATGATACCTTCACCTCTGTGTTTCTCATGAAACTCGCTTGCTTGTCTGTCCTCTCAAAACCTTGAAATATGGGGAATTGACTTGGGTACTGTCCTTGTGCTTGAAGTTTGACTGATAACTACTTGTTTAGTTTGAAAAGACTATCTTGAAAGGTTCCTTTCAACCTAAAACATACATATAGCCTTGATTCACAGAACTGTAGTACTTTGGCCAACAAAAATTGAGCTGTCATTGTTCCTCTAAACCATCCTGTATTGCTAGCCAGAAGAGAGGTCATCTTAAAGGTAACTATATGATGCTGTTGAGCTCAGAATGTGCTAAAGCTTTCTTACTTAGGTGAATGTTCTGTGTAAAGTCAACTGATACAGAAGATGATGTCTCATAGAAATTTGCAACAGTGCAAGAGAAAAGTAATACTACCACTATCCGTAATAACTCAGAATTAATACAAGTTGGTCTGGGATGTGACTATCAGCAGGCTTAATTTTTTTTTCCTTGGCTTGTGTCGCGTTTGCTACTCAGATAAGAATGAAATATATATGTTGTTTCTGTCAGTAACATTATCTAATTGTCTTTATTAGTCCTGTTACAACCCAGGGATCACAAACACAGCAACTGCAGAAGCATTATGGCATTACCTCACCTATCAGTTTAGCTGCCCCCAAGGAGTTTGACTGCATGCTTACCCAGAAATTGATTGAAACCCTTAAACCCTACGGTGTATTTGAAGAGGAAGAAGAACTGCAACGCAGGTGAGTAAACACAATTGCGCCAGTTTTCTCTTATCTCAACATTCACATGGTTAACAATTGAACCCCAAGCATGTTTGCATTCTTTCAGATGCTTTTCTAAAAGCTTCCCGAAATACTGAATTTATTTTCTCCTCTCAAGAGGAGTGTGTTAGAACATAGAGATTAAAATAGCCTTTAAATACAGGAGGCTGGCTTGTATTTTTTTCCCATAACTGTTTTGTTCTGATTGTTCATCTTTTCTTTTTTTTCCCTTGTTATTAAGCTTGTTAGAATTTTTTTCTCACTGTTCTTTAAGATTCATGTGGTTTAATCAGGTTTTTTTTTTTTTTTTTTTTAATGAATAGAATCCATTTACCTAAAATGTGTGTAGACCTTGCATGCTTGCATTTCTTCAAAACTTAAATAACTGAAATATCTTTAAGGAGGAAAAAATGGTGTGACTATTTTAAGAGTGACTTTGTTTCAGTGTATTTTGGAGATGAGATCTATAATTAGATCTACAATGTTACTCTGGTCGATTCATCATATAATGATAATCAAGGTCTTAAAAAAATATATTACTTTGCTCTTATGTTTGTGGTCTGTGATTCTGCTGTTTTATCCATAGGATTTTAATTTTGGGAAAACTAAATAACCTGGTAAAGGAATGGATACGGGAAATCAGTGAAAGCAAGGTATGGATATATTTTACTTGAAATAATTCAATCTAAGACTAAGGAAGATACTTCCAATATATAACCAGTGTAAAAATGATGCATCATAGGAGAGGAGAACTCTAGATTTCTTTTTTTAGCTGTTTTTGTTTTGAGAATGTTTAGAGTTGTATTCATTCTGTATGCTTCTCTTACAAAACGGGCATTGAGACAAGTACAAGGTTATTTAAAAAAAAAAAAAAAAAAGAAAGGACATTATGAAAGAACAAAGCACTTTATGTACAAGTTGTTCCTTGGAAACAAAATAGAGACTGGATCTTGACTGCTTTAAGATCTGAAACTACTTGAAGCTCATCCAACATGCATTATAAAATAATTTGTTTTCAATTTCTTCATGTCTTTTGCTGTGTGACTACCAGTGAATTGTAACATAATGCATCCTGTTCTGAAATGATAACTGTCTTTGGCCACTGTGAAGCTGCGGCTTCAAAAGTTCTTTAAGCATACAAATCTAGGAACTTTAATATCTTTATGATAGTAAATGTAACTAAACAATTTTATTGCAAAATAAACAATTCTCACAAACACAAACTTACCTTAAAGAATGTAATCTTGATGTCTCTGAATGAAAGTAATTTAATAAACATTGATATTGTAAATCATATTTTTCTGTTGCTTTAAATTAAAATGTCATAATTTTGAAGTCAGCTTAAAGTGCACAAACATTAAGAAAGGTGAGTTGAGCATCTGTAATACTTTAAAGCTCCTAAGTATAGAACTGCTGAAATGATTACCAAGACTGAAGCAGTAATGTTTAGCGTAGTTGTGATCTTACAAATCAGTTTCACAAATGTACAATGTACTTCTCTTTTAATCAGAAACAACATCTATGTAAGGAGTGAACTGCTACTCAGAATAATGTTATCCATAAAATTAATGTTATTACAGATTATTTTTCCTTTTATAATACATGCGCCATTATAATTTGCTAGAGTAAAAGTAACCAATTTTATTTGCTCTATTTAGAATCTTCCACAGTCTGTAATAGAAAATGTTGGAGGAAAAATTTTTACATTTGGATCCTATAGATTAGGGGTCCATACAAAAGGTAAAATTTGCATTTATTATAAACACTGTTTTGTGTCTGAGATAGTGACGTATCTCTAAATGTCACGCTTAAGTGTTAGATTTTTGTCAGCCACTTCTAGTCTTCATTGTAAGTTAATATATGGATCTATCCATGTTCTTGTGGGTTGGAAAAAGAGGGGGGGGGGCCGCGGGGGAGCACGTTGGAAATTGCTTAGAAAAAAACCAGAAGGTTGTGTACTTGGCTTCTCATGGCTTGTTCATTTTGAAAATTATTGCAAATACGGCAAAATGATATATATATTGTGTGTTCCATGGCATGACTTTTTTAAAGTCATTCCCAGTCAACTCTGGGAGCAGCTATAGAAAGAAAAACTAAATTTTGTTTTATTCTAGAAGAAAAATCTGACTACTGTTGACATTTCATGTGTGTGAAGTGTGAGTAACCTACTTGCATCAATAAACGCTTACAGGTGCTGATATTGATGCCCTGTGTGTTGCACCAAGACATGTTGAAAGAAGTGATTTTTTCACATCATTTTATGAAAAACTCAAACAGCAAGAAGAAGTGAAAGATTTGAGGGTATGTGATCTGCTTAATACAGCTGGCTGAAGTGATAATGTTGTAAAGTGCAAGGTGGTTCCTTAAATAAGTAATTGCAAATTTACTGTGGAGGCTTGCAGTGGATTTGTTGCAAAATGTATCAACATATGTGAAATATTTAGAGATTCTTGCATTTTTTTTTTTTTGTTTCATTTACTAGATACAATAGTTTCAAAATCTGGATGACAGAATCTCTTGGCCCTGTGTTGTAAAATTTTTGCTTGATTTCTGTGGCAGAAGGCAAACGTAAAAGTATTCCGTCCTGATCTCCTTCAGGCTAATTTATTTGTTTTTGATGAAAGTTTTAAAAACAGTAGCACAACAGTAATGTCTTAATGTCATGCATATGTAAACCACTGCAGTGATTGATATTTACTAGATACTCTATGTTGTGTGTCAACTGTGCATCTGAAAACTGAGGTTGCATTTTTAGATGCTTGTGCAGGATTGCCATTGTGTAAAGATGAAGATTTCCCTCCAAGGAAAAAAAAAAAGACAGTAGCAAAAAAAAGAATTTTATTCTCTATTATACCTGAATAACAAGCCTTCCTAGGTCAGCTACTGGGAGTTTTAATTTTTGATAGTGTGAGATTAGAGTAAAATTTCTCAGCTTTGGTTCTTTCTCCTTAGATGAAGATAATTGCTGGCAAATGTTAAACGTTTTTTGGTTTAGTCCTGCTCTGTCCTAAAATAAACTTGTCTGTCTCTGCAGTGTTCTCTTGCTCTGTGCATCCCATAGTTAGTAACTCCATCAGTGTAGTGCAAACATCCAGTGGTAATACTACGTGCACTGAAACTACTGTTATGAATGCTTTGTTGTCTGAACTGTTTTTAATAATCTGGCTTTCAGAATTTACTCTAAATTTCTTTAGATTAGTTCTCTGCATATTTGCACGTAGTTCAGATGTTCAGTTCGGGAAGGTGGTGTTCCTAGCAGATTGCAGAGTAGATACGATATTTATTATTCTTATCAAGGATGCTGTTCGTTCGAGTATCTCGCTAATCCCATTTAGAAAAGGTGCTTGATTTTTTTTTTTTTATGTGAATGAAATTGTCTTTTGTCATTTCTCATATAATACTGATTGCAGAAACAATAGAAAATAAGATGCTTGTTAAAATAAAAATCTCCATAGGTTGTCTTAGAATGTTTAGAGGAAAAGAGGGGAGAAAAAGAAGCTGGATTGTGACCTACAGTGTAGTGAGGGGGAAGAAAAAAGTTGGACCTAGAGGTAACATCATCTGAGCTGGCTGGTATGAATTTGGGTTGTCAGTTAAATCAAGGCATCTGTAGTGCGTAGTAGATCAGTGTTTAGTTCCTCGTTGGTGGAAAAAGATGTAGCTAACAAAACTGGAAGCAGAGAAAAGCGTCTGTTAATGTAAACGTAGTATTTCATCATGATTGTTCAGATCTACTGGCTATTGCTTGTTTTTCTCTACACTGAAAATAATTTTTTTTTTTTTTCCCTTAGGCTGTTGAAGAAGCTTTTGTCCCAGTTATTAAACTATGTTTTGATGGAATAGAGGTAAAGATTTTACATTTTATTTTGGTAGAACATGGTTAAAACAAAGATTTCAGCATTTCCTTAAATAATATTGATAAATACAAATTCTGTTAAAGTGACTATACTTAATTGATATTCGAGTAATTGACAACAGCCCTTGGTTGTGAAACTTCGAAGTACACCTTTAAGACTAGCCTTTCTTAACCTGCTTAAGAAGTTGTGTGAGAATCTCCTTGTTCTTTTTTACTTTCTTTTTGTTTTTTTTTTTTACTCTTACCCACTTGTATTGATTAGTTACTGACTGTTGATGGTTTATGGGCTGGTTCAACCCATTTTCGTTACTAGCAGGGTGGAGGGATTTTGTAAATCCGCGCCTCCAGAAAAGAGAAACAGGGGACCCCAAAATAATTTGAAACAGCGGCAACGATCTGAGGAGAACTCAGATCGTTCTAATTTACTAAATATGGTATCGGAATGCAAGATAACACACTATAATACAATGTAATTAGAATGGGAGCTAATAAATCAAATATAATGAGAGTGAGTGTCCGAAAGGTGGATAGGCCTCACCATAACACTGAGGTGAGATGCATAGTTGGGTTGAGCAGCAGGGAGGAGAGCCTGACGAAGAAGAGAAGGTCAGTTGACCTACCAAGGCCTTATATCTGTTCCCCCTGAGCAGAAATGATAACAGCACAGCGAATAGTCTTCTGGGGAATGTAGTTCTTCTCTTCGGGGACAGGTACCCGGAACGAACTGGAGCATTAAACACTCTAACTCCCAGTGCACTACATGATGTTATGATGTGGAATACTGATAACCAAAAATCATAAAACCATGACACTGACCTGTAGGGTACCAGTATTAGTATTATTGAAGAATTAACATTGAATAGAATCCAGTTCATAAATTTCTTCAGTAGGTTTTTTACTGTTAGTTATTAACTGCTCAAATCTCAAATTCAGATTTGCTTTAATTCCTTATGCTAAAGGAAGATCTTAAAAATGTGTTACTGAAGGGAGTTAGCTAGCCCCTTCACCCCTATCTCTTCATGCTTTTGTTAAGGTGACCAGAATTACTGCTTCTGTCCATTTTGTCTGTAGCCTCACAGATCAGTTCTTTCAGAGTGATAAATTTGCTTAACCTGATTTTTACTATTTTGGGACATGCTGAAGAGAATGTTTCTGTTTTCTTAGCAAAAAATAGTGTAAATCTTTTTCAGACCATCTTACAGACAACCTGTCACTTTTTCTTGATGACAAGACAAAAATACATAATAGAAATATACAGTTCATATATACGGTTCCTTAGAGTTCTACCTGAATAAAACTCTAACTGGTGGGTGTAAGAAGGGTAGTTCACAGTGAGGAAAAAATTCCCATGCTAATTATCTGACATGTTACACAGTTTGAAGAGTAACCGTAGTTAGGTGTAGCACTGTGTGCAAGACTCAAGAGCTCATTCTCTCCCAGTGTCATTTGGATCTCTTCCTTGCAATTATAACCGTCCTTAGGGTACTGGCAGTTTCTGAGTCTTGGGAAGGTGATGAATCATCTCACAATTCCAGCTGTAGTTTTTTGTATTTTCACTGACATTTAATGTAAGTTGATGCTTAGCTGGAGAGACGTACTTATTCCAAATTAGAGAGATGCACAGAGGTATGTGATACTATATAGTAAGCTAGAATATGATTTTTCATTTATTTCAGACAGTTGATTACTTTCTGTACAGTTGGACACTAGGAACATTCTTCTGGATAACATTTTCTGTTTACTTAGCTCAAATATTCATACTAAATATCGAAACTTGTCATAGGTATTGTTGGTTATTTGTGTTCTTTTTTTCACTTACTTTCTAACCAGTGTTTACTCCCTGTCTCTCTCTCTCTCTCTCTCTCTCTCTCTCTCTCTCTCTCTCTCTCTCTCTCTCTCTGTAATACTGAAAAGTGAAAACGGGAAGTAAAAGGATTATCTACTATAAGTGTGATAGTATTTAGCTCTATTTCAGTCATCTGTAAATTGTGGGATCTGGTGGCTTAGATTTATGGATGGAGGCTTAACCCATATTTCTGACAGTGCATTAAATAAGTTCTCTTGTCTTGAACTAACTCATGATAAGAAGTCTTATGTGCAAGTGTTGTTAGGCCGTAGTTTCTGATGGTTTTGTTTGGGTCAAGTACATTGATACTAGAAGATTTTTTTTCTTTAGTTTTTCTTTAATAATAAAGGCAGAAGGTGCCAGGAGTTACTTTCTCTTCTGTGAGGAAAGCATTTAGATCTGAGGGAAAGGGCTTTAGTTATGTAGCGATCATCAGATTTTGAAATTTTCTGTTAGTTGTGTTTTATACATTGTGTTCTTGCTTAAAATAAGAAAGAATAGTTTTGATTTTTGGTTCTTCCTGTAGATAAATGATTTTTTTTTTTTGTCTGGCCACAAAATGATACAGAGTAGGCAATTTGTTTCTTGATTTGGAATATGTTTTTATTATTGAAGAACTTTTGAGCTGTTAGGCCGTCTAATGGTCATAGTAGTTCATTTTGAATTTACTTTCCGTGAGAAGTGTGATAGTTGCTCAGAAATTAGTGCCTTCTATTTTATTATCTTGGCCCATGACATCAGAGGCATATGTTGGTAGTCTGGCAGTAGAGGTGGAATATTCAGTTACATTTTGTTGCCATGTGACAGACGGCAGTAGAGGAACAGTCTGACAAAATGGGGTGTGATGTGGTAGTGCTTCGGAAGCAAAGGTGTGAGATTGAATTCTTCCATGTGGGGAAAAAATGACAAGCCGCATCCTGGATGACCGTACAGATTTTTACGAGTGTGGCATGCAGGCTCTTGTTCATAATTGGTGAAAATCTGTAGTTGTGTAATGACTGTGTTGAAAAGTGTTTTGTAACTAAGAGTCTTCTCTGTCAAATAATATTAGTATGCTCTTCATATCTCTTGTAGTTTTCATGGAAATAAATAGGAGGCATTATTTTTGGAGCAACTGACGTAGTATTTCCAAATCAAATAGAAACTGCTGCTTTTTCTGTAATTTGGTGACAGTGTCAACTATTTCAGCTCATTCTGGCTTACCTTTTCATAATTCACAAAATTCTACTGTTCCGAATTCTGGACCTAGAAGTGGTATTTATCCCTAGAGGATTTTTACGTTAACAATGGGCATAATTTTTATGCACTTTTCTTAACATATATTTTACCCTCTTGGAAAAGGGGTCATAGAATAGACAAAACATCTAAAAATGGTTCATTTAATGTTTGTGAGGCGTGTTACTGTGTGTTGTTTAAATAGATCAGTTATACTAGAAAGAGTGCTGTACTTATTGCTAGTCAACTTTATGAAAATAGATTACAGAAGAGAAAAAGAGCTATCTAATGTCTTTCTATTTTTTTTTTTGTTTGTTTGTTTAAAGATTGATATTTTGTTTGCAAGATTAGCACTGCAAACTATTCCTGAGGACTTAGACCTCCGAGATGATAGCCTACTTAAAAATTTAGACATTAGATGCATACGAAGTCTTAATGGTATGTATATGCAAATTTTATACAGACTTTGTCAAATCTTTTTATAAGTATCCTAGAATGTTTGATGTATTAGATGAGTTGCAGACTTAGCTAAAAATGCAGGAACTGGCATATCAGAGTTGTTTTTTGTTGGCCAGATTTTTATGAAGCTTTTTCCTTTCAGTTGAATAAGTGGTGCCCTGTAGAAACTAATAAGACTGCAAGATTTTAATGTACAGCGCTACCTATTTCTATAAATAAAGATGTCTGCATGTTTTAAAAATTCTGTATATTTTAGTATGCATAAACTTACACAGAGTTACTTCAAGGATATCAGTTGGGGATCTCAAAATACTACCAGCTTGAGTTGAGATCTGTAGTAGTTTACCAGCTTGAGAACTCTTAAATTTCTGTAATACTATAGCTTAAAAAATACCTATTTATGGAGGGGAGGATCAAGACTGTGGCCTATATGCAGCTTGGCACGCAAAGGAGAGAAGCACATGCATTGCTGGTTTCTGTACAGTCTGAACATTTGATAATATCAAGTGAAAATTGCACAGTTTTGGCAGTGGGGTGCTAGGATTATCACAATTCCCATTGTTTTGTGCAATTCATCCTTGTGCGGTTTCTAGAATTCATGTTTCTCTTTTCACATTTTCCTTCCATTCCTTAGGAGAATAGATAAAACTTTTTTTTTTGCAACTAGCTCTCTGCAGCTTTTATTAACTATTACTATTTTTTTTTAAATACAGCAAGTAATATAAATGCATACAGTGTTATTCTTGAAGCCTGAAGATATCTAGTAATGATATGATGAATATGTTGTTCTTGTCATAAATTCCTGCAAACCTTTGACTTAAGGCTTCCAGGTTTTCTGTGCTGCTCTAAAAAAGATGAAAATTATGAAGTGACAAAATAATCAAGTTTTCAGATTCAGAACAACAGTTTCAAAGTACCAAATAAGCTTCTAGCATGCTGATCTAAAGTTTGACAAATTTTAAGGTGTGAGAGAAGAAGAGAGCAAAAAAACTTGAGGCAGCAAATGTAATAGATTTTTTCTGTTGGCAGGTTGCCGGGTAACCGATGAAATTCTGCATCTAGTACCAAACATTGACAACTTCAGGTTAACACTGAGAGCTATCAAACTGTGGGCAAAACGTAAGCAGTTTTATTCCAAAACTTGCAAAGTTTTCATTAACTCTTAAGGTTGCTGATAACTCTCTTTTTTGTCTCTTTCCTTCTCAATTTACAGGCCACAACATCTATTCCAATATACTAGGTTTCCTTGGCGGTGTTTCCTGGGCTATGCTAGTAGCAAGAACTTGCCAGCTTTATCCAAATGCAATAGCATCAACTCTTGTACATAAATTTTTCTTGGTGTTTTCTAAATGGTATGTTTTTTTTAAAATTTAGTTTACACTAAAATAAAATTGTTTTGTAGACACTAAATTTTAGTCCTGTTTTTATGGTATCTTTTTCAGCTGCTACCAGATTAAGTTAATAGTGATAAGCATTGTTCTTGCTGCCAGAAAGTAGTTAGCTTGGGTTTTTCAATAAAAGTCATCCAACAAGTCTTGTTCTTAAAGTAACTGAAACAGAAATACTTAGTTTTTTATTAATTTCCTTAAGTATTTGTTATAAATCAGCATTACTCTTCATCCTTATATAGGGCTAAATAAGAACAGGCACCAGAAATCTGAAGTCTTTTGACATTCAGATACTGAGATGATGGTGAAAGAAGGTATATCAGTAACTGGTCTAGGCATATAACTTAAATACAGTTCAAGAGAACCAGTGGCAAGTTTTCTTGTTGTTTTTTTATTTTTATTTTTTAAATTTTGTGAATGTGGAGATGTAGGTGTTTGGTTTCGTATTACTGGGATAATTACCTTAGAAAGCTGGTCTGTATAACTTAGGGGAACAGTGGGAAAGTTCCAAGTAAATTTAAAATGAACTGGATTGAAGTATACTTTGCAGGTTACGAACGCTGCTTCTCCTGAAAGAACATCTCTGGAGACTGTATTCTCCATGAGACATGGACATATGTTTAGAATCATTGTACCAAATGTACCTTTATTTCGAGCATAGCTGCTTTTTCTTAGTTCTGTAGTTTTGCTGTTTTGAGTTCATAGGCTTTATAGCCTCTGAGGTTACAGCATATTGAGGCTGATACAGAAAAATTGGTTCCAGGCTCTACTTGTTCCTTATACTGCTGTACATTTTATATGTGCATTCCATAGGAGCATTAATTTACGAATACCAGTTACCTGATCTCTGCTCTTTATAAGGAAGATTAGCTGTGTTTGTGATGGTAGAGACATCTTGAGTATACGTGGTATTTCTGTGTTTTAGTGTTTCTTTCAGTATGGTGTCTTTTTGAAATTTGGATTGGAAAATGCTTTCCTATTTAATTATGTATTCTGTTTAATGACGCTACAGAGCAATTATCGTGCTAGCTGTTTTTGTATTTTGTCTGTGGAAAGGCTAGCATGAAGATGGATTCAGTATCAGTTTTCATTGAGGAGAATTTGTAGTAGTTTACTTCAGTTACCTAAACTACTTGTTTAAAAGTTCCAAAACAATAGAAATTAATTGTTCTGATGTTCTGGAGAAGCCAATTAAAGCTATGATGTTGTTCAACACTAGAAGTTTTATGAAGAACTACATTTAGTCCAGTTTTGTCTTGAGAAAATGATGCTTGAGAAGAGATTTAAGAAGAGTCGCATTCAGAAGTATTGTTTGTTGAACGTACGTGGTTGAATCCAATAGTCTTATTCAGTGCTACAATCTTTTTGAACAGGGAATGGCCAAATCCAGTGCTATTGAAACAGCCAGAAGAATGCAATCTTAATTTGCCTGTATGGGACCCAAGGGTTAGTGTATTATTTTTTCCCCTATAAGTCACACTGTACAATAAATTCAGTTGCTTAAAGAGTAGTAGGTGAACTTCATTTTAGATTTAATAAAATTAATACTTAGGTATGTCTTCTTCATAGTAACCTCTGATTCTCCTGAATATGCAACAAAGCTTAGTTTTGTAAACTTACCACTTGAAGGACACTTGCTGAACAGTGTATTTTTTACTACAGCTTTTGTAACAGGTGTTCTTAAGTACCCAGTATTACTAGTTATGCCTTGCAGCAATGCATTTTTGAAAAGTTACTTATCTTAAAACTGTTTTCTGTCAGACTTAAGGTCTGTTAATTTTTGCAATTATAGTGAATTCACTTCAATACAACAATCGCAGTTCGGTGGGTTCAGTTATACCTAACTGTATATGTAAACGTCTCTTCATCTTGAACCAAAGAAAAAAATATCTTGATGTCTTCAGTTGTTGGTTATACTATTTATTATCTTTGTAGCACCCATATTAAGGGCTTTGGATATGAATATCCTTCAGGTAGTCAAAGAAACAGCTTGCCACAGACACATAATCATATACAAAGATTTCAATACGGGGTAGCGTAGATGTATTTAGTGTTGTTTTACCAGTTTTAAATTACTTTAATGTTCAACTCATCATTTTGGGGGAGCAGTGTAAGCACCGGAGGTTGAGTTGTGAGACTGTTAGTCTTTTAAATCTGTTTTTCTGACTGACAGATGTTCACATTTAAGCAACGTGGGACAAAGAATATTTACTGTTATCAACTGTTATTACTGAGACAGTGGGTTTGAGATCAGTATGTGATACTACAGAATTGTCTGTGCATCTAGACGTAGTGGGACAAGTTATGACAGGGCTTTTTCTTTACTGCCTACAAGATTGCTACCCTAATGCCATTTTAAATGTACTGTGTGTGTGTGTGTGTGTGTGTTGTCCCTCCTTTTTTGTTTCCATGTGTACTGTACAATAAAAGATATATTAATGCAAGCGTTGCTTCTCTCAGGATACCTAGAGCCTCAATTTTTAGGCTGGCTCTTTATTTTCCATAATCCAAGAAATAAAGTATAAATATTTTTCACAATGTCTGAAAACAGTCATTCCTGTGAAGATGCTCATGTGGTGATGAAGTATCCTTGTTTTGGTGTAATAACAAGCTAGTTTCTATTAAAGGGAGTGAAATGGTTCTGTTCAGTTGGTATTTCTGGATTTCTGCATCTTATGTGCTGACAGGTTATGGTCCTCCCACATCACTGGTTCAGAATAGTGTCCTTTGTCGAAGCACTGTCCTTGTATTCTAAATTTTTTCTGAACTATTTGTAAATGTACTTGGTCGACAGACTAAGGTCTCTTAGAACTCAATTTTAGCAAAGGGAGAAATCCAAATTTGTTAACTCATCTGTATGCTTGAAGATAAACTGATTGGCTGTTGTTATATATAGGTAAACCCCAGTGATAGGTACCATCTTATGCCTATAATTACACCAGCATACCCACAGCAGAACTCTACCTACAATGTGTCCGTTTCCACACGGATGGTCATGGTTGAGGAATTTAAACAAGGTAAGTATTTATCTTATGCTCTCTATATAAATGTATTCAAAAAGATTTAAAATAGTTCAATTTTGGGTATACTTTGGGGTGGGGGGATATTAAGTAACTTTGTAATGTGAGAATCTATTTTGAGAGAGGTGAAGCTAGTCTGTTACACCTGGGTGGCTTGAAGTTCTAAATTCAGCAAGAAATTCTGTGGTTCAGTCAAGAATTCTTACCTTTAGAAGCTGAGGGTGATTAATTACTGACTTGTGCTCTGAAAATCACGTTTGATTTTTAGGTTTGTGTTTATGGCTTTGTGTCCTGCCACATAGATTAGTAACTACCATCAGGTGGGATTGCTGACCTTAACATAAGGCAGTGTATATGAGGCTTTCTCAGAATTCACTAGTTTATCCTAGTAATGTACTTCAGTAATCATAGTAGCTAAAAGACAGTGTAATCAAAGCAAGAAGTAGGCTTGGTACAGAGGGCAACCACTGGTAGTTGTCATTGGGCAGTAGCTCGTTATTGTTTCTTTGCCTCTGTCATCATAAAAAAACAAAAAAAAACCTTGCACAGATGATTGAAAAAAAGCTTTCATAGATGATTGAAGCAGTGAAAGACATCTCTCTTTGGAGTGAACATGGAGTGAACTCTGGTGAACATGAAAGATTAAATTGTACGCTACAAAGAAAAAAAAACATGTAATCATCAGTCAGAATACATTTGAGTGTATTTTGTGAGGTTTTTTGAAAAATTGTCTGTGTAAATAATTACTTTAGATCTGAATAGAATATAAAGCTCATTGATAGATTCCTTTTGAATTTGAAGGGGGAAGATTACCTACAGTAACATCTGCTAAGTTAATAAGCTGTTTTTCTGTGGATATAAGATTGTATTTAAAAAAAAAAAAAAAAAAAAAAAAAAAGCTTAAATGTTTTTCTATAATTTAGGTCTTGCTATCACAGATGAAATTTTGCTGAGTAAGGCAGAGTGGTCCAAACTTTTTGAAGCTCCAAACTTCTTTCAAAAGTACAAGTATGTATTTTATGGCATGGCAGAATATTTAAGTTTTATCAGTTAAAATATTTAATGATGCTCTGTAGTACAGGGTCTTAAATATATTTGATGTCCAATAAGTGTTTTGTTAAGATGTTTCTATGTAGGAGAAAATGCACTATTACCCTTTCTCTTAGAAAATGAGCCATTTAGTCAGACACCCTTTGTGTCTTTAGTGTGTAATTCAGAAGCCTGTTAGTTTGTGACCCACTATTTAACTATTGAATTGGTATGTTGCCAATAAAATTGAAGCTAAGTCAGCTGGTTTGACTGGTGTAAAAATTATCTATTGGTTTCAGTAAGTGTTCTAAAAATGGGTCTTGCCTCTCAGGAGAATCAAGATGTTAAAATAACTAATTATGGAGGTCAATGTTCAAGATGAATACATACTTGATACTGTGTTTTCTTTTGCCATTGCAGACAACAGTTCACTCTGATAATAAAGCATTTTTGCATTTGTGTTGACTAACTACCAGATGTACTAGTTACTACTGGACTTTTTTCATTAAAGCTTAAGGCTTTTGGCTCTTTATTAATACACTTTCACATCTAGCTTCGCTAATTTTGTAATGTTTCTACAATAAGAGGAAAATTGAAGTTCACACAACGTTTTTAGGGTTTCTAGTAATATACTTGTGGGGCAGAAGCTTGTTAAATGTATATTGACTTGATGAAAGTTGTATTTTTATAATAAATATGAATTATTAAATACGGACTACATCTTCTTTGCCCTCAATTGAAATTGGAGACCCATTTTTCTTGAATCGAAATCAAATATATTTTACAGCTGTTTCTGTGCTGGGTGGTTGGTTGGTTATGTACTAATCTAAACAAGATTGAAATATACAGTTCCCCCATTAAAAGAGACTGATGACCTTCATAATGTGTCTGTGTTTTGTTTCTATACCTTTTGCATGATAAAAGCTTTAAAACATTGGATGGCTTTTATGTTGTAACTTAGAGGTAGAATTTGGAAATGCTCAAAGGGGCACTGCAAAGTTATTTTTTGAAGGTAAAAATGGGCTGCAGATAAATTAGTTAATGCTCCTTCTAATATCTTTCTTGTAATATTTTTCCTATTTTTGAAAGAAACATTAAATGTTACTTGAAATAATCCCAATTTCATCAGTTTTTTTTTTTCTTGTGTAGCAATTTTCTTGCTGTAGCAATTTTATCAGTGCCACAAAAGTTGCTTTTGCCAGCACTGAATATCCAGATTTTGTACGTTTTGCACAAAATCTTTGCTTTTTTTCTCTTTTTAACCGTGGATGGTATTACGGAGCATGTTTTAATTTAAATTACCCAAGGTTCCCTCTGTTACATCATAGGAGGTTTATTTAAAACTTTGATTAGTAAATGTTAGAAAATAAATAATTATATGCAGTCATAAGCATGTAATAAATATGTTCGTATTGGTCAAATCTCCATCTGAAAGCCAGATATATATTTTTCTGCCCCTCTTCATCCTCTCTTCCTATTTAAATTGTGTGCGTCATTCCCTTGTTCCTGCTGAAGCTCAAAGCTATGTTTAGTGTTCTTCTGGATAAGGGTAAATCTGATCCTTGCTGTAAGACATACCTTTTAAAAGCATTTCTTCCTTTAAAGGATAGCTTTAATAGTCTTTGTCACTCTCCAGTAAAAATTAATTGCTAAACATTAATTTTGATCATAATCACTTTTGCTTTATTGGCTTTGTTTAAAACTTCAGGGGTGTGTGACTAAGGAAATCTGGAGGCTACTTGCATACCTGCGTGGCCAAGAGTAGATTAGAGATTGGGAAAATATGGAAATCTGTGTTATTTGAATTTTTAACATCAACAATTACTTGGAGTGAGGGAGTTGTATCGTGCTTTCTCCACTTTGTGTGGTTCTAAATTCTGAGATAGTGGGAAAACAGTAACGAATTACACTTGCAGGGAAATGACAGGGATGATTTCAGGTGGATATAACATCACTATGAACTGTTTCACGAGAATGAAATAATTAGAACTTAATACCAAGAGGGCAGTGTGGTGATGAGAGAAATACATTTGATGAGCTCTATGTTTTTCCTTTATTACCAAGATATATCCTGCTAAGTAGATAAACATGAGCATAATTTTAAAAAGGTTTTTAGCCTTGATAGCACTTTAAAGCAGTGGGTAAAATGTAAGTGTAAATCCTGGAAAGCTTAGTACAGATCATGTCCTCTTGGGTTTTTCAGGAAGCCTTTTGTCTCTTAAAAGTACTTCACTTTCTTGTGTGTATACAAGTCAGTTTCCTAATGTCTGCGTTCAGTTGCTCTTATGAAAACTTAATGCTGACAGGGAGACGGTTGGAAAGAATAAGCACAAAGTTATTTTCAGAAGAAGTACTTCCAGCTAATATTATGTGCATCTTAAGTGAACACTGTCGGGAGGTAGTAACTTCATATTTTTTGTCTCTTATTGTGAAGTAGTGGATACTCCTGAGTTTCTCATTCTTTTTGTTATGAAATGAGAAATGAAGAACTGATAACTATTATTGACTTTTTATATAGCAGTGAGAACTTGAACCCTAAAACAAAGTATATCTTCAGTAGTACAAGCTGTTTTAAAGCTAAGTCTTAGAGAAAATGAGGTTATAGAGGTTTTACAGTGATTAGTTCAATCTCAGCACAAGTAACACATGTTTTTTCTGGAGTAGAGGGGGGAATTTCATGTTTTCTTAAATGTTATATCTAGCACTACCCTGGCAAAAATATCCAATCATCAATCTTATTCTCATGAAGAAAGCTTTTTTTTTTTTTTTACATGTTTATCAGCTTAGTTGAGGCTCACAAGTGTGAAATACGTTTGCTTTTTTTTTCCTGAAGCTTTTTAATAAGTCTGTTTTTGTAGTCATTACCTGGAAAAATGAGTTTTTTCAAATACTTGCAGCTTTGTCTCTGATTCAGTTCATACATGATTGAAAACATCAAAAAGATTAAGTTGTCTTTCCCATTAAATGAAATCCATTAGTGTATATATATATATATATATATGACTAAATTCCAGTTGAGTTGGCAGTGTATGTACTCAGATTTAACATTTTGGAAAAATCTGTTAGGCTTCTCCCTCACTTTTTTTTTTTTTTTGCCCTAAGCAATAATTCTGAGATTTTAGGAATAAAAGTGATAAGAGTCATGATAGAAGAAGGAGATGAAAGGAGGATGTCTTCAGTAAAACATTATCCAGAACTCTTTAATGCTTTCTGTATGAGGAGGTTGATACCACCAAAATGTAAAAATAAGTTGATAAAACATGCTACTTAAAAGGGGAAGCAGTCTTTTTAACTCTCATTTTGAATCCATGTAGTTCAGTGACATTTGCTGACTGAATTTAAAAGGACTATAGCATTCACCAGGGACTCTTTTTTCCTCTCTCTCTTGTATCCCACCTATATGGATAAATACAAAAATGTATAGTTACCAGTTTGGTCTATTGATTTTGATCTACTGTTACAGTTTGAAGGTTTGTAGTATCAGAGTACTTTTTGCACTGTAGTTTTTCCAACAGCATTGACTTCGCTTTTCTTTCTGTGATGTAAAAGTACAAGTGTATAAACCCTCATGTTACCAGTGATCTTTAAATCCTGCTCGGAGAATACCTCAGTAGACCGTATCAGTATAGTGAGTAAAGGCCGTTTAGTTTAGCTGGGAAAGTCTACTTCAACATCGTAAGCTTCAGAAAAGCCTGACTGTAGACATGTAAGGTTGTCACCCACCCTACAATTATAAACTCAGGCTAAAAGAAAGGTGTTTTTTGTATTGTTACTATTGAGGTTCATGATAATCATCTTCCTTTTTACCATCCTAGGTTGCTTTGATGAAAATACCATTTTTATTTTGTATTTTGTTTCTTTGAAGCTTGCTTACAGTGAGCGAATACTGGCTATATTGGGAGCTTAAGAATTTGTCACCAGAGGAAACATTTTTTTGCTTGTAAAATTCCAGATAAGCATCTTTAGGCGGTTCTAAAATGCAGATATTAAACTTTTGTAAACCATAATTCAGCGTTACTTCTGACTTAGATGAGAATTACCATATATTCGTTCTAAATACTCTGATTTAATGTTAAAGGGCAGCTAGTGTACGTAGAGATAGTTGAGCAATTGTTTTTACTTGCAAGGACTTGCTAGTAGGTGAATCCCCACTCTCATTATGTTTTGAGGCTTCTATGCTGTTTTTCAATTGGTACTATGTTCCTAGCCTTTTATTAAGGTTATTGACATTCAAGTGTTGTTGCAAGTATTCCTAAAACTTGAAAAGCTTTGAGAAATCTCTTAGTCACGTGCTTGGGGAACATAGCCCCTCTGTCCATTTAAAATACCCTGTAAAATTAAGCTAATAATCTGTAGTTTGCAATGTAGATCTTAACTAATGTTAATATTAAACTTTGAATGTCTAGTTTTAGAAGCATAAATAGAATAGCATATTGTCTTTATCTCCAAAGGCATTATATTGTGCTTCTAGCAAGTGCACCGACAGAAAAACAACGACTAGAAGGGTGAGTATAATGCTTACTATTATAAAAAAAAAAAAAAAAAAAGGCAGATTAAAACCTGTCAACCTTGAATTCAAGGAGATACACAGCGTATTTTTAAAGAAACAATGTGAAACTTTCAAAACGTAATTTTTTTGTTTCAAAATTTAACAATGGTGATATGTTTCTGAAAAACGGTAAAAATGAAGGATTAGGGCAGGAAGACTATTGGCTTAATTATGCTTCTTTTCAACACTGCCAAGTTCACTTACAAATCTTATTTTCTTAAGCTTTATCTGCTTTAAGAAGCAGTTGTGAGCAGGTCTGTGTTCAATCTCTAGAAATATTGTTTATCAAGCTAAAAATGCCTCTCCCCCATTTCTACATTCTTGTTTTATTAAAGAACTTCTAAGATTGTCGAGTTTTGGAAACTGTCACATCTTTTGAAATTCTACATTGGAAATTAAAAGAAAATGGCAGAAATACCTGGGAGTTCTTTTGTGCTTGCTTTTTACTTACGTTTAATTGTTTGCTATTTAAATCCACTTGTAAAAGCAGATGATAAAGCTTCAGGGCTTTCTTCATTTCAGAGCTCTCTTTGTGTAAGTTTTTGTAACACGCTTACTTGGCTTATTGATTTGAATTTGTCATGTATAAGTGCATTAGTTCATGTGTAGTCTCAAATACTTGCGTAAGCAAAATGCTAAGGGCTTCTGCCTGATATGTAATGTTTGACACTTCTGTTTCATATTAATGAGAACTTACTAATGAATGACGTTTATGCAGGGTGGGTTTGGTGGAATCAAAAATCCGTATTCTAGTTGGAAACCTGGAGAAGAACGAGTTCATTACACTGGCTCATGTGAATCCACAGTCATTCCCAGCACCCAAGGAGAATCCTGACAAGTAAGCAAAAATATGTTAATCAATGAACTAAGATTTTTTTAGAATCTTAGGTTAATTTTTCATGACGGAGGCTAAAGGTATACAATTTTAAGCTGTTTAGAAGTTTTTAAAATCAGATGCTCTTTGTTCTGTGTAAGAATGTGTCTAAGCCAGAAAACAATCTTAAGAAATATATGTTTTGCTAATAACTGTAGTAATTGCATAATTGAAAATAATAGCAACTCCTTGTTATCTACTGTTATTTAGCTGCTGTTGGTGGACTATCCTGGTATTAGTTGGCATGACAGTTTTAATTGCAAGGCAGCACTGAGAACTGAGTAGAAAATCAAACACAGTAGAAGTGAATTTTGAATAACTTAAGTAGATGGGATGTTGTAAGATGTGGCAGTAGAGACACGTATCATTTAAATTTGATATCATTCTTAAAGATTTGAAAACAGTTAAGGGAATACCAAGCACATAATGCTGCCTAGTACTGTGTGGGATTTTTTTAACTTCTTTCAGCCTCTGCCACTCCCGTCCTCTAGCACTCAAAACAATGATTGGAGCTGTGAGGGCTAAAAATTCTCTTTTTAAGACTTCAGCTTCTGTCTAGGTAGTGTTGTAATTACCTTTATAAGGAATTCTAAATTTATGTGAACTATGAGAATGGAGAAGTAGGGAATATGTGAAAAACCTTGTTTACTTTTCATACAGTCTTTTCCCAGACATCAGCTGCTTGAAATGACAGTATGCTGTTAACCTTAAAAAGTTAAATACAGAAATTATATTTGTTCCAAGTGAAAAATGAATAAAAGAAGGCACTAAAACTTCAGCACCATTTTAGTAGGTAAATACAGATAGAACTGCATAGATAATCATGTACTGATTAGCTCTTATTTCAGAAGACTTAATGTGGCTAAGCTATTAGGAAATGCTGTTTTTCTAATGTTGATGAAGTATGATTCTTCACCTGCCTTTCTAAATTTGTTCAATAATTGATTGGGAAGTGGAATTGTTCTGAAACAGTCTTACAAGGAAAATACATGGAATTAAATCATCAAGTGCCTTGAGGTGTTCTGATATATTCTATAATAGGATGTGATAGTTCATTTTTAGTGTACAATAATTGAAAGTAAACTGTCAAAGTGAAGAGTTTCTTACCTGAAAACTGCACTTTGCTGTCAGTTAGAGCTAAGAAATTTTAGAGTTGAAAACAAAGATAGAGGGCAAAATTGAAATTTTTTAGTCAGGGAATATGTTAATATTTTGAGTTCAAGGTCAGGTGCTGAGAAGCTGCTGTCTCCTATTTCCTATATGGCTGCAATGGCTAGTCATAACTCTTATATAAATTAGAGAATCTTTGCAGAAGCACTGTTAGTTAAATGATGTTATTTACTGATAATCTAGGTTTAAGTTTGCTGGAGATGGTCTGTTTCATGACTTATTTGTATTGGAAATGAAACAGCAATGTCGTCAAGCCAGGTTTTGGTTTTTGCTTTTCTACGTATGCATAGCTCCCCAGTGCTAATGGAACTAAAATAGAATGCTAGCTACTGCAGCAAGTAACTTGTTATCCCTGTTGGTGGATATTGTCAAAAATGACTTTATATAAAATTTTGCAGGGAAGAATACCGTACAATGTGGGTGATCGGGTTGGTGTTCAAGAAAACTGAAAATTCTGAAAACTTAAGTGTTGATCTTACTTACGACATCCAGTCTTTTACAGATACAGGTGAGTTTTGTATTATAGATGTTTAGGTATGAAACTTGTTGCATTATGCTATTTGTCTATTTTTTTCATAATCTATTCTTTCAGTAGTAGAACTGTACCTAGAAATAGAAGGATTCAGGTAAGGAGTTAGTGTTATTTAGTGAAAAACAGTTATAGTGTAATTGTAATGCTTCTAGAAGCTCCTGATTAATAACTGGATTGATTATTATTGATTAAAGTGATGAACACAAATCTTTCAGATCTCATTAAAATGCTAAATTATACTTGGATCTTTGTTAAGCAGACATGGTTATAATATGAAATCAGCCTCACCTAACTTCGTTTTTAAAGTGTGTATAGCTTGTTTTTTCGTATTTGGCGAAACTGAATTTATCAGTGGGTTATAACTAGATATCTGGTAGACTGTAGAACAAAACGTCTTATTGCATGGCATTTCATACTATCTATTTAATTTTGGTTTCATGTCCATCCATAAATGCGAGAAACTTTCTTAATGCTTATTCTTTGACTCGTGAAAAATTTCTAGAATGTAGGAAATTCATAAAGAATGATTTGATAACATGAGAAGAGTGTGATTGTATTTAGGTTTGAAAGTTCTTTATTGTGTATATCTGCTGTTGTCTGTGCGTGTGTATATGTGGTTATATTTAGATCAGCCTTTTTCAGTCAAGGAGATTATTATTTTCTTAAAACAGTTGTAATAACCCTTTTCATTGTAAGTGTGTAAAGATGAAACTGTAGACATCATCCTACTTTCTGAGAATTCAGGAATGGTGTAGTACTTTTTATCAAAGCAGTGACCAAAAGCCATGAGCTTTTAGTGAGCAGTACTCACTGTTAAAATCCTTACGTCTTTAGGCTTCAACAGAGTAGGAATGGATCTTAGAACAAAACAATTTGGTGAATGCTACAAACCTTGCCTGCTTTCTTTTTTTTCTTTTTGCCTTTGGAAGAGCAGAAATTTAAATGCTACTTACAAACATGAGAAAACTGATGCTTTCCAGCATGCTGCAGAACTTAGAAACATGCTTTTGTGGATCTTTTTACTATTGTGTGCACTAACTGGCTAGTTGTTTATCTAGGTTATACTTTCAAAGGTTTGGTTTTCAAATGTAATGTTAACTTCTGCAATTTGTCACGAATACTTTGTTCCTTTTTTAAATTCATCTTTCCTTCTGTTGAACTAAGGTTCTAAGACTAAGACTTCTGTACCTTATAAATACTTAAATCAGCTTCTTGTTGTTACTTCTATTAATGCTTAATTGCAGATACATTCATGCAGCTCTTTCTAAAAGAGGGAACTGGTAGTTGAGCATTTGCTTTATTTGTGACGTATGTTATCTGAGCGTTCTTAGATGCATAAAGTGTAGAATGCACTTTCCAAGGCATTTTCTTAAAGTAAACCCAGATACTTCCTGGTGCTTTCTAGAAATTGATGGAAATAGCCAGTTAAGAGTTAATGCAGTCCTCTTCAAAAGTTTCTTAGTGTGAGGTTTTTACATCCCTTCACTTAGGGTAACTTTTACTGGGTATAAATTCAGAATAATCTGAATTTTTATATGGTTTCAACAAACAAATTAGCAAATTGTGTGATGTTTGTGCTGTCAGGGTTGGCGTAGTAGACAGTTCACTTTTTTCTCCGTAAGGTGTTCTAGAGGGTGACAGATACTGTGTAACACAAATCATTTCTTCCTGGGCAAATAAGTGGACTTTGCAATGTACTTTGATACATATTTATGTTGTTCTAATTGTGTAGTTTATAGGCAAGCAATAAACAGCAAGATGTTTGAGATGGATATGAAGATTGCTGCAAGGCATGTGAAACGTAAGCAACTTCACCAACTGCTACCTAATCATGTGCTTCAGAAAAAGAAAAAGGTAACCTGTTTTTACTGTAGGTGCTTTACATTAAGCACTTTTTAAAACTATAGAACATTTTTTATTACAGACTTATGCTTGATTTCAGTGCATTTCGGGGAGAAATGCAAATATTTAGTAATGCGTCTTTTTAAGTAGTAGTATGTCATAGTAGGGTTTTTGTCCTCCACTGATATTCAGCAGTGATCTTTCTGCTGTTTAAGTTCCATTTGGTCTCTTAAGTTTTTGTATTCATTTTTGTCTCTCAAAAATGTAAATTTTGGTGTACATCACTGTTAATTTTGAAGTTAATGTAAAAGCAGTATCTATAAGCTGTGAAGAATAAAGAAACTTGAAATAAAACCAAAATGACAGTCACTGAATACAGTAACAGTTCATCTTCTGTTTTTAAACATCATTGAATCTTTACTTGATTTTTGAGTATGGGAAACATACTCAAAAATGTCACATATAGTGATGCAGTAGTGGTTTATTTACATATAAAAAGATTGGAAAATTGTCCATTCATGTTTTGTATTTTACATCGATCCTCTTTTCAGATTTTTTCTTAAAATAACTATCTTTAAGGCAAATATATGTGCTTAGCTCAGTGGAAGCTTGTCACTATTAGATCACCCCTCATTTCTTTTTTCTTCACAGATGTAATGGCTGATAGTTTGCATGACTAAAATTCCACGTCTTTTGAATCTCAGGGTTTTTTTTGTTTGTTTTTTTAATCCTTTTACTAAGACTAATAACTTTCTTTTGTGTTGTGGATGATAGCATTCAACAGAAGGAGTCAGACTGACAGCTCTGAATGACAGCAGCCTAGACTTGTCTATGGACAGTGATAACAGCACGTCTGTGCCTTCGCCTACTAGTGCTATGAAGACGAGTCCATTGAACAGTTCTGGAAGTTCTCAGGGGTAATGAAGACTTTCAGTCTTGAGTCTACTTTCTGTTCCTGAATTGTGTTTAACTATGGCAAGTGCTGCATTCACAAGGTAGTACTGTTATGTCTGGGTGTAAATATTTCAGACTGGAACTTGAA
Source organism: Pavo muticus (assembly GCA_016647715.1). Taxonomy (NCBI): domain Eukaryota; kingdom Metazoa; phylum Chordata; class Aves; order Galliformes; family Phasianidae; genus Pavo; species Pavo muticus. The sequence goes on along the minus strand of JACDJE010000016.1, from coordinate 164,800 downwards.
GACTTCTGTAGTTGCAGTTTGAATGCTAGAGCAGAGCTACGTTTGTGGGATGGGGAGCAGCACAGCATTGGACTTAATATGAGGAGTTATGAGATTGGATACGAGAGTGTAGAAAAGGTGAAATAAAAACTTAGTCACTGTGGTAATAGGGCTGTGAGAGGTTGTGAAGAGGGAGTTGAAGTGTGAGAATATGGAGTTTTTGGGCAAGTATGGTATCTAGCACGTCACAATTGAAGTATAACTTTCCCTGTCTTATTTTTAAACACACACTGCTTCTGTAGTTCGTGAAAAAGAGGGGGAAGAAAATTCTGTCATGTGAAATCCCAGGTTTTGCTCAGGAGATGCAGGCAGAACTTGAAGTTGCAGTGGTGCGTGTAGATTGAAAACAGGCTTTCTGTTCCAGTCCTTGTATATCATCATTGTTCTGTACCATGGGAAAATAATTGCTATACTTCCCCCCTGTATCTCATCTGATCAGACTTGCCTGAATTTTTGCCTTTTTTTTTTAATGCAACTTCTTGCCAGTAAAAAAGCTGTCTTTGCTCAAGTTTCATAGGTGGCTAATGCTAAATTCTGTCTTCACACTATAGCATAAAACTACGTGTTGTGCTCTGCAATGTAGGTTGTTTCAGCTGTAATGGCCACGCATACAATGTTATGAAAAGTGGATAACCCTGTGGGCATGCTCTACTCATATTAAGCATTTTTTCATTTTTTTCTTTTAGCAGAAGCAGTCCTGCGCCAGCTGTAACAGCAGCATCTGTGACCAACATACAGGCTTCTGAAGTCACTGTGCCACAAACAAATTCCAGTGAAAGCTCAGGGGGTAAGGAAAATGACGTAGTACATTGCTTCTATTGATTTTTGTAAAGCAGTAATTCTTTTATTGAGGTCTTCATTAAACATATGCTGTAACATATTCTGCTTGATATAAAGATAAACTAGTATTTTTTGACTTGGGAAATCACAGCAGAGTATTTTGTGCAGCAATGTTTGTTTATTCTTTTGTTTGCCACTCACATTAGCAATAAAGTTTTCCAGTGTAGATGATGTTTGCAGATTGACTGGTTTAGTGAGGAAAAAATGTCCAAATCTGGAAGAGAATTTTTTTTATTTCTTCTTAATCCATGTCATAGTTAAATCCAAGGGGTGGTTCTTTACTGCCTGTAAACTGCTCCCATGTTCCTCCTCCTGCTTCATGAAATGGATTCTAGGAGTGAAAAAGCCTCAGCACAACATATGCTCCTTAGTGATGTCTTTTTAAGCATATCCAACTGTGTGTGCTGCTTTGTCTTCAGTATTTTCTACAAGAAAACATAAACATACTTCTGAAAAGAATTGATGTTTTAGTGAAGTAACAAAGGCATCTGGTGAAAATGTTCACTTAACAAGAAAGGAGTAGCTGACGTGCTGGTACTTCAGCTGTATGCATGAAGTAAGGCAGATGCAAAAGGAATTGCAACTGGTTATCCTTTCAAGATGAAATCTCATCAGTCTCAGAAATTTAGCATGGTGGAGTCTTATGATTGCAATTTCTTTTATCATGTCACAAATGCATTAAAGTGAGTAGGTGTGTAATTTTTTTCTCATCATGGGACAGAGGAAAAACATCCTACATATGCTTGTTGGTTTGAGATAGGCAACTGATGAGGTATAACTTTGTCAAGTGGAACATTTTTCAAAAGGATGTAGAGAATGTCAGATGTTTATCTCATGCTCTCTCACTTCATACTTTTGTACTCTGAGCCTGAGCAATGATAAACTCAGGGCTTCTATGAAAAAGGGAGTATCAGATTTGCCTTGGATTTGATTTAAGGCACTTTTAGGCAACGTATATATGGCTGAGTACAGAAGCAGTAAAACTTCTTTGAGTACCAAGAACACAATAGGTATATGAGGACAGAGCTTCACCTGGCTAGTATAATCTGCTGTTTAGCAGGGCTAATGAGGCCTAGCAGAGTGTCACTGCTATCACTACCTTGTGTCTGGTATGAGAGTTCTCTCTTTAGAATGCGCTTGAAACTAAACATTTGCTGTTCCAAATGGAATGCTTTTACCACTAACTTTTCCACTTTCTTGAAGTCTGTTTGATTAATGATGGCCTTGACTAGTAACTGGAAACTGAAATGTTTGTCTGAACTAATCTTGCTGAAGCCTTTAAAATTGTTTACCTGTAGGTTCTTCAAATGAAAGCATTCCTCAAACTGCCACACAACCAGCCATTTCTCCACCACCAAAGCCTACCATCTCTAGAATTGCTTCCTCAACACATCTATTAAATCCATCACCCAGAATTTCAGGAAATGTTGCAACAAAAACGCCTAGCCCTGTTACAGCAGTGAAAAGGACATCTTCTCCCCATAAAGAAGATTCTCCCAAGAAAATGAAAATTGAAGAGGTATTTGAGATTTTGAGATTGTAGCATTCTCCAATGCTACAGTACAAAACTTTGAATATTAATTTCTGCTGCTGAATACTGATTCTTGTGTTCCAGATTTCAAATACTTTGTTAGCTTGTATTTCCTACTCTGATTGCATCTTCTTTATGTATTCAGCTTACTAAGGTGTTACTGTTCTGTATTATGCTGATACTCATCATGTGACACGTATAACTGCATCAGCACAAATAGATTCTAAATTCTTAAAAGCAATTTTTGAGTACAGTATGTTACACAGTTAATTCTTCATGTATTTTCTTAGTTTTTCTGTATTTTTTGTAGTTTTTTTTAACTAATGGTTTCATCATTGTTAATGGTTTCTCATTTTGTGTGCATTTCAGCAGGATGAAATAAGTGAAGCTACCAGCTGTATAGATGTGAACGAGCATGAAAGAATGGAAACGAAGGTATTTATCACTGGTCTATATAATTTTGTCTCATTGCAGCTCTTACTTTTGAAAATCACTGTGGTTTTTTTACTCTAGAAATGACTGGTAGTACTTGTAGATATAGTATAGACTCTCCATTAAAGACATCAAATTCATGTGTTCTTCAAAGGGTATGTTAACAAATTGCAGTATGTTACCTGATACTAGGCTACCTTCTCCCCAAATCCATTGACACGTAGGACAATAGATAGTGCTTTTTTTTGCTGGTCGTTCCCACTGTGTTATGCATAGCACAAAAAAAGCTTGTGCTAACTTGCCGAGTTTTAGACTGTGGGGAAATGAATGGTGCTATATAAAGTCTTTTCTGATGGATATTTTATGCAGTTGTAGCAAAGCCTCTGGGGACTTGCAGAGATTCAGGCATGCCCCTACAGTATCTTGTAAATTGCCAGGCAATATTTTTGCTTACTGTAAGTGGAAAGGGTGATGGTCTGTCTTTAGCTTTATGATAACCACTTATACTGTTTTCATAGGGCAAGTCTTGGTACTCTTGGAATACTGTGGAAAATATGCCAAGAAATTAAAATAATAATGCTTTAAATACTTGGGTTTAACTTCCACACCCTTCAGTGAAAGATCTTATTTAGTCACCCTGAAATTGCTTTGAACTTGAGACAGGTGAAGGCAGAAATGGTTGTAAGCATTTAATCCTAATGTCGAAACTAGATCCTTTGGATACAGATAATTATAAAAGTTGTAGGTAATCCTGTTAGGCTTTATTGTAGTCTTCTCTAAATCTTATGTCCATAATTTGTATGGTAGGATATGAAGGAGCAAACTTCTGAACTAACATAGACTTGTTTTTTTCTGCTGTGAAGTGCATACCTCTTAGTAGGGTGTGGCTTATTGTTTGGTACAATTTTAAATAACAGGCTTTCATTCAAAGGAGAATGTCCCACTGTCCTGTTTTAGTCATTCAGTCCCACTGAATGTCCCACTGAAAAATTAGCTCTGATGTTCATCTGGTCATAGAAAAAAACTGATTTAATCTACTGAAGTGGCAGGAAAACTATTCTGGCAGAATGGTGAATTTAACCGTATTATCAATTTGCTCAGTAATAAATGTATGTAAATGTGAATTTAAAAACACAGTATTTATTTGCAACCTTTGTAAAAGTGGGCTTAAATAAGTAACCCTTCTTCTGGCTTCCTTTTCCACAAACAGTTCTTAAAGTATCTTCAGTCCTTCTAGTTTTGAAAACTGTACCAGGGCAGGAAGATGAGGTTATGTGTAGGGATTGAGGATAATTTGGTCTGTAGTGATAAGTGTAGGGGGGCTGCTAAAAAAAAATAAATTACTGAGCGATGAAATTAATGTTCAGTTTTTGAAACAGTTTCTATATTGTGATTACGTAGGAGGCTAGTCCTGATCTTCAGTTGTTTTTCTTTAATAAACTGAATGACACACAATGTTTTCCTATAGGATTCTGCTTAAAAGGTGTGGGTGGTGTGCCAATCAACAAATGAGAAGTGAGGTGGCTTGTGTTGCTGTCAATTTCCTAGTGGGCAAAATGTTCTTTAGCATGCTGGTCAAACTGGAGAGCAAGAAAATTCACAGGCAGTGGAAGCACGGACAAGTAACCTGGGGGGAGTATAGGGATGGTGCTAGATGGTTGAGGTCGAGAAGGCCAGGGCCCAGCTGGAACTGGACTTGGCAAGGGGCACAGAAGGGCTAAGAAAGGCTTCTATAGGTACATCAACCAGAAGAGGAAAGTGCAGGAGGATGTATGCCCCACAGTGAGTAATGCAGGCAGGCTAGTAACAACGGACAAGGAGAAGGCTGAGGTACTCAACAACTTTTTTGCCCTAGTCTTCACTAGTGACTGTCTTAAACAGAACCCTCAAGTGGATGGTTCAGAAGGTGGGAACTGGGGAGCGATGCCCCTCCTGCTGTAGACGAAGATCAGGCCTGAGGAACCTGAACATCCATAAGTCTCAGGGTCCCAGTGAGGTGCATCCCAGAGTCCTGAGGGAATTGGCTGATGTACTTACCAAGCCACTCTCAGTGATATCTGAATAATCACGGTGGTCAGGTGAAGTCCCTGGTAAGTGGAACAAAGGCAGTATCACACTCATTTTTAAGAAGGGTAGACAGGATGGTCCAGGACCTCACCTCTGTGCAGATCATAGAGCAGATCCTCCTGGAAGATAAGCTAAGGTATGTGGAAGAGAAGGAGGTGATATGGGAAAACAGTATGGCTTCATCAAAACCAGGTCTTGCCTAACCAACCTTGTTGATTTTTATGATGGTGTAACTCTGTTAGTGGACAAGGGAAGAGGCACTGATGTCATCTATCTGGACTTCAGTAATGCCTTAGACACGGTTCCTTATCTGTTTATTTTTAGGAGCTATTGGAGACGGAAGTGAATGTTAATACCCAAATGGAACATCTTCAGACAACTTTGCAAGCTCCTCAGGTACTGGCTTTGGAAACAGTGGATTTCTGTTTCTATATGTTGGTCTGTGCTGAAAATATCAAAATGAAAATAAAGTTGCTTGTTGTTACTGTCACAGTTTTTGTGTTTTAGATGATCATTGATCTTACTGAATATACATTGTAGCTAAACATGTATGGCTTTCCATACAAACTGACTGAAGCTGGATTCGCTCTTCTGAATTGTGCCTTCAAAGTAAGGGGCTCGGTTTATTCCTTTGTGCTTTGCACATCACAGAATAATCCTTTCTAACAAGGAAAAAAATGCTTTAAATAGCTGCTGCTCGAAGATGTCCGGTAGAGTTTGAAAATGTGAGAAATTTGGCTTCAGATTCTGGTATTATTATTATGAGGGGAGAGAGAGAAGTTCTGATAGTTCATTAGCCAACTATCTCACTTCGCTGCTGGTGAAGGAGTGTAAGTAGCATTCTGTGGTAGTCTCTTAAGCTTTCGTTCCTAATACTATAATCGCTTCTGGAGAACATCTTTACTGGCATTTTTAAGCCTTAATTGTTGCTCTACTGATTAAAAGTTCACAATTGCAAATCGTTTTATGCTCACTCTACTTTTTCGATGATGTGTAGTAAATATATTGATTGAAAATGGGGATGTATTGCAGTAGTAGTATTTGTTAACAGGCTTTCTGAACTACATGGGCAGACCACATGAGCAGTATTTAATAAAGGTACCAAAATTGGCAGAAATTGTAGATGTTATGTGGGCGCTTCAAACTACTTCAGGGAAATTAGTTTTTTTTTAAAGATCACATAGTATGCCAAATTTATTTCATCTATTAAGAGATTATTATATAAAGTGTTCTAGTTTTTACAAATCCAGTAGTTGTTACTGTAGCAAAGGTAATCTGGAAACTGTAAAAGTATGGTGGGCTTCTTCTGTCACTTTTTCAATATTTTCATTGGCTTCTAGAACATTGCTTATGTTGCAGGACATGAAAACAATACAGGTCAGCATGAACCAGGCAGTGGGCTACTGGGTGCAGGTTGGTGGGGAAGGAGGGATATCAAAGCTATTTTGCTGTGAATCTTTGTCGCATGGTGTTTTGCTATCATGTCAGTCAGTGTACTCTGCTGATTCATTTTAATGAAGCAACAGTTGAGAGTAGTCTCTTTAATGCAGTTTTTCCCACGTGTGAAATGTACTTTATACTAATTTTGAATGTTTATAACATAAGAAAACATTTTCTGTTAAATTGTGTGAAGTAGTAAATAGTAACTGGATTATTTTGATGTCAAATAATATGCAGAAGTGGAAGGCAAACGAAGGGGTAGCAGCTTAAAAATAGAGGCTTCTTAAGCGTGTAAGAAATTAATTTATTGTATCGAATATTGAGTGTTTTCTGCATTTTTCTTTATTTGGTTTTAGAAATAACTTAGGCAGACAGGATTTAATTCTTTTAAGGGAGACAAAAGTGTTCAGATAGTTTTCAGTGTGGAATTCTTTTCCCAGTCATATAGCAGTGTTTTGTCATACCATTTCCATGTTAATCTATTTTAATTTGTTCTGGAAATTTGGTCAATAAGTATTCTTAAACAGTTTGAAGTATAAATGTAAAAAGACACAAATTGCATAGGGGACAGCCATCTCATCTTCAGTCTGTAAGAGTGTTACTGAGTTATTCATAGCAATCTTGAAATATTAAACATCTTCATCTGATAGTAGATGTCAACCTTATTAGGTGGATATTATGTCTTTATTATGGTACAGACTCTTAGTAGGCTCAGCTTTCTCTGCAGTACCTCCTAATTTCTCGCAGTTGTGGAAAAAGGAAATGCACGCTTTGAAAGAGTTGCACTTTTTTGTTGTTAAAAATGGCTTTGTAGGCAAAAGGAATATCTGCTTCTGTCTTTATAGTTTGTAATTATCCTTATCTTGGTATATTTTGAACTACTCTTCAAGATTTGATTTGTTGTTGAACACTGGTGCCAATTTCTACAATATTCCTGTAATTTACATTTAAAATACAACCAAACTTCTTCTTTTCTTTTCAGAAAACACCCAGTACAGATCTTTCCGATATCCCTGCTCTCCCTGCAAATCCTATTCCTGTTATCAAGAATTCAATAAAATTGAGATTGAACCGGTAAAAACAACCTCAGGGGTCCATAAACAATATCTGCCAACTCAACCTGTTGTCTTCTAATGCTAGAAAAAAAAAAAAAGGAGAACAGAGAGTGCAAGACTAGAACATGATCGGAAATGGATTTAGGTATATTTTGTGCACTTCCCTTTCTGGGCTAAAATCACCACTTGATTGGAAGTCCAGGTTAGTATGTGAAGCCAGGAGTACTATTAATGTGTTAGCAACAGTTGCATTAAGTATTTCAAAGGATTACTGCCTTTAAAAACATGAACACTATTTGTATCCATATTTGACATACTGATTGAATTTGTTTGATGCATTGTTTCAAAATTGAGATAAAACTGGCATAAGAATCCCTTAAATGCACTTTTATGTACTTTTTTTTTATTGGAGTATGACTAATCTTAGATCTTCAGCTGATGCATTTTCATTTTATTGATGAATCTCTTCAGTAGTAACCTGCAAATGGGATGATGATCTATGATATACTATACATTGAAGACAAAGTGTATAGTATATCTAGTTCAACTGCCATCAAGCAGCAGTAAGCCTTTCAAGTGGAATGCCCAATCCTGGGGTAACGAGACATATGTTGAGGAAGTAATTGGGAAGTTTTTGGTATTGGTGGGACTTGATTAAGATGTTGTCTACTTTTATTTATAGGATTGTTTTAAGGTGCATACAGATCAGCAGTCGAACAGCGAATAAACTTTCCTTTGAACTAATCAAACTTATTTCCTTTTTGAGCTCTTTATTGTATTTCTTGGGAAAAGCTTTTGCATTTAGTGTTGGGGTTTTTATTGCAGCTTGTATGCACCGTATAGGACAATAGTTATACAAAATAAAAACAAGCCAGACCATAATATTGTTTTTTGTTTTTTGTTTCCCCTTACATAATCATAATACCTTGTGGCCTGTAGGCACAAATTCAAAAGTTTGTCCCATCACTGAAGTGTTTAAGTAAATATGTGTGCCTGTGAAATATAACACCTGTCTTGATGGCCTTTGAATCACTAAATATAAGATGATTTTTGTACACTCCATAAAAATTCTGTATGCATTTAAAAGGTTCAAATTTTAAATAAAGGAAAAAAGATTTTTCCCCAAGGATTTTAAACTTTTTGTTTTTAGATGGCTCATCAAAAATAGTTTTACATACTGAACAACATTGAATTTTTAAAAATCATATTTCTAGTAAGCACTTGACATCTACTAAACTCTCTTACTCCTATTTTTTTGTTCTGTAGTCCTATAAAAAAAGATAAGTAACTACTGTTTCTTTTGGAAGAACTGAATCTCTCATGGCAAAGAACAGCAGTATTGAGGAATATGAGGGATATCAGCGGTAATAACAAGTGTAGATAACAAACTTCATGTTACTGTTACTTATTTGATATGTGGGATATCAAATCATATTCCCATACTTTGATTAGCATGTTTTATGAACTCTCTTCTCCCATTGTGCTCCATCCTTCTTACACGTGCATCTTTCATGTTAAAATTAAATTACTTACACTCTTCCCCTTATCCTTCTAAATTAATTCTCCAAAGTCAGAGTGTAGCTTATCTTTTACTTAGGCTGTGCAGTAACTGAAGGTTTTTTTTTGCCATTTGTCTAAGAAGTCTAGTATACAAATCTTCACTTTTCCTTGCCCTGTGCAGCCTGCTGTTGTCCACCTCCCAAAGAAGGTTATATTAACAGTTGAAGTGTACAAGGTGTCTGTGTATTTTGTGTAGCTATGGAGTTTAGATCGAAATTGCCAGGCACAATTTTAGTCTTGTCATTTTGTTTACACATCAAAAAATCTTTTTTCATTTTATTAAACGTTTCATGTAACTGCACCCAAGTTTTGCCAAGCTGGGAACTTGGAACTTTTCTGTATAGTGACTTTTTAATTCTAGTTTTCATAACCTGGAGATCAGACTGTTGCTTTCGCATGATGTACGTAGTGTCTCATGACTGGAGTTTGCTTTGTTTTATAGTATCTGTACTCCTTGTATTTTTCAAGAGCTATTTTGTAAACAGATGATGTATTTCTCCATTGAAAACACAATAAAAAACAGCACAATCCCATAGTTGCCTCATTTTTCTGAATGTACAAAAGTGTTTTTTACTCTGAATTAATACTTTTCTCCTGATCTTTCTGCTAATACAAAATTCAATATGGTCTAAAAGAAATGCAGCATAAATCAGCATTCTGTAAGTAAGCATGTTGTATGTAGAAAGTAACAATAGGATGTTGAATTCTAGTCTGTGAAAGGGAGAGGCTGTGGGTTGTACCAGTGGGCTTGAGGATGGAGATGCGGCTTGCCAGAACGCTTCAAGAACATCTCTTCCTCATCTTCTGATTAGGATTCCATCTCAACTTTAAATTATTAGAGGATACTAGCAGAAATGTGCATAAACAATCTGGGGATGCACTACTTTCTTTAGAAGTTGGAAGTAATTAAGAAAAACATTAACAGTCTTGGTGTCTTATACTTGCTTTTCCTGCTATTACTTCTTTTGTCAGCAGATGGCACTGTTTCTTGTCAGACAGTATAAGCTTGCCCTGAAATAAAAGTAAAAATTACAGATAACTGTGCATCGCTTGATTGATCTTTGTATCAGCATGAGCCCAATCCTCCAAATGCTTGATGTGAGTAACTTTAAGTAGCCCCCCCTTTGACTAAAATTTCTTTAACTGCTAAAACCACTGATGATTATGGTCTTCATATTATAATTACCCTACCTAAAACAATGAACCTTTGTGTTGTATATATTTTTCACAGCATGCAATTGCTTGTCTTGTTTAGAACAGATTCATCATCTTTATATCTTGCCTGTCCCTTCTCCCTTTCATCACAGCTGATGTTATTTATGGCTTTAATTCCTTTCTACTCTTTCCAACCAATAAAAATCTGCAAGTAGATATACAGATTTCTGTTCAGTGCTTCTCATCCTACCAGCAATAGGCTTCAATAGGTTTGTTCTGAGTTACCTATCATGAACTTCCAGAAGGAAGTTCATGAATTCATGAGGATCTGCAAAGATGACATTGAAAATTACTGGTATAGCCAGAATAATTAACATTAATAAGCCATGGTTCTAACAGATCACTTTAGACATGCTGATTTGAATCAGACTTCCGAATTGAAGGTTTTAGCTAAAATTGTGCTTCCTTACTGTAGTGTGCAAACCATATTTTGGTGCGTTTTTAACTACAGTATGTTGACAGACTGTGGTAGTCATGTGTGTAGTAACTGAGTAGTAGAGAGTATCAAATGATAGTATGTGTGTCATAATAAGAGAGCCAATTTTAATAAACAGTAAAAAGTGAGTACTTCGACTCCTAGAATAATGAAAAATGACAGTTCAGCAAGAGTATGCTAGATATTATTGAAGCCAGAATCTACACTCGGGTGCTGGAAGAAATGCTGGAGAAACCATTGATGGTATACAGAATGTTTTTATTGCATATGTTAAAAAAGGCATTTAAGATGTTAAAGTGATTCTGGCATGCCTTATGTGAATTTATAAATACACTAGTCAAGTAGATTAATCTCTTTTTGACATCATTGTTGCTGAATAATACCAAATTTTTATCACTTAAAGAAGTACATCTTGATAGTACGCTCATGTATGTCTACACAGTACATTGGCTTTGTACTTGATAGGTTCACTTTTTAAAGATACAAATGGTCATATTGCAAGTACATCAGTAAAAACCATTTTTTATTTTACTTTAATAATCTTAGTAGAGTTAAGGATCTGTTTAATAGAAATAAAGCATCTTGGGTTTGTTGATAGAAGCAGATGCAGTTTGATACGTCTACAAAGTTCAAACTAATAATTTGAACTATCTACAAACATCAAACATCTGCTGCTGTCATCACCAAAGGAATGCGAACTTTGATATCAAACTTCAGAGGGCACATTTTATTATGAAAAAGATAATACAATGAACCACTGCTGAATGTCCCATCTGTTTTTTGTTGTTGTTGTTTTGTTTTTTGGATATTTAAGCTTTAATGGTCTTCTATTAAAGTTTAGGCACAGCTAATTCGCAGTGCTCTGACTAAATTCTGGGATGCTATCGTTAGGTGTGGGATGTGGTGGTTTTTTCTGTTTTGGTGGTTGATTTCCCCCCCCCCCGCCCCCCCCCTTCCACACAGTAACTGTAATCTGGTCAATTCATTTTTTGGCATGTCTTTTAATTTTTTTTTTTTAATGACTTTAATTCTCCGACTCCTGTTTTCTAGTGGAATGTTTGAATACACTAAGAATATGGCACACATTACGAAATCTTTACCTTATAAGCTTGCAAGGTATTGAGTTACATAAGTTAAATGTAATAGCTTCCTAATAGTTCAAAAACAAACAAAAAACCCACACCTGGTATATGCAGATATTATCATGTTTGGTTTTGCAATAAATTTCCATCTTTAAATAAGAACTTGAATCCACATAAGTAATAGGAGAGGATAAAGAGGAAATTTACTTTTGATGTATGGTTATAAAAACTTCAGCCTGCTGGCTAAGTAAAGCTGCATTTATTTATTTAACTTGAGAAAATAGCCAATGCATTTAAACTGCCCAATAAGTACGGCCCGCACAGATACCGGACAGCTTGTAAGTGCAAATGTCGTTTTTTGTGTCTTGCTTGCAAGCTAGCGCATCTATTTTATGTTCATCTTTTGAAAAGTAAATTTCTTCAATAAGGCTACTTAAGTAAATGTTTTGCTTGCTTAAAAGTCTGCACTTCAAAGTTTTCGATTAATCTGAGATTATTTCTACGATGCTTGCTTCACTTAATGATAATATGCTAACCTAAGGCAGATACAATCATTACAGTTGAACAGAATGTTTGATCGTGTGCACTTAATTGATAGTGCATTTCATATGGTGTTAAAACTGGATTAGGGGTGGTGTTGATGTTTGAAAAACAACTTTTTGTCTTTTCCATCCTCCCTACCTTTCCCAACAGAGAAACTTGGGTTTGTTCAGTTTTCCTTTTCTGAATTAAATACGTGATGCTTCTCAAAACAGCATGTGAGGATTTTGAGTTGCAGCTTCTGGTTTGGATTTACTGAAACCTTGCCCTGCATGGTGTCTGGTGCTGTGTGCCTTCCAGAAATCTGGCATGCGCATTGTCCTTGTTTGTGTTCTCAGTCTGCAGTGGAGCTGTTAATAAAGAGATTGATGATAAAGTTGTCGAAAAGAGACAGTTGGACAGGACTACTCGCCATGAGTGACAGAGGGCATGCTCTGCCTTCACAGCCAAGAACGTTGCCCCCAGCAGAGAGCTGGCCATGCCTGGACGCTGTGCCAAGACTGTTCAGTGCGTGGGGAGAGAGGAGTCTGCAGCTTCTATGAAGAATTTCTATTAGATTTCTAGCTTGCACTCTTAAAGTAAGATTTCCTTTATTTAGGATAATCACACTTAAAATATATATGTATATATTTTGTCTTGAGAACAAATACTGTTTTAAACAGTGATATAAAGGATAGTGCAGATACATTTTGAAATTTCGGTGAATGATCTGGTAGTGCTTTTGTAATATTTCACAGTGGACTGGTTCAATGAAGTGAAATGGAGATGCCTTGTTCTTAAAATCAACATTTTTTTTTATATGGGAAATAAATGCATTATTCATGTATTCAGTCTAGATATTAGCTTCTGTAGGAATGTCCCTGCCAAGATGTCATAAACTTGATTCAACTCAATCACATGATTGGAATAAGAGAAGACTGGAATGATGGATGGAAGCATTCATTGTCTCAGTGACGGTTTATCATGTATAATTTTTATCCGTCACCACGTAAGAAACAGAAAGACCGATAAAACATTTGATAGTTTGGGCCATCTGCTCGTGCAGGATATTAGAGTTATTAGTGATTATTCCTACTGTTTCTTATCTTCATCCAGAACAGTGTGTGGATTTTCTATATGCTAATGATCCCTCTGACCACTAAAGGCAGTATCTCTTCTAGGGGTACTTTTTTTCTCTCTGTAAGTAGTGGAAAAGATATTCTTACAGCCCTAAACAAAAACAATTACTTAGAGGCAGCTTTGGTAGCCTGCTTTCATGTTGTGTTTTTGAATGTATTTACAGGAGGAAGATTAATCCTTTCCATCTGACCACATTTTAAGTGATGGTAGATCATTTTCAGTGGACAAATTGTACAAATGCTATCATTGAATTTTTCCAGGGCTATTCTCTTAGGACAATCTGTTAACTAATTTTTTTTTTTTTTAAACTGAGTTGAAATATGTAGTAGTTCACCAATGAATCCACAATTTAATGCTTTATATAGATTCATTGTCATCCTTAATTTAAAAAAACAACAACAAAGGTCTCCTTTTCTGTGAGCTTTTGAGTTGCATATGGTAAAACTTTGCAGCAATTTGGTGAATAACCAAATGTTGAATTGATATAGCTAATATATTTTCAGTTGTTGATTAAAGCACAATGAATTTCTTCAAGTTTTAAATTTTGCATCTTGACAGGCCGTTATTTCTCTCTCTCCTTTTAAATCACGAATTTTGAGTTTGTTGTATGAAAATGCCGGTTTAATTCTGGGAATTGTCCACTCTGTCAATTTTTTTTAAATGCGGCAATATAACCTAACTTTCATTTGTTTGTTCTAAAGGTGTAGGAATCGGTTTGTAGTCTCTGAAGTGTTCTGAATAAGACCTGTCTAGCCAGAAGCACACCAGATGTTCTGTCTTTGCAGATAAAGTCAAACCAGCAAGCTTGATCTGGTACCGTTAGGACTTTTTTTGTTTAACATCAAGAATAGTTCTACATTTGATGTACTTGGAGTTTGTTACAATCACCAAAAATAGTTGCTTTTCCTTTCTGGCCCATTAATTTTTCAGAGATAATATGAACATTCACTATGGGCATTTAGTTTTATTTATAATAGGGATAACTTACCTTTTGTTACTATTTGATGTTCTGATATGATAAATATTTAGATTACCTTAAATTTATCATTTTTCACTTGCAGCTCCCAGAGCACTGTAAAACTGAATTCAGCATCACTAACCTTAATGAAAACAAAATAATTTCAAACAATTGTGAGAGTTTCTGTTCTTGTGCATTCCACCACCATCACAAGACATCAGGCCTTCAGCTGTAACAGCTTATTTTGGTGTTATAAGATGCTTCCTGTTTTTACAAAATAGTCATAGTTGTTTACTCCTCAGAATTAAAGAGACAGTCGTTTCAAAGATGCAATAATATGAATATATAATATGAATATATATGAATATATAAGAAAAAAAATGTATAAAATAGAAAAAAAAAAAGCCACACACAACCCCACTGTAACTTGGTACTATGATATGGAGTAGTTTGTTGGAAAGACTGGCTCCCAGCAAAGTCATGTCTGAATTATAATATTGAATTGTATGTAGCTACGCAACCTTGACTGGGCTGTATTGACTCTTTGCTTCAACCTTGTGTACAAAATGAGGTTAGTGATTATCAGACATTTCACGAATACTGGTTGTTAACATTTGAGACTTTGAGAATGTTTTGGAATTCTGATACAGAAGATGCGTTAAAATTATTCCACTGGATTTTACATTGAGCATGAATCACACATCTCTTGAAACTCATATGCTAGCTTTCCCATCTTGGTTTTGGATCAGATATATTATCTTTGCATTATCTTTGCATCCTGCTGTAAATTAATTCTAAGGATATCATATGAAAGAAGTTATCTATACATGCTGTTAGAACAGTCTTCCAGTAAAGGAAAACAATAACAGTGGGCAATTTGGTACTGTTTCTATTAAAGGCATGCTACATACTATTTTGTCTTTTCAAAATATATGTACATGGTGGTTTTCCCCCAGGAAAAATACAGAGTTTTAGATCCTAAAAGCTGTAAACCTATTTTTTTTTCTTTTTTTCCTTCTTCTTTTTTCATTTTTTTTGGTGTGGCATTTCAAGTATAGCATATCTGAAAATAAATTTAGTGTGTACTGCTTCTCAATTTCTGGCACTGCAAACTAATGGTGCAGATATGTGGTCTGTCCAGCCTGTAAAGAAAGAGAGGGAATGCAGTGATGTTTTTGGAAGATTGGTTTCCTTTTTGTTTACAACTTCCAGCTTTTTCTAGTTGTCCAATCTCCAATTGTTTTCATAGGGAACACTGTCAGAAAATTGGGGAAGACACTATTTGCATGAGTGAGGCTCTTGTATGACTTGCATTCGGGTTCTTCACAGCAGTAAGGTTGAAGGGTTTTAATTTTTAATGAAAAAATACTTTTAAAGCTCAGTTTGCATAGTAAATGAGAAAAAGAACCTTCTACTTGTTTCCTGTTGATGTAAAAAAATTAATAATAATCCTTTTTGTGTAGTAAATCTGACAACTTCAGATGAAAGGGAAGCATGTTAGTCTTACAAAGTAGCAGCAGGCAGTGCATTGTTCCTCCCATGCATATAGCATTGCACTGAAGTGCTACCTTGATGTATAGAAGATTATCTAATCACAGGGCAGAATCTCAGATTCACCGCCTTTTAAGAGCTAGCCTGTGCAGCACAGTGGAATAAAACCTGGAGGTAGTATAGACCTTGGTAACTGATCATGAAAACTACTTCTAGATTGATTTATTTAATACAAAAGTAGGTGTCAAGTATATATACTTGTACTAGGGAATAGGATGTGTCCTATGATGATCCCATTCCCCCTCAGGTCTTCTCAACAGCTTTCTAAATAATCCTGTTATTTTAAGATACCTGCTTTCCTCTCATGTGGAGTACTGAACTGAGGAAGCAAATACAAAACCTAAGTGGGACAATGTTACATTAATGTCTGCCACGCTGAATGCTTGCCAGTAATGCTGTGATTGCTATCCACATCTCTTATCCAGGCCTCTCTCAAAGGCTCCTCAAAGTACCTAAGTCTTTGCCTCCTCTCTTCTAGTTTAGCTGTATTTCTGTTGGGCAGGATCAACAGGTTCAGGATTTTCCTTTCCCACATCAGCACACTTAAAACTAGTTTCTGAGAGGCAGGTTGTAATTAAAAACCGTGAATACAAAAGGTGTGCTAGGCTTTTGGCAGGGGTGGGAGTGGATATTATATGGTACCGGGCAAACCCATCTTCAGCTGATTGGGTCCTATCTGAGGTAGGACAGGACTTGAAAAGCAAAGTTGTGCTGTGGTGTCTTTTGGTTGCTTCTGTAAGCCAAGGCTGCTCATCACCAGATTGGAAGAAAATGAGAACAGGGTCTTTTGATGGGGATCTCATGAACCAAGGAATAGTTTGCTGTGGATTCTGGAGTTATTCCTGATTCCTTAGTGAAGAGCTGTGACCTCGATGCTATAGCATTAGGATAGCTGTGGAGTGGAAAGCTTATTTGTTTAGGCAATGGTCATGTGCTTGGCAGATTGTAAATTCAAGCTCTTTCTTGTAAAACAGACAACAGAAGATGCTTCCCAATGCCCACTGATAGAAGAATTACAGTACATAAGAATGTTAACTCAAACCCTATGTATATGCTGCTGACTGCCACTGGGTATTTTTCTGTAGCGTAGATGACCACTCTGGAGAAGGGACTTTCAACTATAATAATCTTCCCAATAGAACTTTGAAAACAGTCTGATGATCAGTTGGAATGTGAAACTCAGCACAGTAATGATAGGAAACCATCACCGCAATTACATCCTGATTAAATGCAGTCTGACTTGACCTTACTATACCTTGCTTGCCTCAGAAGTGCATACTGAGGTTGTGGTGCCTTGTTCAGTTGGGAAAAATAATTAATCCGAATCAGAACCAGAAAGCACGTACCAGAACGATCTTCTAGAACACAGAGAAGTTGAATGCAGGAAGATTGTAACACATTTTTCATCAACTTCCATTAATAGCTGAGTTTCTAATTCTTCATTTTTTTAAACCACATAAAAATGAGTCTACATGTCAATCTAATTTTAAAAATTCCTATTTGATGTTCTAAGTATCTGCACAAATGTTTGTGAAATGTATGTCTCATTTAGAATTTTTATTATTAGAAGTATGTGTTTAGTCAGCACTACATGTCTTTTGTATGTTATTGTATTTCTGAGGGGAAAATCCCATAAAAGAGTTTTTCATCATGTTCTGAAGTTCTGTCAGTCTTGGGTAGTGGACAAAGCAACTTCTTCAGATAAAAAATGGCTTAAACAGCCTGACTCCTACCCAGACCACAGAGAGAGGGTGCGCCTTCTTAAGAAATCCCACCGCTTAAAACTTGCCAGGGTACTGTTAATTACTAGGCCTAGCACTCTGACAGCTTGGGCACTAAGCCCAAGCTTGAAACACTGGAAATGGGTAGAAGTTTTGCTAGTTAGATCTGCAACAGTGCTATGTGGACTGGATGATGTATGTAATACACTGGATTAGGTCTAATCCTGGGGATAGGACCAAGATGTGTGCAATGCACTTGAGTGTACGTGTCCTTCTTTGTAACAGCTCCATTCACAGCTAGCATGGACAGGATGCATACTCCCTCCTTCAGCATGTTGCATCTCATTAGCAGTCTCTTTCCGTGGAGTGTAAGAAACTCCTTTTGACCGGGGCATGTTGTTTACTTCCAAACCTGTGTACAGCTGGCATAAATCCCTCCAGGCTGTGGTCAGAGCTGGAAGCTGGCCATTAATACAGGCTTCTTCTTTGTCATGGTATAGACTTAAAGAAAGGAAAGCAGGTGCCCTCCTGGCGTTTTATAAAGAGTCATTCATGAATGCAAGATACTGCATTTTGCATATTAGTGTGAGTGCCAATATAAACCCAGCTGTGTGCAAAATAAAGTGAAATATGTATTTCAAAAACTAGGCCACAGCTTTTCTATGGCGCAATCTGAAAGCATTTGAATCAACTTTGCATATGCATAGCCTTTTCTTTTAAAATTATATTTTACCTTTTTTTTTCAATGTGTTGATTTTATAACACTTTTCCTAAGGTAATAAGACAATACCACAAGCACAAGCTAAGGAAAACACAGGCAGATGCTGCAAAACACATCTTAAAAATGTTCCTCTGCAGCAAGTTTCCATTTTCTTTTCTGGTCCCAGCCCAGAGACTTGCTCTTGCTTTGAGCTGGGATTCTCTTCTATGTGCAGATGGATCATAGAATGACTTGTGCTGGAGGGGACCTCTAAGCTGCCCGCCACCAGGTCAGGCTGCTCAGAGCCCCATCCAACCTGCCCTTGAGTGTCTCCAAGGATGGGGCACCCACAGCTTCTCTGGGCAGCCTGTGCCACACCTCACCAGCCTCTGAGTGAAAAATGTCTTCCTAACATCTAACCTACATCTCTCTTCTTCTTAGATGGAGAAGGTTGTCGGTAATTTTATTTGGAATTTTGGTACACCTTAGAACAATCTCTGCAAAGCTAAATGTTTTTAGTGCTATTTTTCAATAGCACAGGTCTAAACTAAGGTGGGTTTGAGAAAGAAGATAGAATGTGGGTAGTGGTGCAGCAGAAAAGAACCCTCAGGTGGATGGCAGGGTTCTCTACTTCAGCAATGGCAGCCACCAGGCCTGTAACATCAGGAATCTTCTTCATGTCTGGGCCTGGGCCTAGGTTGCCCCTCCTTGATCCCTCTATGCAGGTAGTAAGCCACTTGAAGAAAATACTTGTGTGGAAATATTACAGAGTGTTTTTTGTTTGTTTGTTTGGCCCAGGGAACTGGAAGAGGTCTTTTGTGTAGAGGCTGGGTGTCTGCTGCCCAGCCCCCTCTGTGGGTCCCGTAGGGTTGCAGTGAGCTGTAGGTGGCTCTAAGGATACTGAGGGGTGGCTGTGACCTGAAGGTTTCTCTCAGGGACCTGAGCCAAAGTCAGCTGAGAGATTAAATGAGCGTTCCTCCATCTCTCCCTGCCTGTACCCTGCTTTCTCATCTACACAGGACACAGGTGTGTGGAATTGTTGCTGAGGAGCTGGTGGGCCAGACCTGCCCTCAGAGCCTGCCTGGGAGCAAAATAAGAACAAAACACTCTCAGCTCCCACATGAAGATATTCAGGGGTGTGAGACTACGCATCAGGGTCACAAAGAGAATTGTGCAGCAGAAACCTCTGCTGTCCTTCCCAATTTTGTAATCTAACCAGCAGATGACACTACCTTCTTTTTTTGTGCACTTCTTTGAAGTCCCATAATGGATCCATCTGCATCTACACGCAGTTAAAAAGTCTGATCTGGTGACGACTCACTTTTCTGCAGCAAATTGTAAGTGACAGCCTGTGGCACTGATGCAACAGAGGATTTAAAAACCACATATGCACCTGTGAGAGGAAGATGTGGGGATTAAAGTTGCACTGATAATAGATTTTAACCCAAGTAGAACTATATCTGATTTAGTTTGATCTAGAGTGAACAGTGTTTTGTTTTGCCGGGATTCTTTGTTTGCCTCTTGTTTTCTTTTGCTAACAGGTGCTTGGCTTTAGTAGTATTCCTTTGCTGTTTGGTTCTGGTAGATTTAATAGCGTAGTTGCTAAATTGAGTTTAGATAGCTTATCCTGTGTATATTTAGAGATAAGAAGTTCATTTAGGGATTAGGGAATGCTTCTTGTCTATGCACCATTAAGCATAGCACATCTGCTACTCAACTAGCAATCAGCAGAATATTGACAAAAGTTATAAAGAAATCTTTTTGTTCACTTGAACACATGTCTATATACAAGGTTCTAGGTGCTTACCTGACTGAAGAAGTAGCCCTGAGAGCCATAAAGGAGATCCAGATTCATGCTGTGCTTGGGTGAAATATGAATCTGTTTTGGAAGTGGGTTGAAAGAATTGATGATAAAAGAAAAAAAGTATATTACAGGAAAGTAACAGATTTACCTTTTAGTTGTGTTTTCCGCTTTTGAAAGAGAAAAGGAAAGGAGCTTGTCTTCTAGCATATGGAAAAAAACTGAATAAACAGCATGTTGTGAGAAACACGAAAAACTAAAGTACAGATTTTCATATATTATTTTAACTGGAGAGTCAGGCCTCTAAAAGTAGCCCTCAGATAGTAATCTGAACACAATACCATTTCCTTAAAAAAAAAAAAAAAAAAAAAAAAAAAAAAAAAAAAAAAAAACCTGAAAAACTGTGGGCTTTAAATAATGAGGAAAAAGAATAATTCCTGGGCTGCCTGGGCGAGAAGGGGACCACGTTACTGACCCTCACCAGCTGGTAACCAAACCAAGGAGGGAGCGGTGAGAGCGAAGGGGAGTCATCAAGATAGTCAGGTTTTCCAGCCCTGAATGTAACACTTTATGTCGCAATTAACGGAAAAGCGATTAAATCTTTGAAACGTGGAGATGAGCTTTTCAGACAGGCAGGTGGTTCTTCTGCAATGCCTGCTTGTGGAGGAAAGATCTGTGTGTATGTGAATGCATGGGCAGCGAGACTCCCGCCGAGCAGCTCAGGGAAGATTTTCTGGGCTATTTATGTATTTTATGGCAGGCTGTTTGCTTTATACGAGGAAAAGCTGATTCATGCTGGTGTGGAAGCTGATTGTGCTGCCAAGGGGAGAGGCAAATTCTGGGTACGCGAGGATAATTAAGCAGGAGATATGTATGGCTGTAACAACACGATTCAAAAATAGGGATGTATTTTTCTAAATGAGATGTTTGCATGCTAGTGTGTAGGGCCCGACTGCAGGTGTCACTGTTACATCTAAAATAGCGGCTTGCTTTTCAACTACAGCTATCACAATAGGCTCCTCTTTTCTAGGAGCACCGCACTTGTGGAAGTAATGTGAAATCCAGAAAACGTATAGTAAACTATAATCAGCTCCAGCTATGTGTGTACATCTGCGTGTGCACGTGTGCTTAGGTGTGTGCTGAAGGTGCACGTATGTGTGTAGCTGTGCATGCATCTCCCCCACCAAGAACCAACCTAGCAGCTTCACAATAAACTCAAACACCTCCACAGATTGGGCTTGCAACTTTTACTCTAAATGTTTTGGAATCCTCCCTTGCTACAGGATGGGTATTTAACTTCCACTGACCCTTAGCAAAGTCATGATGCAATCTTTAATACAGCTGTAGAAAGCACAGGCATTAACAGGAAGATTTGATAGTAAGTATCTGAGATTGTTTCCAACGATTTGCATTAGTGCAGTAATTCCATTCCGCTCTCTGTAAATGACTTTGCTTGCTTTTTTGTTTTGTTTTGCTGGTTTTTTTGGTTGTTTGTTTTTAAATAGTCTCCTGGTTTTCACATGGGCGAACAGCTCTGATTTTTCCACTGTAGTTATTCAGATGAGTGAAGTGCTGCAAGTTTACTCTCTCTCTCTTTGCTTTATTTTTTTCCTTCTTTTTATCTTTTTCTTACTTTCTTTGAAAAAGATTTGAAAGAAAGGTAGAGGGGATGAGAAAGAACTGAAAATGGGATTTAAAACATCTCAGAAAAATATTTCCCTTGTGCCTAATTTGAAACTATAACACGCTGTTTAGCAAGTGAAGGAAAAAAAAAATGATTCTGAGTGTGTTTTGGAGAAGCTCCTCAACAGCTTTATACAGAAGAAATTTTAAGAGAAAGGCAATATTCTCATTAAGTACCCATCCGCACAGCCTGTTCCTCCCCACCTGGATACCGTGCCTTCAAAGCTGGTTGTTCTGTATGTGACACTGATTAGCTCACTGTATTAACATTTATGATGCTTTGTGGGTTTTCTCTTGTTGGAAGAGTTTCTTAAGTATTTCCACAATTTTATGAAAAATATCCCTAATCTGGGTTGCTTTTTTTTCCCTTCTATTACACCGGTCCTAATTTTCACTTTTTAAAATGTTACTGTATGCACCTACATAGGGTTTGTTGTTGTTGTTGTTGTTGTTTCTTATCAAATCCTGCAAAATGCTCATGGTAAAAAACAATATATGAGACTGAAAAATTGTCTTTCTTCAAATCAGACAATGGAGTTTTTCACTTGCACAAACAATTGTATACGTCTCTGAATATGCTCACCCTAATTGATTTCTGAATGTTCTGGAGGGATTTATCCATCCCTTTTTAATTTTTTTCTCAAAACAAAACCTAGAAATGAGAAAATATTTTGAGGTGGGAAGGAACGGGAGGGGGAATAGAAAAATAAAGCAAATAAATTTTTGAATAAGAATGACCCGTGTACTGTGACCGGAGGGCAAATGCAAATGTCTGTTTTCAAACACAGACTCGTGAATTCTTATTAGGGGTTCGTGACTGTGCCTCCAAGCACATCATTACATATTCATAAGTGTGAGGAAAATAGACTCCTTCCACATTCAGGTGTGTTCAACTAAATGCTGCCCCTTTAATCTTAAAGAACAGCTCATTTGGTCTATTTTCTTCAGTTCACAAAGTGTTAAGGGAATATGAGATAAAAGATGCACACACACAAAAAGAAAAAGAAGCAGCAATATTCCACAAAGATCTTTTTAGTGTCAACTTAAATGCACACAAATAGCAGATGATGATCTCTTTTATTGGACTAACATTTATCCAGTAATATCCACACACTTTTAAAACCATTGAGACCTCCTCTTCAGGTGTTCATTTGAATAGAAATAGCTGAATGAGTGTTTTTATAATTGATCCCCTGAGTACTGAATGTCTAGTGCTGCATAACCAACATTTTCCCATTGCTGATTTTTTTCCAAATTGCTACTCTGCAAAATTAGGATTTTGTATAGTTTTGATAAGAAAATTAACCTTCCAAATGCCAGATCCCCTTAATGTTACTTAGGAAGTGGTGGGAACGTACAATCGGAACTCTTGTTTTCAAACGGATTATTTCATCTACTTGAGCAAAAAAAAAATATTTCTCTCCATAAAATTATGTAGAATCTACAGCTTTTCCCCCTAAAAGGATAGAAGTTGCTTGTTTTGTCTGAGTTTCTTATCCCCATCCCTTAGATAAAAAGCTGTCACCTTTAGAGTGTGCTTAATGAAATGCCTTTGCTTTCACAGCAACACAGAAACTTTGTAATACTTGTTTGCTATTGTTTGATTTTTACGCTGGATGAAAAATCTGATATATTTTCAACTTCTCTTTTTATCTTTAAAGTCACCTTTAGAAGATTTTTCTTGCAACTTGTATTGAGTGTCACAGAAGCTGAGTTTTCCAGAGACATATCCATATACAGCATACATTTCTAGATTTTTTTTTTTATTTTTTTTTCTTTTAATCAGAAAGGATTGCAATTTTGGACTTGGAATTTTAAAAAATGATCTTCTTGTGAAGATGTAGAGCAGCTGAAGTTTAACAGCATGCATTACAGGTGGCTGTTCCTTCAGTGGACCCTTGAAGGAAATGGAATTCCTAATTGATATGAAATCATTTTGCAGCAGCAACACCTGAGTAGTAGAGAGAAAGGGAAGAAGATATGATAATGACTGCGTGATAAAACCGGTTAGCATTTGTGTGCCACAGTAAACACTCATGAGTATAAAGAAAATACTAGCCAGCCACTAGAGATATCCACTTATGTTCATGATACAACCACTACAAACTCTGGTTCTATCAAACTAGCATCAAGCACGAGATCCATCTTTAATTAATTTAATCCTGTAGAGCTGAGACTCATTTTATTTGTGACTGTGTAGAGAGAAATTACACTTCCATACTTGCCTTGAACTTCAACCTTATCCTTTCCTATCAGTCATATTGAATAATACAAAAGCACATGCTCTGAAATTCATGTCCTGGTTTTTTTTTTTTTTTCTTTCCCAAAGATCATGTAGGAAGATCTGAATGTGGCTTACTCAATAAAAAGCACAGAAAATGCCTTCCCCCCCCACTCCTCCTTCTTCAGGAGAAAAAGTGATTTCTTTTGCAGACGGGAAACAGCTTATTAAATTAAAAGTCTTTCTCATAATGAGAAGTATGTATGTTCTGTAATAAGGCTGAATAATTTCTTTTCTCTCTTTAGTGCAGGAATAAACAAACCATGTCCTACTGAGGGTTATACCTGATGGACGTAAGATAGTATATTTTGCCTTTTTTCTCCCCTTTAGTAGTGTGCTTTGTGGAAATGACCCATTCTGCATGTGTAACTACAGCATGGCTCTCTTCAAGATGCTATTTGGGTGCCACAGTACAGCACCCAACCAAAGAGACACACACTCCTGGGATCAGCCCTACCAGCGAGGATCCTCATGATGGATTCGTTTCCTGAGCTCTGCTGCTCCATCTCAAGGAACAGTACAAAAAGTTCTTTTAAACATTTCTTTTTCTCTAGAGAAACAAGATAAGAACTATGACCAAAGCCAGGGGAAGCTGTGGTATTGCTGCACAAGACACATGGAGAAGTTTGTAGTGTCTCTGATATGACCATAAGGGACTGGAAAAAAAACACTCTGTATGTTTTGGTGGTTTGCATTTAGGATGTAAAAAAGCTTCAGCTTTTATGTGAGCCTCTAATTATAGCTCTAGTTTTGGTTCTCATCTACAGGGATGCAGGAAGGAAAACTCCTCATCTGACATTTAATAATGAAACGCTCTCTTTCTTCCTTTTTCCTTGAAAAATTCTGCAAAAGCTAAAAGAGTGCAAGAGCTAAATTCTAAGATCTAAAGTAAAAAATCACTAGGCTTCTCTTTGTCAGCAGGCTTCTAGAGACTGTGTGTGCCTTTGCTCCAAAATGGGCCTCTTGCTCTAGGATGTGTCCCAGAGAAAGCCTGGCTTTCTCCCAAATTCTTTAGACCAGTCCTGTATGCAGGAGGAAGAGTAGCAAGAAAGAATATTTGCAAGTCAGTTAAATATGCAGAGAAAAAAAGCAAAACACGTTGTTGTTGTTTCTAAATAACATTCTCCAAAAGAAATGGTAAGGATTTAGCTGAGTTTAAAATTGGAAATGTGTGTCAAAATAAGAACGTGGAAAAATCTAGTTCTGATGTCTATGTAGAGGCGAACCTGCATCCTCCCAGGTTTCTCCTCCCTTAACCACCTCTGCAGATCACTGTCCCTCTACAGATCACTGTCCCACTGCCTCCCGCTCCATGGCCAGCCTTGTTTCCTCTTTTGGTAGGAAAACTTTAGCAATAACATAGTTTGTTTTGATTTCCAGACTAAACACTGGTAAGCTTTGTAGAAAGGAGTTACTATCTCTTCAAATTTTTTCTTATCCTTATGGTCATCTCTCAGTCTCACATCCCTGCCGGTTTGTTATTCTTAACAGTGATGCTGGTCTTAACAAATACTGATCTATATGTCTGAGAATCTCTGTGTTTAAAAAACAATAATGGAATTTGTGGGCATACAGAAACACTGTAGTTGCACTTAAAGTGTTTTGCATAACTTACATTTCATATTGAGCCTGGAACTATCCCCAGCTTACCTACAGGGAAGTGCAGAGAACACGGTTAACCTCTTCAGACTAACCTGACTATTTTTCTTAAAAAGTCTTAAATAGTCTTAAAAAGACTATTTTTCTGCCAAAATCTGAGGCAAAAAGTGTCTTAGTGCAAGACATAAGAAAACAAGGCAACTCTTAAATAGTTTGATCCACGGCTCTTCCTCTCAGCCTTGCCCACATTAGCTCCCACCTTCTTTGGAAAATGACTGTTATGCCTGCTTCCTATTTTCTCCCTTCAATATTTCTGTTTTCTCTCACGCTTAAGAGGAGAGAATAAGAGAATTAAATGTCAAGAATTATCTCATTTCAGTATGTGGGATTTCTGTGATCTGAGCCTGCTGCCAGACTCCCATTCAGCACAGCCAAGTTCCTGTGTTTTATCACTAGCTTTATCAACAAGACCTTTGCTAATTCTTCACCGTCTACAAACACGGTGTTTTTTATTATTTTTCCTATTCAAAGACAGCCCAGTAGTTCACTTTACTAGTATGAAAGAGCATTGCTCTGGCCCTGGGTTCCAAAGGTTCGGCATCTTGTTGCCTTTTGCCATTCTTGGCTTGCATTAACTCATTCTGCTGCTTTTTGACTAGCTTTATTTTCCTTTAAATTTTTACTCCACTGTTTGAGTTTCTGTCTCTTTTTTTCTGCCTTTTACTCTGGTATGGAAGAAAGGACGGGTATCCTATATGAACATTTCTTGTGCTAGGCTGTCTTCCCCTGGTAATAGAATTACCCCTTGCTGTGCCTGAACAAGGGAGTTATTTTCCCCCCTTCCTCCCTATTACAAAGTCACTTCTGGCTCTGAGTTCCACCTTCCCCTGCTTCTATCTTGGATTATCTTCCTGATGGGCTAATAATAATAATACTTACCTGCCTCTCAGGGGTGTTGTGAAGATTAATTAGTTAATGAGCTCTAAAGACGAAAAGTGCTGCATCATTGCTAAATATTATTGTTGTTCTTATTCTGTATAGATTGAACTCATCAATATCAGTATTTCAATTATAAATCTTACCCTACCATTTTGCAATTAGGCCCACTAGATCAAATTATCCATTACTCACACTACCTTCCTGTTCCTCTGGCTTATTTCTCTTTCCTCTTTTGAGAATAGATGTGTAGTGATCGTGTATTCCTGAAAAGAAAGGATACATCTTTTGTTTCAGAATGTCCCCATCTTTTTTTTAATACTGGAGGACTCTTTTTTTAATACCCTCGAGGACTCTGAGCAAAATGAAAGTTTCTATTTCTTTATTTGAAGTAAAATCTCCTTCAAAGTCTGTTGCATCACTTCTTCAAAACAGTACCCTCCGCAGAAGGGCTGTAGGAATTCAAGAAACCAGCTTGTCTCCGATATCTCTCTCTTGTTGGATCATCATCCTGTGCTATGGCTTTTGCCTTCTTTTAGCAGCTAATAGGCTGATCTTTAAGCCAATGGAATCTCCCTTTGCTCCTACAGATTGCAGTGGATCTGCTGAGTGAAACACACAGGAGTTCCCCTTCACTCTTCATCTCCCCAGAAATCTTTCTTGCAGTGCTGCTGTTGTGGATGTTAGGATGCACAATTATTCCTTTAGGTGAATGGGAGATGTTCTTGATTGTTCTCTCTGCAGATCAGTTGTCAGTCAGCATTACTACATTTTGGGTTTGCTTACCTTTTTCTGTTTCACCCATGGCTCATCTTCTGTCTTTGGATGCTGCTCAGTCTCATATTCTCCAAATCAGGGGAGGTTCAGGTTGGATATTAGAAAATACATATTCTCCAAAAGAGTGGTGAGGTATTGGCACAGACTGCCCAGGAAGGTGGTGGAGTCACTATCCCTGGAGGTGTTCAGAAAGAGTGTAGATGTGGCACTGAGGGATATGGGTTAGAGGGCATGGTGGGGATGGGTTGGGGTTGGACTAGATGATCTTAGAGGTCTTTTCCAACCTCATTGATACTATGATTCTATCACATGCTGAAAAGATATCTTGGGAATGAACGTAGATTTGCCTGGGATATCACCTAGTCCATCATTTTATCTGCTCCTGTCTCTACCTAATCTGCATCATCCTGTTTGAAAAGCATGATGACCGTTGTATAAAAAATTATTGTTAACAGTACTTTCTATTACAGGTGGCAGAACTCCTAAAGCAAGCACCACCGCACTGTTGTAACCATGGCAGAGAGGCTGGAGATGCTCTGTCTTGGGTATAAGACTTCCCTGTGCTGCGGTGTGTGGTTTCTGGGGCAGCAAGCAATGCTTGCTTGGGAGCAGCTCCAAGGTTTTAATTTCTGCATTGAGACAAATCTGCATCTTACTTGAAATCCATAAAAGCAAATTCATTTCCACCACCCTGTATGCATGTGTGGGAGGACAGATAAATTTGGAAGAACCAGGGGCAAACTGCCTGCTTACATCCCAGGCATTCACCTTCAGCCCGGGACTGCTGTCAGCCTCAGTCGCTCATTCTCATTCTCATTGGAGCTGTTCCACTTTGTACAAATAATTAAATAGTCATTGGGTCTGAGAGAGGGAAGTGTCTACAACATTGCTTGGAGTCAAGGAGGGACACGATCAGTCCAAACAGCCTGCAAAATTCAACTAACCCTGCAAGACATCTTAACTCTTCTGTCTAGACCTTGGGAACCATAATCTTTCTTTAGAGAGGCGTTGGCAGATCAAGCAGAAATAATGCTGGCTGAGCTTAAGCAACAACCATATTTGATATTTTCTGCTGATTGAGCTGTCCAGTTGACTGGAAAGGGCTGACAGCAGAGAGAGCCCTGGTCTGAGCAGAGCAGCTCCCAGGCCAGCTGGCGAGGGAATGGGGCTGCGCCAGGTAATTATTGCTTAGTGCAGAGGTCGAAAGCCTCAGAGAGCCTGATGTACTAATGAAACACAAATGGGACATCTGTGTTCAGGAGTTCAGCAAAGACAGAAAACAGAGCTTTGCCAGGAATATATGTACTACTGAAAGCAAGCCCACTTCCTTGAGCTGAGGGAAGTCCACGAGAACGCCTTTTGCAAAAGACTTTTTAAGTTGTGCAAACAAAGGCTTTCAGAGATTGTTCTAGACATTACAGCATTACAGAGGGGAACCAGATGCATCCAAATAGCATGATGATGTGAGGATGCAAGGGAGGGTTGAAAGAGGTACTAAAAGAAAAGTTGATATAAATGAGGTTACTGGGAGTCTTTACTGATGTGGCTGGTGTTAGATCTGATAAAACTGTGGGGACATCTGTATGGGTTGCTACTACTAAATGGCTGTAGTTACAGATATAATTGCTAGCATATAATTCTTTGTGTGTGTGTGTGAATTCTGATCTTTTTGTGCCTCACATAGCCATGACATTTTGCATTTCGAAAGTACACTGGGACAAGATGGAGCTATTACATGTATACACGCATATCCGTACACCTACAAGAGAGCACTATCTGCAGAATAACTACGAAGAGAATCACGGTACAGATATTACTGATATCACGCTGTCATAGTTGTGTTGAAGTGGAGATGTAGGCTGTGTACTGAGTAAAAGGATTTTAGCTTAAACTCTGCACATCAAGGTCAGCTTCACAGACTGGATGGGGATTTCAGCACTGATTTAAGCAGTTCCTTTGGGCTTCCTTACCAAACCTTGATATCAACCTTCGGCTTCAAGCACTGGACCCCCTGTGAGCCTCTGTTCCATAGGGAGGGAAAGCTAGGCTTAACCCTGTCTTTTTTCAGCTTCCTCTTCATCCACTAAGTTAGCAGTGAGGAACGAAGGAAATTTAAATCAGCTGGAGCTGCTTGTAGATGAGTGTCTCCTATCCACAGAGAGCTTCACTGTGTCCTTCTACCCAACACTGGTGATGTGCCTTCAGAGCAGCAGACCTTGGAGTTAGCTATCTTTTTCTGAAGTGAAATGGCTAATATTTCTGATGTTGAGAGGTTTAATGTGCTTCAGGTTGTCCTTGTGCAGGTGAGTGCAACACTTCTCTAACATTGCTGCATCAGAGCTGGGTGTGAGGTGATGTCTGAAGAGATTATACCTGGGACCCTCTGGCTGAGAGGTGAGAACAACTTCTGGCACAAAGATCTTGACTATGAAATGCTGTGAATGAACTTTGCTGGAAAGCGGCCTGTAATAAGAACAGCAAAGGTGACTCTCAGACATTCAGGGTTGCTGGTTCTGAAGAGCTGATAGCTCCTTTCAGATTTAATGCTGCCAAAGCTGAAGAATGTAAGCCTAGTTTCTTGATGATATAAAGATTACAACTATCAACAGTAGGGTAGAGCATTTGTAGCACAGGGAATCTGAGCTCAAATTGGCTGGTGCCATGACACTCCCTCAGGCTGTGACCCAGTCACATCTCTGCAGCCAGGCAGGAGGAGAATGCTGGGGAAATGTACAGTGCTTGGTGTTTAACAAGGGCATCCTTCCTATCCAGGAGCTGCTAATTCTCACCCATAACAGGAAGAATTCTGTGGCTGGCTTCTGTATGAGGTCCAAACATCATCTTTAGCACAGGCATCTGATGGGAGTACTCATAAGAACAGGGCTTTTTGCTGTGTTCTCCTACTAACCAACAGGTTAGTTAATTAAGTTCAGCATACCAGTAATTTTCTCCTCATTGCATATAGTATTCCTTCTATGCTACCTTGCCATATCATGCTAATTTTCCTTGTCTGAGTGTTGCAGATTTTCAATTGCATTAGTGACTTCATTTCTTAGATAGGTGAATTATATGTATTTAAAATTAAAAATCAGTTATCTGAACGCAGTTTGGGAAAAAAAAATCACCAGTAGAAAAACAGAAAAAAAACACATCCACCAGTAGCTGGACAATGTATTGGGGCAGATAATACCATGTTCTGCCACTGCTTTTTTAGACCTTGCTTGGATTCCTTTCCATGTTTCTCATATTACAAGTTGTTGTAATTCAAAACTTTAGGAAATGATCACTTATGCTGAGCAATGCATTTTAATCAGCTGCACTAGCCTGCTTTGTGCACACAGTGATCACTGATCACTGTAGCAAACTTTAGGTTATTACATTTACGTCAGCACATAGCTGCACCTTGTCTGGAGAGGCAGCTGATAGGGATAAGCCAGTGTGTACTGGACCGACTGGGAATTTATCCAGGGGAACGCTGGATTAATTTCTAAATCTGAGGAAAAAGCATTTGGGGGAGGAGAAAGTGAAACTCATTTTTATTTATGAGAAGCAGTTTCATTGTTGCTTCTGGCTGAAGAGTAAACATTCAGGAGAAAAGATATAAAATATACTTGCCTATTGCTGGGATCAGATCTCAACTCACTGCAGTCTGATCCAGCAGGACATATCTCTGCCCACGCAAGGGGAGAGAAAAGTATGCTCTGTAGTGAGGGACTGCGGATTGGATGGACATGGGAAGTCTGCTGCTTGCTGACTATTGTGGGGTCAAAAACAATCTTAGAGTTTATACTGCTAAATGTTTTGTCAGTTCAGTCTAGAGATGCAGAGACCAGGAGTTAGAAGATAAAATAACAATTTAACCAGTCTTATCTGCTGTCCCTTCCCCCTTCATACTACATTTAGATTCATAATTTTCTTGTTTTCCTTCTAACAATCTATTAATTTATACTTGAAGAGAAGGCGGCACATCCTAGCCAGTCCTTGGGAGCCAGAATTATCTTAATTCTGTTAATCCAAATCTCAGTCCAAATCCTTCTGAATTCTTTTTCAGAAAAAAACAGTTAGCCTGAAAAATCTGGAGTACTGCACTGTATTTCCAGCTGGGTGGCTTTATTTAATCCACTCAGTGACTCCACAACACACAAATTAGCTCATTTAATGTGAGGGAATGTTGATAAAGCTGGAATCATTTGGAATCGTTTGCCCTAACAGCTTTGGGGAAGATTACAAAAAGAGCTAGAAATGAAGCCTAGAGAGAAGGAAAATCTGTTCAGGTTGTCCAGACTGTAACCTTCAGAGGAGATTATAGACCATGGTAACCAGATAGGAGGTTTCCCATTAGAAAAAAATGCACTGGGAAATATTTTTTCTTTTTTTGACCGTTTCTCCAAGTACAGTTTCTGCTGCACCAGAAAAACTTGTTAAGGATGAACACTATTGCCTAGCAAGAAAAAGATGCCTATAATGCATCTGAAATAGGCTGTCTGGGGGTGTGAGAGCTCAGTCTGTAGGAGAGGGTGACTCCTCATAGTTTTTCAGGCAGCAGTTCCACTGCTGGATCTGAAGAATTTGGTCTGAGTTTGTCTCACCTCACCTTCCAACTTCTAGTGTCCATCAGAAAATCTTGATCTACATTCCTGAGAAAAGTACAACAGGTGAGTGGTGGAAGCCATCAAAATCCATGGCTGCTTGTGCCCCTGGGCCATTCTCAAAATGGCGCCCGTCTTGATGTCTCAGGCAGTTCATCAAAGACTTTGTTTACACAGTACGGTATGGAGCACGGAGATTCTACCCACATCTCAGAGTACAACGGGCAGGGGACCACCATGTTTTTAGGGCAAGTTGTAAATTTTTAGAACCAGATGGGCTTCTTCCTCCGTGATCTCCTTGTGTCTATCAGAGAAGTAATCGTCCAGCTGTCTGAGCTCCCACCCTCACTTTACAGGAGTGAGGAGGCCCAAGCTCTTGTGGCTACCAGCACTGGGGTTGGGACTGGGAGGTCCCACTTGGTGGTGTAGTAATTAACTACATGCAGTGGAACCAAATCGGTCAAGATTAACACAGAACCTCACTAACTGACAAACACCTTGGCTTTCCTCTGGATGGCAATGTGTGTCTGGACATGACTGCTGTTGAGAGTCATCAGTGATGAAGCCCTGAGACTTTTGATTCTCAATAAGGTCTGCCTCCATGGACATACCAGAGAGTCCCAGCAGAGCCCTCAGAGGAAGAGAAGAGAGGGCATATTCATGGTGTCTCATTTTTCTGGATTTTTTTTTTATTTGAGGCCTTTTTTTTTTTTTTAATAGAACTGTGTACAGAGTACAGAGGCCTGACCCACCCTTCAGATGAGGACAATAAGTAAATAATTAGCTGGGGAGAAGAGGTGGGTTTCAGTGGTTTGGACAGAAGTTTGGCACATCAATACTTGAATTTTTGACTTTACTGCTGGGCTGATGAAGGACTGAGACAAGTCTACCCTCAGTTCTACGTTTCTATCCTCGGTCTGTCCAGGCCCCATGCGACCTTGGTTAATTGTGGCAATAACTGACTAACTGCAGGAAAGCCATTTTGTTGTCTGAGCATCTTTCTTCTATTGATGCCATCCTTCCTCCTTTTTCCCTTTCTCCATGGAGCTGCCCAGTCCACTAAGCATGCAGGGTGGGACAGAAGAAGAAAGGAGTTAGCTCCCTTGTCCAACTACTGCACCCAAGCTATGCACCAGCCATTCTCCTACCTGAGCCATTCAGGGGCAATGCTGGCAGGCATTCAGGGGCAATTCAGGGGCTGGCCTCATAGCTATAGATGGACAGACAAAACACAGCCATCTCATGAAATTCACAGAGCCAAGAACTTGTCAGAAATGGTGGCACGAGACTTGAACACAGGCTGCAGGAGACAAGATAGAGTGCAGGTAAAATGGATGATGAGCAGAAAGGCACGAAGACGTCCTTCAGAAGGAAAAGCTTTTTGACCAAGAAGATGGTGAAGCAGTGCAACAGGCTGGCTTTGCAGGCTGTGCTTTATCCAAGATCCAGCTGAAGAAAGCCCTGAGCTTGTTTGGACTCATTGCTGACCTTGCTTGGGCTAGAGCTCTCCTCTCAGAAGTCTCTCTCTGTCTCAGAGGTCTCTGACAGACTGAATTATCCTCTGATCGAAAGGTAGCAGCAGAACTGGTGAGTCAGTGATGTGGCCTTTCCTTGGCAGGAGGTGCTGGTGGTAATAGGTGGCAGGGCCTCAGTCAGCTTGCTTGGTAGCACTCCTGGCTATGCTCTTGCCTATCAGAGATTGAGGATGTGACCAAATTTGGGATTTCCTGAGGAATAGGACCAGTAGAAGTACCAGAGATGTCAACAACCTTATGCCCATTTCATGAACGTCTGTAGATCTAGGCTTGTTCAGTCTATGCAGAGAGCTCCATTTCTACTGAGTCATCAGTTTTGCACTAAGATGGTAGGTGCTGAGCTACTTTGAAACTCTGTCTGCAAACGTCTCTGTGGTAACAGCAGGACTTCTGGTGCTCTGAAGAACCCAAGCCTGAAGTGTGCTAGTGGGACCTAAGTGCTGCTGAAAGTATGTCTAATGCGGCTTCGGATGTTGAGTCCTTGAAAAAGTGACTCAGAGCTGTGAAAACATGTATCAAAGAACTCTGTCCTGTCTGAGCTATCTTACACTCATTGCGCTGGCATGAGTGATCACTTAAATGGAGCACGAGGCAGAAGTGGGTGATACCACATGAATGCAAGCCAGGGCCAGGGTGTGAGAGCTGATGGGGATGCACTGCAGATGATGAAAAGCCCACCTAAGCCCAGTTTTGTGCTCTGAGTAGAGAGTACGATGCAAAAGAGGCATAGAATCATGCTCTAGTCTTAGAGTAAATTCTATGCTTTAAACTTAAAAGAAAAGCAGAAAACAAACAAACAAAAATCCCCAAATAGGCTTTTAATCTTCATAAGTGCAGATGATCTGTACTTTTCACAAAAAAAAAAAAAAAAAAAAAAAAAAGAGATGTAGGAAACACACACACACACACACCTTTTAACTAGTGAGCAATTTAAAGACTAATAGGATTCATCCATAATTACATAGTTAAGTAAAATTTATGTATGAAGGAATTAACTGATTTCCCTGAGGGCAATATAAACCATAGAGACAGCGCTCTCATTTAAAAGTACCATCTCAATGTTAAAATACTTTGTCATTCTTCTGTAGCAATGGTTAGGTGCTGTGAGAGCCACATGGAAGTTTATTTACTGATCCACAGACAACTGATAACAGATCTCTGCTTTGTTTGGAATAGAAAACTTGAACAGCTTGTCTGCACCTCTCCACTCGGACATTAAATCAACATGGCTCTATTAGTGGCCCTAGGATGCCAGCTGAGCCATCTCTAAGCCTGTCACCGTGATGTCTTCATCTGTAACCAGAGCAGACGTGAGCTCCTGGCAGCTTCGGGAGGTGACAACAAATCCAATTAGCTCCTCTCCATGGCGCCACAATACTACTGTGAAACGGCCTGACAGGGAGGGTGGCTGCAATACCCCGCACAGTGGGCCATATCCTTCGTATTAAAAAAAAAAAAATCTACCAACACTTAATTGCTGGAGTGACTTTCCAGGCGGCTGCTGGAACCTTGTGCACAATCTGGTCAGAAATGTGAGCTGTCCTGGAGGGCTGGTTCGTGCACAGTTTGGGGAGGGCTTTGAGAAAGGGTAAAATGCTCCAAGAGGATAACTCTGCGCCAGCACTGTTGTCCTCCTTCCTCACAAGGAAAATTCAGTCTGGAAATCATGCAGAAGCCAGTCCTTTTCTGCTCCAGTCTCACATTTCAGAGACTGGTGCCTGGAGGTGGTGTGCACTCCATACTGTCTGTTTTGGCTGTGGTGTAAGCCAAAAGATGGAAGCAAACTTCCTGCTCCAGACTTCATCTGCTGGAAGGAAAGTGTGGGGCTGTTCAGTGGTTGTAGGATTTGGAAGTAGACAATCTAAAAGTCTTCTGGGGTAAAATGGGAAGAGCTAGTCACTGCTCAAAAGCTGAGGCTGATTGAACTTAGGCAGTTGTATTTAAATCCAGCTTCCTCCCTCCCAAACTAGCAGGAAGAAATATTTTGCACGGTGGTTTAAAGTTGCTGGTATCCCACGAGGCATAACACATTAAGTCATTTAATTTGTTTAGACATAAGGAATGTGATATTTCTGCATTTTCTGATCAATACTTGTACCTAACTGTGCAAGGTGAATTAGACTGGGGAAAAACTGAACTGAATTTAGGATCAGTTTCTTCCATTTTATTCTTGAAGTCACGGTCTAATAGAGGCCTTTGGAGAAACCTGAGCATTTCTGCTGCTAAAGGATTGTATATTTGAGATGCAAGAATGCTTTCAAAATTGGTCCGCAGGTGGTCCCCAACCCCATTTATGTAAGGAAATTCTGGCTCTTCCAATGTTGGAAGCTATTAGGAATTCTTGTAAACCATACTCTGCTCTCAGGGAGATGCCTTAAATTAGTGAGTAGCTTGATTTCTCTGCTTTCAATGGTGTTAGGCTGGTGTTACATCAGACACCTTTCACAGTATACATTCTGTTTTCCTAGTAGAAAGGATATGCCTTTTTGCACATTGTGAATCTGTGTGAATGTGTAATGTTAACAGAACTAGCTTACAGATGACTATGAAACTAAGGGAAGGAAGACACCAGCAATGTGACAGCAAACTGTTGCATTGCTGCATGCCTGCAGACATGTTTGAATGGAGAATCTTCATTCCTCTGAGGAGAGAATGTCTTAAATCCGGGCAGAAGACAGCAGAAATCTGGAGCCTGGATTTGCCTCATGTATGCTTTTACTGGTGATGGGAGTGATGAGAGAAAAACAACTGAAAAAAAAAAAAACCTTCAGAAATGGTGCTAGGAGGAGGCACAGTATTACTGTTTCCAGCAGCTTAAATGCAGATTCTTTAACTGGTTCCCCTGATGCTCAACTTTCGTACTTCAAAAATGCAGTGAGACCTGGGAACATTTCAGCGCTAGTCATGATTTCTGAGGATGGATTTCTCTAGGGAGAGCATATTGCAGCAGTGTTTGCCTCCCAGAGCCAAGCACACGCTCCAGTCAATGGGTAGCAGTTGGCAGGCCACCTCTCCCTTGTCAGGAAGCCAGTTGTACTGTTGTCTCCTGCCACATCCCTCAGGAATACCTGTGGGCACTGGCAGACACACAGCTAATGAGAGAAAGGTAAAAAGGTGTAACTGGGATGAAACAAAAGACTTTAAAATGTTTTTTCTTCTTTTTCTTTTTCCTCTAACAGAAGCAGCTTGTTGCGAATATACATTGTTAAATCAAACTCATTCCAGATTAACTGGGCACAGTATCTAAGCATGTGGCTGCTTTACAGAGCAACCAAACACTTTGTGAGCTTTGGAACTTATGGACTAGTTTTGGAAACCAATCGAGTGCTGCCAGACCCAATTATTTTCAGCAACATCTTTCTGCTACCAAAATGTGGCACTGTGGACTTTGGCCTGCTTGGTAAATGCTACTCAGTGATGGGCACAGTCCAGACTGAGGGCCTTCAAATGAGACTGCAGAGCACAGAGGGAAAGGATACATACACTGATCATTTGCAAGAGGCTTTGTCTTAACTAGCAATTAGCAGTGGCAGTGGTTGAGCCTGAGTTTTATTTAAAACTAATTACACGGGTGGCTCCAAAAGTAACGCCTCCTATTTATTTCCATGGAAACTACAACAGATACAAAGAGCACAATAACATTGATAGAGCAGATTCCCAGCTACAAAACTGTTTTTCAGCATAGTCACCATCATTAGCTCTGCATTTTCTCCAGTGATGAACAAGAGCCTGCAAGCTGCACGTGTAAAAATCTGCACCAGTGGGGGTGACCCACAGTTTCACAGCTGCTATGATGGCATCACTGCTATGACAGTGTTGCCCATACAGTGCATCTTTCATCTGCCGAATAGAAGGAAGTCAGAAGGTGCCTAATCCAGACTATATCGTGGGTGTGGTAGGATAGTCCAGCCAGGATTGGCAGTGTGCTCCAAGGACTTCAAGCTCGTATGGGATCTCGTGTTATCATGTTACAAGAGAAAGGTTCTTCTTGGGCCTGACTCTGGGAGTTCAAGCCTTCACGAATTTGTGTGGTCTTACTTGTGCCAACTGAGTTTTGCTTTGCCACTTTAGGGAGACTGAAGAACTGGACATAAAGTGAAACTTGAAGAAAGCTACTTCTGTATTAGTCATCACAGAAGTTTTTATTGAGTCCTCATCCCCACCCCTCCCAAAGTTACACACTCCTAAAGTGCTTACAGATAACAGTGTGCCAAACATCAAGATGTGCTGCCCCAGCATGCAAGGAGAGCTTGCCTCTACATGTTCGCAGCAGGCAAAAGAATATATTTCTCTGTTGTTTGTCATCTCCCAAATATTGTTTTTTATGAAGATCATGAAAAAACAGTGGGCATTAGTACTTACTAAATTTTAAGAATCTGTCTAAGGTAAATGGACACTGGAAATGGGACACTGGAAATGACATTGCAGAGACTTGAAATACAGGGACAAGAGAAAGCTGAGATATGATCTATCTGGAAGTCAGATGGAAGAATAGAAGACTTTGGTAGAGTGACAACAGAGAGATTGAAAGAGCAGGACTGAAATGGAGAAGTAATTTGAGTGGGCTAGGAATGGAGGAGATATCTTATTTGACAATTGAAAGTGACAAAAAGACATGAGGAAGAGGAGAAGGAGGAAGCACGAGACAGTTTGCTTCTAAGGCTGCTACAGCAGGGAAGAAAAGTTTCATTTCCTGGAGTTTTTATGCCAGTTTATAACACTGGCTATATGGTGCCCTCCAACCCTCTTCTCTAGCAGACCAATTTGAATGCACATACTAAAAACTCCACCTTTTTCCTCTGGTTAGTGGTAAATACTGGTTACGTTATGCCAAATCTTTTAATTCTGTTGAACTTGTATCAAGCAAAATGTATGGCTTGATTTATTAGAAAGTTTTGGGAAAAATTACCTGTTAGATTATCACAGGAGCTGAAAAACACGTACTGAGATACGTATTCTAAAAGGAAACTTCAATGAGAAATGCTTATTTAGGTGAGGAGGTCTCTAATATTTTGCTCTACAAAGATTTGATAGCAAAGTGAGGGTTTTTTTTTTTTTTTTTTCTTGGAAAACCTTTATCAGCTCTCATGTATTCAAGACAAAATTTGTCCCCATCTTGAAGGAAAGGTTCCTAAATGCAGTCATTCTCTTCCTCTTTGTGGGATGTGACTTTCTGAAATCATTAAGGCATGCTCTGGATGAGGACAGTTGCACAGTCAAACCTCTGCTGTAATTGTAAAGCTGCTAATCAGGATAGTATGTCTGCTGAGCATTCCCAATCCATTTAAAGGTTGGAGAGGCATCTCACAAGAGCTGGCATTAGTCAAACAGCTCCCTCGGTAGGCAGAGGGCCTATTCTGATAGCCTTAGGGAGCCTTTAGTTTAAATCAAATGGATTTTGTAGACTTATTCTCTTTGCATAAAGTTTTTAAATATGTCAGTGATAACGGCTTCTGTTGGGAGCAGAGGGTCATATGCACAATTGTGTCAAAAGACTTACATCCCACTACATGATTACCTCTCTTTAGTTTGAATAGAAATCAACCATTTTAGAAGCTATGATTTTAGAGTTTCCTAAGCTTTCTATCTTTGTCTCCTAGTTACTCTAGAGTTTAAGCTTTAAAAAAAAACTATTCTGAAATGGGACTCTTGGAAAAGTATAGTGTTGTTATGAAGAAAATAGCTAGAAAAGATGGTGTCAGAGCCAAGACAATTTCCCCTTGGTTTTTGGCCAAACCCTCTAGTGCTTAAGTATATGCCATCTGCCTTTTTCCTCTGTGGTATTGCAACTTCTCATAGGCTTTAGGGCTCCTCTAGGCAATAAAAAATAATTGCACCAAAAATTATTATTTGAATCACAACACTAAGTTTCACTCAGGTCAATAACTTCACAAAATTCTCATTATTTCTGCTCTCTTCTGCTCAGACTTGTTTTATGAGCTACATGCCATGTTTCCATGGCTTGTAATAATGTTGTTGTTGAACACTTGCATTACGATAGTGCTCAGGAGTCCAGTCATGGACCTAACTGTTTTAGGGGCTAATCACAATCACAACATAAAATCTAGTTTTTCTTGGGCAGGTAGCAAACAGAGTAATTAGAACATCGCTCACTAATCTTTTTCCTAATGTTAGTGATTATTTAGATTGATTTCCAAAATGAGTTCCCACACAGAAAACTATCTGCCTGTCCCATGATGGAGTTAGGATATTCTTGCAAGATTATTAAAGATGCATGAATGGAGCAATGGAGAGAACTTCACCTCCCAGTGACTGCTGGGGAAGGAGTATGTGTCTTGCTCTCCATGTTTCCATGAAGTCATCCGGGTTTAGAGAGCCTTTCTTTTTAGTCTGGGAGCTTTGCAGCTCCTGGCAGTTCTGGAAACAAGCTCAATCAGGATTCTGACTTAGGCCTCTTTACCTGGGGCTACTCAGCATTGTTTCTGAACTGACAAGCCATTTTGTAGGTGACTTCTAAACATGCAAAGAAAATTAAACAATTCCTTTGAATATCCTTAGCCAGAAGAACGGCTCAGAGGGTTATTGAATTTTATTTATTTATTTATTTTGAGCGCACAGTTCTTGTTTATTTGAATGCTGCATCAAAGCTACGAGAAAAGGCCATGGTGCCTTTGATTGGATTGGAATTTTCTGCAGCAGCATTGGCCAAAGGCGGCCCATCCTCTTGCAGGCTCCCGCACGTGACCCAGTGGGGAATGGGGGAGGGGGAAAACCTGACAGACAAGCAGACAGATCAAACACGACACTTCAAAGAGAAGAAAAAAATGCAAGAATGAAGCAATCCGGCACTACAGTCCCTCAATGCTAAGAAACAAAGCAGACAGCCCTCTACACATGGCCATTCCTGCTGTCCAGAGACTGAGGCAGTATAGATGAGATCTTACCAAAAGCGCTAGGGAGTGGTCTCTAGTGACTACATGACCAGTTATTGCACTATCCGTGCTCAGACACTCTGAGGGGCTAATTAGTGCTTTTAATATGTAAATCAGAGCCTGAACAGATTAATTCTAGGGGAAAAAAAATAACCCAGCTGGTGAATATGTTGTTTTAATTATTGCTCTAAAGAAAATATGGACATGGCTGAAGATGATGACAGAGAAGACCAGCTAGCACCAGCTTAAAGAAGTTATCACTGTTCATAGAAAACCAGCAGGATAAACTCAGAGCTGAGCAAAGGAGGAGCAGAGGGAACATATACAGGGCCAGTAGGGCCCTGCCAGCAGTGTGCATCCTTCCAGCCTTGGATCCTCCAACCCAATCAAGGAAGTTTTCAA
Organism: Pavo muticus; assembly: GCA_016647715.1. NCBI lineage: Eukaryota > Metazoa > Chordata > Aves > Galliformes > Phasianidae > Pavo > Pavo muticus. Next base: position 124,018 of record JACDJE010000016.1, on the reverse strand, counting down.
AATTATCTTAGTTTTACTTCTAAGTATACATATGTCCAATGATTTAGCCAGGCTTTCATCTTGCTGGGTATTGTTTAAACGTGGAGAAAGAGCTATTTCCTGCTCCATAGGGGCTATTATTATTATCATACCACATGTTACTCTGTAGAGATGGAAGTCTGTAATCTGTTCACTTCCAGGTTAGCTTGAACATTTTCTATTACAAGGCGCAGTATTGGGAAAGAAAGAAATGCTACTTTCCCAAGTGGAGTTTGACCTACAGCAGAAGAGAGAGGGAAAAACAGCTAGGATGGGTGGGAAAGAGAGATTAAGATGAATTGGAAGAGAGAATGAGGAAGACTCTATGGAAAGGGACAAATTGGATAATTGTCTGTGTTAGATATAAAAAGCTATAAGCAGGAAAGAGGCTATTAACTTTTATTGAGCTGTGTCCACCAGTTCTGGAATGAAATTATTTGCACAGCAAGCCTGGAGTTCAATCCTCTCTGCCAAGCATGAGTTAGGAGGAGAAGTTTGCTTTCCAAGAAAAAACTTTTCAGAAAGGAGGGCATCTGTGTGCCTCAAAGGCCTTGTGTTATTCAAGTCAAAGCTGCCTTCCAACCTGCCTGAAGGAATTCAGAACAACTTTTCTCTGTCTGTTGCTGAGGCTCTTTTGCAGCCTCTAGTGAAGAACATTTTTCTATGGTTCAATTTTTAGCTTCTGTCAGTATTGAGACTCTGAACTATTTTCCATAGAGCAAGGGAATAGAAGGTAATTATGTTTCCTTTGAACATTCATGCCCTTTTATCTGTGTCCTCCTGCCCACCTGTCTGTCTGTCTCCCTATTTATCTGTGTACTACAATTAAGGATTGGAAGCTGCACAAGAGGCAAGTTCCTTTTCCCATTCTTTTCCTCTCTCCTTTTGCTTGAAACAGACAATTAAAATGTCTTCTGTTGTTCTCTCAATACACGTATAGAGATACATGAACATATTCTTATGTATCTCAATATATTTATTTAGTCATAAGATTAAATACAGACTCCTTCAATAAAAGAAATTATCATGTGCTCCTGATCAACAGTAAGAATTAAGCTGACTGACCTGATTTGCCTGTGATATGGATATTCCTTTCTCATAGTTTTTGTAGCGCTATTTAAAAAGAGCACAGTTTTATTCTAATTTCACCCTTTCCTCATGTTCTTTCCTCCTTCTCAGCCTTGCTGCTGCACTATTATTGCTATAAAAGGCATTTGTGCCTCTCCTATAAACCTCTTCCCTCCTCCCTGAGACTTTAACTCAAATAACAGTGACTGTGGGGTGTGATCTTCCCAATGATAGCTCCTTCTTTGTAAATCAAGAATGCCTTCAGTGAACAAATCTGAAAGCACATCAGCCCATGTTAACCTCTTTGCTTACGTTCTAGAGCTCCTTGAAGGAAATTATGTACAGTTTGGCAGCTAAAAAGCCAGCCAGTGCTGTTGGTTAAAGACCCGATGCCTTGCTACACAGACACTTCCACTGAGTATGTGGACTTTGGACTTTCAGTACACATGTATACATCAGTGTGTATATATATATATATATATATATATATATATATATACATAGTTTCCCTCTGCTAGGAAAATATGTGAGTGTAGAAATTTGAATGATGTGTTTATTTGATGATGTTGTTCCTGTCCTTTTAGCTCTGACATGGACCTCTTCAAGAGTGCCCAGCACTTCACAGGAGCTTTTGTGTCATACAGCTGGCTTGGCACTTAATGACAAGACACCAGGCATGCAAGGGACTTAAAACACAGGACGATCCTTGTTTTCTTAATGTGTTTATCACATTAATAATTTCTTTGATATATAAGTAACTTTTTGGCCAGACCCTGCATGCAGGAGACAGTGTGGGTAGTATTGCCATTACATGTCAAAGAGAGGTGAACCATGGATGTTTGACATCATGACCTGCAATCGTGCAGCAGAAAATTTCCTTCTGATGAGTCTGTACACTTTTCCCTCTAACCAACTTCCACCTTTTGCATTTTCTGCAGAGAGATGAATGCAGCCCAATTGTAAGAGGAATTTTAAAGCAGTTTTTAATAATGCGTGCTTGTCCAAGTGACTTTGTCATCGTGTTCTGGAGGCTTGTAGCAGAGCTTCCTATTGTGGGGACTGGTCCCACATTTTTAATGAAAGCAAAAACACTCATGTTTTATTTCAGCAGCTTTCCCAGCAAAGATAAAACTTTTGTATGAGTTTCAGGAATTACCTGCTAAAGGCAGCTGCTTCCGCTTTTCTGTAAGTCTGGAGATCTTCCTGTTCCTACAAATATTTAGTTTCAGTACTCATTAATGGTTAAAGCAAGGGAAAAAAAGCACAAAAGAGAAGACCACCAAAAATTGTACTGCAATAAAAGTCACTGTCAAGGATGTGTAAGCCCTCCTCCTAATTTAAAACTTAGAAAAAATGTCGGATTTTGCTGTTACTTTGCCTGGGAAATTGCATGGTGGACCTTGCTGGGTGACCATTTTGTATTTGCACCTCTGCATATCAATATTCTGATACTCTCAATTTACCTGAAGTCCTCTCAGGTAGAATTATTTGCCTTGAGCTGGAAGTTACCAAGGGAACTCAGTGCCCATCTGTGCACTGCAGAAGTATTGGATAATCACCAAACTTGTCCTTTCTTCAAGGAGAGCTAGAAATACTGGTGAAGTATTGCTTCTGGCTGAACTTCTTGGAACCTGGACTTTGGAATGAGAGCTGCTGTATCATGAGGCTGGGATGCATCCATTGGAAAATCACTGGATGCAACTTCTCGGGCTGAAGCCATGGTCTTGCACATTCCATCTCTTCAGTGTCACTATTTGCACAGTGACTGGTTATCTGCACATGACCTACTTTGAGCTTTAGATAATGTGTTCCTTCCAGCAAAACCAATATCTCTATTTGATGAGGCTATTTTTCTTGCTTGGTGGGGTAGACTGGGGCATTTCCTAATTTGTCTAACCATTACGCAAGGTGGAGAATTCCCTGTCAGCTTGTTATTTTGTGTCTTCCTGCGAGAACAGAGCTGACTGGAATCCTGCAGATGCATCCATTGTGGCTGATTTTTGTCATGTGTCTATTGGAGTGAATGGAGTCCGAGCGAAGAAATAATGGCCAGTTCTGCAGGAGATTGTCCTGGGATTCACTATGCCATGAAAATTTTTTTTGAATTGTTTTTGTCAATTTTTTGCATTCCTGTAATTCATAAACAGGTATAAGCTGCTGAAGCAGCCAGTCTTCTGTCATTTACCTGTAGCTAAAAATAATTGCTAGAAATGATATTTTGCTGATATTTCAAATCCACAAATGCAACCGAATTAATTTGCTCTAGACATTTTCAATTTTAGTGTCTGTATACATATATATAAAACATAGCCACATCCATATTTATAAGTATGAAAATGAATATATTTTGTACCTAGAAATATCCCAATGTACGTCTTGACTTGTCATTGGGAAATACACACAGGACTCAGCAGGAAGAAATGAAAGCAGCAGAGGTGATATCCTGGGGTCTGCTACCCTCACGGATCATTACGTGGTGGAGGAAAGCCCTGACAGGGTGTGCGTCCTTCAGCAGCTCAGCTCAGGTGTTAGCCGCACTATAGGGCAGTCCTACTCTGTGCACACAGGGATGCTGCTCCCATCCTACGTGACGCAGGCAATACCCAGAAACAGGCCACAGGGTTCAGTCTGATAAGCTGTTTGACTCTCAGAATTACGCCCCACATAATTAAAAGTGCAGTCTGTTGAAAGCCAGGGACATTCTGGCAAATAAAGCCATGACAGAAAAAATGTGTCTGAGCACTCACTTTCTTCCTCCAAACATTTCCACTACAAAGCCAGTCATTTCATTAGATGTAAACAAAATTTTAATGAATGAGGAAAAGCATTCAGCCATCTAGGGCAATGTGATGTATATCTCTGTGTTTGGATAAATCTATGTGCAAACACACGCACTGATAAGATGGGTCTTTTCTCTTACACTGGGGGATGTATAATACTTCCTAGGAATTGTATTTTTTTTTGCTTGTATTACAAAAGTATAGAAAGCATCAGTGTATCTCTCAGTGAGGACTATTTCATGCTCTACGATAGCCATGTATCTGCAGGCAGAGATAAGCTGAGATTTCCCATTTTCCTCTATAAAATTAGTGATCTAAAAGCACAATAAAACCATCACTTTGTGTCACCGGTGGGGGCAGTGGGAAGCATTTAGTTAAGAAGTGATAAAATAACAAGTATTAATGGGGAAAAACATTAAATGATGTTGGGGGGAGATTCTCCACACATTTTTTTAACTTGAAAATAGTTTTGGGAGAAAGAGAAATGCGTTAAATCCTGTGGAAAGGAAATTAATGCAGTGACTAAAGGAATGTCCAATAGCCAACAACAATTTGAAGTTGATATTTGCAGCAAAACTGGCAAAAAAGGAGGTAGTTTAGAGGAATCTCCCTGGTCCTTTTCATTGAATATTTTTAGATTGCTATTTTCTGTCTGCACAAAAATACACTTGGTAACAGGACTCATTTGCAGGTAATAATTTACAGGGGTTCTCTTGGCACTGTTTTCTGTGAGACTGATTTTAAGGCAAAAGCATAACCAGTTAAATAGTTATCCTCTTTTGCGAATTTTGTAATCTGTTATATTGTTGCTATTATTATTTTTTTTTTAAGCCCAGAACAAAACTGCTTTTCTTCCCTGCGATGGGGCTTTGCAGCATAATTAGGGGGAAAATTCCCTTCCCTGACGTGGAATGCTCTCAGAAGGTAACATGGGGCTCCCCTGCTTTCCTCAGCCTTTCAGAGGCCCAACACGCTCTGAACTTTGCACAAAGCCCGGCCCCGGGAACAAAGCCCACCACCACCACCGGGAAGTGGTATTAGCTCTTCCCACAGCCTTCCCACTGTGGATGCATGCACAATTCCCGGATAAATGCACCTTTTAAACTATATTAATGTAAAAGTTTTATTTGAAAGATGCCAGCTGTGGTCCTAGCCCAGGTTTATTCATGTGGGACATTTACTGGGTCAACTTAATACTTGACTACTGCTTATTATCCCATCAGTCTTCGGGGACAAACCATGATCTAATTGCCCGGCATTTATGTTGCCCTGGCAACTATAAATACAGAGTAATAATCCTTAAAGGGGCAGTGTAGAATTTCATGCCCCTGCAGTGAAGTACACTTCATTTCCCAGAGCACCCTGTGTTTTTTAATTCAGTGAATAAAAATGTGTAATGAATAATTAATTATGTGCTTGGAGGCACAATAGCTGCCTACTTTTGAATATTCATCAGTGACATTATTAATTCACTAGAAATCCCAAGGAGCAGTGGGATAGGCTTTTAGCCTAGCTGGAGGACTTACAGATAATACTCTGCAACGCGAACAAACTTTTTTTAAGCAGACTTTTCTTTGGTAGAGTTTTTTAAATTTAATTTACATCTTAATAAAATAATAATAATAAAAAGTTCTGTGTTGGCTGTCGTCAAGCTGCAGTGAGCAATAACTGACCACAGCTGGCTGAATGCAGTGAGCTGAGGTATCCCTGCCCCACTGCCCATCCTTTGCTGCAGGACCAGGGGAACAGAGGGAGAGAAACCTGAGGGGCCCTTTCATTAAGGTTTTGGAGAGAAAGAGGATGGACACTCACTGTTTGGGATTGGCCTCTTTTTCCCAGGTAACAGCAACAGGATGAGAGGGAATCACCTCAAGTTGTGCCAGGGGAGGTTTAGATTGGGTATTAAGAAAAACTTCTTAGAAAGAGTGATGAGATATTGGCACAGGCCGCTTGGGGAGGTGGTGGAGTCGCTGTCCCTGGAAGTGTTCAAGAAAGGGTAGATATGGCACTGAGGGACATGATCTAGAGCAGTTGCAGGCATAGGCCGATGGTTGGACTAGATGATCTTATTGGAGTTTCCAACCTTAATGTTTATATGATTCATTTATTGTAATGCAACGAATTAACTGATGAAAAAAACATCTTATTTGCCTGTCAAACAAAAGCAAACACCTGAAATCTTGCCTAGAGTAAATAACTTGTTGTCAGGCTCTACTGTTGAATAAACCTGCGAGTCCTTTCTGGAGGTAGGAGTGTGACTTTCCACGTGACCACATTAGGTTAGTGATGCCATTCCATTTAGAGCAGGAGACAAATGCCAGCTGAAGGCTGATGCTGGAGTGAAGAAACAAACCCCATCAGTTTCTTGACAGAAAAGAAGTGGAATGATTAGAAAGAAATCTGAGGCCTTCTTGTGAAGTTTTCCTTCCTTCCCTATCTGATTTGCAATGCCAATGCTGTTTCAATGCAGTCTCTTTTCACCGCTGATACCTAAGGCCAGATTCTGTGCTGACATGATTTCTTTGACTTGAGAGACAATTTGATCTTCAGCGCTTTGGGCCAAACCTTGCAGAGCCCTCTCCCCACAAACAGCCCACCTTAGGGTCTTGTTGGGAATTTTGCTTCTGAGGAATTTTTAGATGAAAATGTTGTTCTGCAGAGATCAAAATTCATGGTTACAGTCACTTGAAGTCCTATAAGACACTGCAGTATCAGAAGAAAATGTAGTTTATTCCTTGAACCAGTCTAACAAACCTAAAATATCTGTAAAAAATATTCCTTTTCCTCTCTCTCCTGAGGCTGCTACTCTGCTGTAGTTCCTGTTGGAATATTTTCAGGCCTGGCTTTTTGTTGGTGAAAGAATAAAACTTTTAAATACTTCACAAGGCTGATTTGGGCTGCTAAATCGCAAAGACATTTTTAAAAGTGAGACTATAATCCACTGAGGTTCTTAATGGGAAGAAATCATTATGCCTAATTAAATTGAAAGTACCTCAATTTGTGTAAAGCTGGCAAAAACAGAGCTTACTTGAAGCATATGCTTGTCATAAGTCATATTTAAGCTACCTGCGAGGTAGTAGGGTCTTCCCCATATAAAAATGAAATCTTTAGTTTACTTCCTTTCAAATCCTCTTTCTCTCTTCTCCATAAATGATGGTCCTGCTGGCATGTGAGGAGCTGCACCTGGAATTCAGTAGTGGCCTCATCTTTCTTTCTTCTGTTCCAGCATCACCAGAACAGTGCACAGCTTGGATCAATCTTGATTCTCCACAGAACTTGCTAACCATATTGTGAAGGGAAATGGTAATTGCTTACACTGGCTAATGCAATGTAAAACTGACTGGCAGTTGTAGTTGCTTGCTTTGCTTGTTGGTAAAAAGGATCTTTTTTTTTTTTTTTTCTTTTTTTTTTTTTTTTAAAGCCAAAACACTAGTTGGCAACGATTTTAGATAGCTGAAATATTTGTGGATTTTGTTTTCCTGTACAGCCATGGTGGTGTGTACACCTTTAACAACAGAACAGATACCATCCAGCTTGGTCACAGGTTAAACAACAGTCATTTTGCTCAGCAATTCAAACTTTCATTACAATTTGTAATGCAGTAGAGCACTTGGGCTATGTAGTCATTTATTGCAGTGATTTGCATTAAAGAGGGTGTCATTGTATTACCTCTTAGCTTTGGCTGAGATTAGAAGTAATATCTACATTTATCTTTCACTCCTAGGAGTATAAAATTGTGCTAATAATAACAATAATAAAGCTAGTTCCTAAAAGCAAGTGAACTCCATACAGCTTTTTCCCACTTTTTTTTTTTTTTTTTTTCATCTACTCAAGTGGGGGAGTAGAAGAATCATGAATAATAAATATGGAGATAAGAGAACTGAAACTGGGAAATCAATTTACTGCAAAATATTTGCATATTTTATTAAAAGAAACTGTGCATAAACCCCACAACAGGGTGGAATGATTTATATTTTGATTTGATTTGTATACATTATACCTCTGGGAGTACCGATGCAACTTAGTCATCCCTGCAGGACTTTTTCAGCTAGGGTTTTGTTGTTGTTGTTGTTTTGTTACAAATATCTCAGACAAGGGAGCAGTAGGTCCCAATAGAAATTTTAAGTCAGTTTGATGCTATGTGGTATTTTTGGAAGCTCACACGTTCGAGTATCCAGGAGTGCTCTTAGCAAATGCCCAGTTCCCTTGGGGGCTCGTCTGAATCCAGGATAACCTCTGGGGTTCTCCAAAACTGCGATTCAGGTCAGAAGGCTTTCAGCACTCACTTGTTAAGAAAGCTACCTCAGTCAATGAAGGCTCCTCTTATAGAGTCTGCGATTATAAATGCAGATCATTAGCATAAAGGAGCGTGCTTATATTCTCATTAGCAATATCTGAATTGGTGAGCAACCTGTCAATACCACAACACCTGGCTGTTCAATGCATGGTCAAGGTGTCCTGGTCAGAGGGTGTTGGGTGCAAAAGCAAGCTATGGGCTAATGGAAGAGTTGCATTCTGACTTTGTTGGGCAAAACTAGGTCAGGTATCTTATCAGTGACTTCTGGCCTTCAAGTTGGAAAGTTCACCGATCATGAACAATTATATTTTTACATCAGTAAAGTTTTACTGGAAGGAGTTTTGAAAATTAAGCTTGCTCTTCTAGAAAGAGAATAGTGCCTAAATTCTCTGCATGTCAGGTATGTACTTCAGACATAAGTGTCCACCTGGTTGTTTGGATTTCTGGATTTTTTCTTTTTTAAGTTGTTTGCCTATGTTACAGCTATCTGTCCAACAATGACACTGTCAGTGTGGCATACTTTCAGGGGCTGAAATTTGACCTGAGGGGAATGCTACTCTTCCATTCTATTTTACACCCAGGGGAAACACTCATACAACTTCTCGAAAGTGCCATATCTTGGAATATACAGATCTATTTCATGTGACCATTTTAATATTTGAGGAAAGAGTCAGAAAAACCTCATCAGGTAGAAGTTTTGGCAAAAAATGCAAGTTTTTTCCATACTAATTGAGGTACCTACTAATATACACATCTACATGTATATGCTTTTCAAGCATATCTCAGATTTCAAAAAGCTGCTTAAGCACGCATGGTCGAATTCCATTCATGTCCATGAAGTCAGGGAGTTGGTAATGAGTGGTAATATTTCAAGAGCAGCTTGAGGTCTTCTCATGTTTCTGTACCAGCAGTGATGATATTTCTAGCAGCTTCCAGGGGTCCAGAATTGAGACCAGTGAGAACACAAAAATAATTCCAGGCTAATTTTTACTCTTTATTGCTCCGACTTTGCTGTTTATGGGAATCCCTGAAGTTTGCGTATGTGCTCTAAGACGTTTCTTAACTGTGTATTGAATGTTTCACTCCTGGAGATTGGAGCAGCTTCCACGTGCTCCCTGTATTAGTGAAAAGGGACATGTTTGTCAATATGAAAGTATGCTTTATCAGATACCTCATGAGTGTATGAGCAGTGAAATTCAGAAAAGCTCCATGATTGATCTTCATCACATATCCACTTTGTTCAGCTTACTTCATGTGGCTTCTGAATGTAGTCTGTGTTTTCTGAAAGTTGTCTGTAATGTACTTCTGTGAACAGGTGCAGATGATTTGGTGAGGGGCATTTCATAAGTACAGAATAAAATCATCACTATCACTGTATATTTGAAAAAATAAATTATCGGTGTGTTTGTTTGGTAAGTTATGTAATTCATCATTTTCCTCACCCCGATGCATTGTATAGCATCCCTTGTTTCAGCAGGACCTTTAGAGGTTAATATAGTTCTCTCCCCTGCATTGTGATAGGATTAATTTAATGATTTACTGATCCACTCATCAAAATAACTGTTCCTATCTATAGTCGTCTGTGTATTTTCAGATCTTTCTGTCTTTACCTGCTTCATACTCACTCCATGTATAAATTAAGGAGAAGTATCTAAGGCCCTATGTGGTTAACAGGGAGCTGGTTTAATGGGATCAGAACAGACAACCTGAAACTAGACTGTGTTAGAGACAGAATCCTGGAGAAACCCAAACTGGTGATAGAATCCTTGCACACATGGCAGAAGTAAGTATCCCTTACCAAGTATCCTACCAAGTAAGTCCCTTGGCAGGAGGAATACCTCATTTTGTCCTATTGGGGTATATGTGGGGCTGGGCTGTGACTGTTGGGGAAGTGAGCTAGGGACTCAGACATAGATCAACTTGTAACAGAAAACTGTTCTCCATACGGAACACAAGGGGTGTTTTTACCGTGAATCTACAAACAACATGCATCAGTAGGGACTCTTGTGTATGTGCAAGTTGAAAGATGATTCTTTACCATTAAGAGTGTTCTGAATATCCAGCTGAGTCTACTTTGAATTTGTGACAGCATTCACTTCAAATGGATTTCAACATGTCAAAGAAACTCATGACATCTGTTAATATGAATTTTGTAGTGGGCAGGGATGGACTTCTGCTATGTTTCTGGGCGCATATTATCTATTGTGTTTCAGTTTTCTTCTTGTTAGGACAAAAATTTAGGGACTGTGGATATTTGGGGCACTCTTACACTCTTATGGAAATGGTGGTTTCAATCCCTGCTAACCACAGAAGTGTAATGCAAAATTACTTTTCCTTTGTGCCTATGCAGCTACTCTCTCCTGCAGAGAATGTCAGGCCCTGCTCTGCTGGTTAAAGAACAGTTTGCTGCCTCTGCTATTTACTCCTTTCAGTAGCTATTGTAGGCTGAACTCTCAACTCTTTTCACAGAGGAGTCATGATGCCAGAGAACTTGGTTCTCAGGGTGGCATGGGTACAAGCAGTAGGTTTCTTTCTTCTGGCCTGACTTTGGCTAACATGCGCTTATTCTAGTAATAGTTATTTTTGATACCTCCGGCACAATGCAGACAGTGAGTATTTGAAGAGAGGATAGTGAAAGTGGGTGAGAAATGAGAGCTGGGAAAATGATCCTGAAAAATTAGGATAATGCTGTTGCCATGAGAGACTTGAACTGCAGAGCTCTACCCATTAGCTGCTTAATCTGCCCCAAAGGCCAACAATTTTGGATACAGGGGGTCTGAGTTTCAAATCTAAGGATGAAGTTAGAGCACTGGTGATGCCAGCACAAAAATATTCTATCATTTAGACTCTATTCTTGATGTCACAGTAACAAGTTCCATATTTTCACTTCTGATTTGGTGCCTTGCAGCAGCACATCTATTTTCTGCTATTAATGAGTTGACGGCTTGAAAACTTACTCTCAGTTACAGTGCAGCCTTTGATTTCACAAAACTCCTCCAAATGCCTCCAGCTAATTGTGTTTTCTATAATAAATTGTTGAAAAAAATCTTGGCTTGGCTGAATTTGCTTCAATTTGATTTAATTAATGTGTTTTAAAAGCACTATCCTGAACAGCCTGGACTACAGGATTGCTTATGTTATTTGCAGGACACAGCAGAGAGGACTGACCCAGAATTTACAACCTTCTTTCACACAATCTATCACATCACAGTGCCATTATTTAAAATAATGGCATCCTCTTGCCTCATACAAAATGATTTTTGCAGCTGTGAAGACTTTGACTAATAGGGAATTTTTTATCACATAAAAAGCAGAACTGAACATTGGTGGCATGTTTGCAAGCTTGACTGATTTACAGAGGTCAACCTCTATTACAGGTGGATTACAGCGCACCAGAGCTGGCACTCCCTTTTCCAGTCACAGGACTCTTTAAAGTAGTCTGTACCAATATTGGCTATTCCATGCATTTATGTGTTCTGCTTTGAATCGTGTTTATACTTCTTGAATTTACTCATTCTTGCTTTTGTTACTGAAGAACCTGATGCCACCACAGCCATTCTTTTCTGCCTTTCCCTACCTACCTACCTGGCCTTTCCACATTAAGTAATTCTGGTAGGAGATAAAATAGCAGTTGAGTTTTTATGATAAATTGTGTATGGTCTGTAATTCTCCACCAGAGCTTCAAGGCACAGAAATGTCATAATGTGGAATTCACAGATTAGTGTTATCTGATAATGTATGTGATCTGCTGGACAATGTGGTATCACACTTTAGAGATATGAAATTTGCTTGCTGGGAGTAAGAAAAAGCCTTCAGTCTGGGGCACAGAGCTGATATTTATAGCCTAATTTTAAACAGGGAAGCTCTGTTGTCAGTTTTCTGAATTACCAACGCTTGCAGAAACCTTAGCAGAACAGTTTTTCTAGGACAACCCAGATGTTTGATATTAAACAAACATCTGTTTTGAACAGAAGATATTTCATTCCTCTCTGCACCTCCTCTTTATATACCAGAGAACGGCTGGAAAGAGCTGTCACGGCTATAGTTTTATTTAGTACTCTGAATACTGCTGTCCATAGTGTCAAAAACACACCAAAAAGTAACCCTTGGAAAGGTTAATAGTGGCCTTTCCAGTGTCATATTCTACACTTTATGTGTTGTAGTAATTATTATCATTATAGCTGTAAGGATGTCTAGTTATCTTTCTTAATCACATGCTATAAAAAGTGCTTCTGAACACATATCTATTATTTAATCAAAATTTCACAGTTATTGGCATTTATGCTCTGGAAGGGCTGTGTTTATTTTCTGTTTGCAAAGGGGAACAGTGCCTCCCAGAAGAAAGGGAGACCTCCATCCATTCCCACTTTAATCACTGTCATATCATGTGACAATCCGTACTATTAATATCAGAGACTGCTAATACATGTTATTATGTCCTGTTGCCTTGTAGTTTTTGCACCCTAGGAAAGCACTTTCATTAACGGACTAAAAAAATAGTGTGAGAACTGAACTGTCTTTCCAAGGCAGAGAGCGAAGTACAAAAGCTTTCCTGTTCAGGACAGCCTGAAATGGCTTCAGGAATGCCTGTATCTAGAAGGGTCAGTCATACACCTCAGGTGTCATCTGTTCTCTCACCACCGTATTTTTTATTCTGTCCTTCTGCAAAAGTGTGTTAAATGAGTTCTCCAGTTCTAAAATCAAGCTCAACCCCATGTCCATTTAGAGGACTCAGCTGCCACTGGTATCTTGATCTTCTGTTAGACCACTCCCAGTGATAGCCTCTGGCAAGATTGTCCATGCTGCTACTCTGGCATTGGGAAAAAACAGTCTGAGAAGCCATTGTTCTCCTCCATCATTCACATCACCCCAAATATTATCTCAGAATTTCAGAACATCATGCTCAATTGTACCCTTTGTGCCACAGCATTGATGACCCAGCTTCATGCGATATTCCCCTACAAGAGCTTGGTGGTCCTCAGCCAAATTGCAAGGGTCACCTTGCAATTCATGCTCCTCACTCTCAAGGTCACTCTGCATGATGTTGGCATTCACGTCAGTCACGGCAGATGAGTGTGCGATACTTCTGTCTTTTGCAATATTTCATGCGTACTTGTATACCCTTCTCCCTCTTAGTGACACTGACATCCCTGATGTCAGATGAACTGCACATGCCACTGCCAGTAGTGCTTGCTTCCAGCTGCTATCCTGTATGCAGTGTTATCTCAGTAACCACAGAGCCCATGAGGAGTTAGATGCATTGTCAGCTCCCTCAAGGTGTCCTTTGAAAGCTCTCAGTCAGTTCAAGGACTTTTCCTGATACCTAGAAGATCAGCTTGACACCAGTGTAGGAAATGTCCTGATAGCCATTATATAGCAGACAAGTAGAGAGTCCTTCCAACTGAAGTGCCTTCAGCCTGTCTGGACATGCTTCCTGTAATAGAAATGCTGCAGGTGATATTGCTGTGCCTGCGCCAGTGGATCGATTCCTCCTTGAGTTACATCCTCATAGGCCTAGGGTCATATTCCATGAGGTGAGCTCTCATAATGCTAGGTGCTGTGCAAACACCAAATGAATTTCTCTTCAATATGAAGAAGGAGGAAACGTGTAGAGTGTGCTGGAAGGGATGCAGTAATACTGATAGACAGTTCTTAGAGCTCTTCTGAATTACCCCTCATATATACATTATACAGTATCCAACCCCTCCCACCAAAACCAACCCCCTGTCTTGTTGCTGGTATTTTGTTGTCAAAGGCGAACAGCAAGGGAGAGAGGTTACTGTCAGAGGGCTAACTCTGAGGTGTAGCCCACTCTTTTTCAAAGATTTACTGCCTTATAAGAAAGCTGAAAATGAAGATGCAGTGTTGGAAAGCAGACATTACTGCTTGCACCTTATCATCTTAGGTATGATTCTGACATATAAAAAAGAATTTGCTTACTAAACCCATCTGGAAACCTCCTGTCTCCTGTATGAAAATGCAGCTATTCTATTATGCTAAGTTCTTGGGCTAGTTGCTCAAAGAGACCAGATAGGACATGTTCTTGCCTTGGCTTCGAAGATGATTTTAACACACTGAGAAACCCCATGACCAGGCTGTTGAAGGCATGGATCCAGAGGACTTTTGTCTGCATACAAGGTGATGTAGAGAATGTCCTACTGAAGGGACCACTTTTACGCTGGTCCTTGGATATGTGTTGTGATCCATGTGCTGGGCAGCACTGTATGTGTCACACTGTCCCCTTAATAGGCCTGAGAGACTTGGAGAGACACTGTACATAGGCTAGGGGATTGCTGGACTGGGACAGGAGACAATGACATGGCCATTCTTCATGATCTTTATTCCACAGACTGGTAGTTTTGAAGAAGAACCTGAGGAGAAACACATCCTCATTCCATGTATTGTGCTTCCATTGCAAACTTTAGGCAGGACTAACAACAGAGTAGTTTCTTCATTGATAGAATTGTTTCATTCTTTAGCCCTTAATCTGAACAATTTAATCTAAGTAAGTCCTCAAGTATTATAGTGAACTTGAACATTTGTGTCTTGAGTCACAATAAATATTTGTTTGGCAGGAAAAGCATGAAATTCTTGATTCTCTGATTCAACTGTGTATAGTTTATTTGCAACTGTCCCAAAGTCAAGAATTCTGACTGCAGAAAATTTTTTCTTGTGTTAGGATTCATAGAAATGCGTATGCTTGTGAGGCAATTTAGTGTGTTTAAGATAATAACAGCAAAGAAGTACACTTTCTAATGCAAAACCCAAAGGCAGTGTATGTGACACATCAGTGCTACTATCAGTTCCATTTTGCTTAATATATCTCACCATGTGATTATTCTTAATTTGAAAATAGCCATCCAGTACATTTTTCTATAATGAAAATGCACTTGCATCTTGTAGATATGCTAATAAATTTAACACAGAGGTGCAGCCATCGATTATTCAACAATGAGATGAGCATATCTGTTGTAAAATATATTTTTAAAGGTAATCTCTAATAGCCATTTCATAACAGGTAGGCTTTGCACTAATATGCTTGTCTAATGTCCCATTTAGATTCTTATACCCCAAATTAGTGATAAATCATGGGTGAAAATTTGTATTTTATATTCCTAAAGCATCAAAATAAAGTGTGACTTCAGCTTTGTTGCAACCAGAAATGACTGGTAATGGTTAGAGGAAACATGTAGGAATCTCAGGAGAATGCCTTTTGTCATAAACCTTTAGCAAAAGTGTCCAGGTTTTATGGGAGTTGGTAAAAGTACATGAACACGGTTCAGTTGAAGCCAAAGCTTGAGCAGTGGGCCCAGGTGAACATCATGAAGTTCAACAAATCTTGCACCTGGGTTGAGGCAACCCTCACTACCAATACAAGCTAGAGGATGAAAGGGTCGAGTGCAGCCCTGCCGGAAAACACCGGGGTACTGGTGGATGGGAAGCAGGACAAGAGCCAGCAATGTGTCTTTGAAGCCCAGAAAACCAACCGTACCCTGAGCTGCATCAAAAGCAGTGTGGTCAGCAAGTCAAGGGAGGTGATCCTGTCTCTCTACTCTGCACTGGTGAGGCCTCACCTGGAGTACTGCATCCAGATGTGGAATCTTCAGTACAGGAGAGAGAGATCTGTTGGAGTGCGTCCAGAGGAGGGCCACAAAAATGACCCAAGGGATGGAACACCTCTCCTATGAGGACAGGCTGAAAGACCTGATAGCGGCCTTTCAGTACCTAAAGGGGAGCTACAGGAAAGAAGGGGACAGACTCTTCAGCAGGGTCTGTGGTGACAGAACAAGGGGAAATGGCTTCAAGCTTAAAGAGGGTAAATTTAGGTTGGATATAAAGAAAAAGTCTTTTACAGTGAGAATGGTGAGGCACTGGAACAGGTTGCCCAGAGATGTGGTGGATGCCCTGTCCCTGGAAACTTTCAAGGCAAGGCTGGATCAGGCTTTGAGCAACCTGATCTAGCTGTGGATGTCCCTGTTCATTGCAGGGAAGTTGGACTAGTTGCCCTTTAAAGGTCCCTTCCAACTCTAAGGATTCTAAGATTCTATGATTCCATGATTTGGAAAAGAGATAGAAGGTTAAAAAAATAAAAAATATGACAAATTAAAAAAAAAAAAAAGAAAGGAAGGAAGAAATAAAGTAGGTTCTGCACGCTTGCACGCTGTCTCCTGTGGAACTATAGGACTGTTCACACTTCATCCAGAAATTGTGTTTGGAACTTGAATTTTGCTTCATGTGTATAGCATTCAAATATAATTGCATTTGCACTTGTAAAATTACTAAAGAATGAAAACATGGAACTGTTGCATTTGACTTCGGGAGTTTACAGAAAAGTTGCCTGGGAAAATACTCAAGTTCCAACATTCTAATCCAAATCCAGTCTTAGCATCAGCTACTGAGTTTTGAGGCAAAAAAGCCAGAGGAACTGGGTGGCACAGTGTTCTGAACACTGCTGCACAAACTCCTCATTCAGATTCCTCTGGCTCTGATCTCATCATTCTCTGTTTTCATCATGAATCCACTGGGAAAGGCAGGGTTACAGAAGGAGGCACCAAATGGGAATATGTCTTACAGAACAGAAATCACTCATACTTGGGAAAATTTTGGGTTTGATCACTTTTAAATTAGATAGAAAGTACTTGTGAAAGCTCATGTGAATATTTTATTCAATTTAGTGACTCCAAAGGGATTTAACAGAGAGAAGGTATTGACATAGCATAAACAGCAGTTGTGGGATATTCTCGGCTCTTACAAGGCTACCTTATGCAATAACAAAGGCCATGGTGTAAATGCCCTGGTTAACTGTGAGCATAATACATTAGTAATCAGAATCAGCACAGCAACCTCAGCACATCGGTGCAAACAAACTAGGACCCAGAATAACCAAGCTCCTGAAAACATCATCATTTTCAGAGAAGCCAGTTGTCATTCTCCAGCCAGCCATGCGCATTTCTAAATTGTCTAAAAAAGCAGAAGGAGATCACTGGTAAACAGTCTTACTTAGACACATTGTACTAAGTACATGCAGGACTAGAGTAAGAGAGAAATAAGAAACCATCCGGGAGGAAAGCAGTGAAGTCTTTTTCTACATCCATGCCATCAGTTCCCTCTATTGTTTCCCCAGCCAGACCTGGTACAACAGAGAGCACAGCCCCCTCATTGCTATGTACACCTCTCTCAAGCTCTTCTCCCGGTGTTTTAAGCTATGCTTCCCAACTGTCAAAGTTAAAAATTCTTAATGATGCAACCCGAGGTTACTATGGCTACTAATGTCATTGCCTAGGTGGTGGTGATCATATAATGTGCATTGCCATTGAAATTTGAAATTATTTTCCAAAGACCTATGTAGGCCATGCAGTGGGTTGCAGTGTACCCCATCTGGAAAACAAAACCAAACGAAACAAAGCACCCTAGTAGACATTGCACAGGAAGTTATTAAAACATGGATTTGTACCTCATTAATGTATGGAATTAAACCTTAATATCTGAGGAAGGAAATATTTTAGATATTTTTATTTAGTGTCATGAATATAATTTTGAGGAGGATAATTTTCTGTATGATGTAACCATATCCAGCTATTCTGTTTATACTATGTATCTTCTCTTTATATAAAAATACTGGTTTTTTTCCTATGCTAACCACTAGGAGAACTACGAAATTCTAATGACCTCACTCAGACAGTCTTCGTAACAAACTGCCAGTCTCTTTTGGTGCAATGGTTAAAAGTCAGCATTTTTGATGGTGATTTCTAGCTTGTAACTCAGTTAGCAAAGTATTTAGCCACCACTGTGATGGGCACAGCATTTGAAGCTCAGTACACAGGAATTAAATTCATTATGTTAATTTCATTTCAGTCTACTACATGATCTAATAAAAATATTTCGATGGGGGAGATTCTCAGAGTAGATTTGATCCACAGAAAGTAAAAGATAAGTGAAAGCACAATCAGTTTTTTTCTTCTTCTTAACGGGATTTGTTTTCTGGCTAATATCTCAGCAACAGCGAAGATTCTGCAATCACTATTTGATAAAGAAAGAAGATCTGAATTAGCCCACATTTTGAGCCTTGGGTTGGCTCTGCTGTCCAAGCTGAAACAAACCTAGTTGCAAATCAGGATGCAGCTCTGGAAGGTTCCCTGCATGTCATCAGCAGGCCCCACTCACAAGCAGTGAAGTTGTATGATTCCTTTCTTCTATGTATCAGGATTCATTAGAAAACTAATTGCCAGGAAGTTTTGCTGGTAATTCTTTTTACTGGAGAATTCTTCCAAAGCTGGTGGCTAGAAGTCATTCCAAACAATTTCTTTCATGTTCTCTATACATACATTTGTTTTTTTGTTGTTGCCAGTTGTACGTCTAAACTTTTCTTGATGTTGTGAAGAGGTGGCTTTGAATATAGAGCTAGCATGGCTGTTTTATGCATGTCCATCATTGCTGACATATTCAGTCTTTTTCTCTGTTAATGGCTGGTTTATATACAGGCTACAATCACAGGGACGGTTACAGAAAAGCATCCGTTTCTAGGAAGAGGTAGATAGAGATATTGGTGAAAGAAATAGTTGCAAGAATTTTTTATTACTGTAGATATGTCCAATTTTTCAGTATCTGGAAAATAATTCCACTGCAGTTTACAACTGAACTCACTACATGTTGCTGGAAATAACACAAACTCTTTCTAGGGACTTTACACTGTCACTGTTCTCTCCCATTTCCAAGCGATTTGCAAACAACCTGCAATCCAATAAAGGCTCTTGCAGGCTTTATCATGCCTTTGGTGGTGGGCATGTGAGCGAATGGAAGTTTCAATGCTAGGAAGAAGCTCTGTGGCCAAGGAAGATTTTCAGCCTTTCTGAAATGTGATAAGGTGGTAAGGTTATGGATCTGCTTGTTATTTATTTTGTTTTCCAGCCAGATACTTGCAACTGTGAACACTCTCTCTTCTACTGTCACAGATTTTGTCTTGCCAGAGTTACAGGCACCCTATCCACAGGTTCAAATTAGGTCTTTAATATGTCTTGGCAATTTGACCCGCTGCTAAGTCATCCATTTTAGTGGATTTTGTCCTTAAATACTAAATTACTGTGATATTTAAAGGGTTTTCTGCAGACTGCCTTGGCCAGCGCAGGATAGCAGCTATCAGGAATCTTATAAGTATTTAGTACAAGATTAGCAATCAGAAAGTTTCATGTAAGCAAATAATTAAGCACCTGCCCTGTACCTATGAAGCTGTTGAAGTTCAGCCCCTGCTGCTTCCATAATACTCTACCTTCCTTTCCTGAAGGGTGATGAAGAAAAATAAGCTCTGAAAGAGTCAGTGTATATTTTTTTCTTTTCCCTTTCAGCCTTTTCAGTCCCAAAGCCCAAGATGATGTATCAAACATTCCCTGAGGTAGAGACTTAGCTTGAATAGAAAGAGAATGTATATCCATTCATTTTGAGTGTGAGCTCTCCAGTTCTTTCATATTAGGCATCCATAATGCCTGCAGACAATAGGCACAATTGCGGGAGTCTATGCAGTATCAAAGCGAGAGGCAGTTATTTACAGCATGTCAAGGTCTTTCTGTGACGGTGTAAGAACACTTCGATAATAATAATATGGCACTTAGAAGTAATGATGTACTTATAAGTATAGATGAAGCACCTTTAATTTATTTGATAAAGTGAAACTGAAGAGGGCAGCTTCATAGAAGCGTACACCTCTGGTCCTGACTTGCACTGAGTGTTTACTCTGAGAGTATGTGAACCCTTGCTGCAGCTTTGTCATTAACAAAAGAACTTTATAAATACAGAAAATACTGAGATACAAAACATTTTTTTTTTCAAATAGGGAAAATCTGTTCGTGGGCAAATACAATATGCATGCTATGTGGGCGAAGATTCTAGCTTCCAGAGGTCAGCTCTCACCTTCCAGCACAAAGGGTGAGTCTCATCTCAGAAAAATGTCTCACAAATTTTTTTCATTTGAAAGATAATTAGGACATGATGCTTTTAAGCTGGCATTATTATGCATCTACTTGAATATTTAGATTAAAAGTCACCATGGGATAGAGACAATTATTACCCAGACCAGGTCAGTCTGCCTTGACTTCTGAGAAGTCCTCTGAATTTGAATTTGCCACAATTGCTCTGTGATGTGCCAGGATTTAGACTGCAAATGTACTGTTTTTGTATCCAGACTGTAACATTGCCAAAGGTTCTAGGTCCTGAGCAGGAATCTTTTTATCTCAAGACTGTCTCTATACAAACCGCTTTTCTCTAAATCCTGGTTTTCTTAAGTCAGCTAGAGGATTAATTTGATTTAATCAGAAGCCTGTTTGTAAGCAGCAGTAAAAGGGATGTATTTTAATTTCTGTGATAGCATATTGAAAAAAAAAAAAAATCAACAACAGCATCCTTTAAAAATTCTGTCAAATTCAGAATCAAACACAAATGCCTCATTACACTTCTGTCATGCCATACAGACAAGAAGAGACCTAGTGGAAGGATCCTCTTTATAGAAATAGAACATGTGTATTTTTGTAGCCAATGAAGATGTCTCCAAGAAGGATGACATTAAAAGCAGGATGAGAGAGAATGGAACTTGTTGGTGATTTGAAAACCCTCCTGAGATCTTTACGGGATGGTAATTGGCAAGATCTGAGCTCTCAGGCGTATGCTAAACCAGTTCATTTAGTCCTGTAGGCCCCCCGTTGATACTCTGGGGTTTTTGTCCAGGAATCAGCCATTGTAACAGTAGAAAAATTGTGAAATAAATGCAATTGGTTTGCAATCCAGTTTAGTGAGGAGCAAAGTAAGTGAAGATGGAAGCCAAGGAATGGCTAGACAGATACCAGTACCTGTAGAAATCTGTAGTACATGTATGTACTAATAATCAATTTTTATGGGAAAGCAGAAGAAGAGAGGGTATGAATTTTATAGAATACTGAGTCAGATTTAAATGTGTTGTTCTCCATTCACAGTACAAAAACTATAGCCTAGCCCTTGAAAGGCCAATTTAGAGCTTTAGATATCAAATGCTCCTTCACAGCAGCCATCCCAGTAAAGCAAAATCAAGACTGAAACACACTTGCAAAAAAGGGAAGCTTAACAATAAGTAGTATGAAGAGAAATATTCTGTTTGGAGTCATTCATCAACAGAACTAAAGGATACACTTAATCGAGGCATACTCAGAATGAGCAGTTCGTTTAGTCCCAGCTTGTGCATTATACACTGTTGCTTTCAAAGGGAAGCCATTTAAAGATGGAACTTTTTTCTTTTTTTTTTTTTTCCAGGGAGATTATTCCAAACCAATCTAATCTTCTGTGAATGAGTCAACCTTATAAAACAGGCAAACTGTGGAGAAATCTGTAAATCGCAATGACTTTTTTTTCATGCACCTAACTTATTCAGACCAAATCAAAGCATGCAATCTGCTGATAACTTAGTGTATTACACTAGCTGCACTTCCTTAGAAGCCTAGTAATTTCCACAATGTTTCTCTTTTCCTTTTTATTAAAAAGAAAGAAAAAAAAATTAATCCTGGTAGCTGCAATAAAAACCATCCGAATGTAACTCAGCACAAACCTTCTCTTTGTGCTTTCAGGTGTCCAAGCCATAGCTCTGAGTGCAGCTAAATGGTCTAAATTTGATTACAGGTTCATTTCCCCCCCCCCTTTTCACTTTTGTATTTAACACAAATCTGTTTCTTTAAACTCATGCTAATTCAGTCATACTGATGTCTTTCCTTTTCCTTTCCTTTTCCTTTCCTTTCCCACACATCCCACATCCTCCTTTACACCTTCTCTCAGAACAAGGAGTCAGGCAGGTGCTTACAGTGTTTGCTTCTACAGACGTTTTTCTCCGGGTAAGCTACAAAGTGTTAGGAAGAGAGCTGAAATAAGGGATATTGCTGTGCCCTCCTCCTTTCTTCCTCCCTTTTCCCCCCTACCCCAAACATGCACATAAGGGAGAATTAGGGGAGCACCACCCTGCCAGCACTACTGGGCACAGCCACATCAACCCACACTGTTTTTGGCCAAACATCCCACTTGGGACAGTTTTATTTACATCTTTTTTTCACAGCTCAGGTCAAGTTTCTTGTAGTGCATTGAACTGCAGGTTTCCATAGATTGTAGGAGGCAGCTAAATATCTGGTTTTATAAAGCCCGACAAAATCCCTTTCTGGCCTTTCTCTCTGCCTCCTGCTAAGGTCAGACCAACATAATGAATTATAGAATCATAAAGGCTGGAAAACCTCTAAGTTCATCTAGTCCAACCACCAACCATGCCCACTAGCCATGTCCCTCAGTGCCACATTTCCACCAGTCTTGAATACCTCCAGAGATGGTGACTCCACCACCACCCTGGGCAAATTCTCTGATGGAGGAAAAGAAGAGACAGAGAGAAGCGAGACTGACTGAAAGGCACAAAACCAGGGAAAGAGCAGGATGCTAAGGGAGGCAGGATAAGATAGGCTATCCCCAAAAGCCCTGATCTCCTGGTGCTTTCCAGCAACGTATTTTTAAACTGTCAAAGGATTTTTCTTTTAATGCTCTCTTTCATTGCCTTTTATTTATATCATATTCCCTCTTGACTGTCCCAGCATACCTGATGCTCTGCTGGATTTCCTTCTGCTGACAGTTGGTGTGGAGAAGTTTATGCTGCCCCATATCTTCTTCTTCAGTTGCCTTAAACTTGATCTAGTGACCCGCCTGGTGGATGAGGGAAAGGCTGTTGATGTAGTCTACCTAGACTTCAGCAAAGCCTTTGACACTGTCTCCCACACTATTCTCCTGCAGAAGCTGGCAGTCCGTGGCTTGGACAGGTACACTCTTGGCTGGGTAAGGAACTGGCTGGAGGGCCGGGCCCAGAGAGTGGTGGTCAATGGAGCTAAATCCAGCTGGCGACCGGTCACGAGTGGTGTTCCTCAGGGGTCGGTGCTGGGGCCTGTCCTCTTCAATATCTTTATTGATGACCTGGATGAGGGCATTGAGTGCACCCTCAGTAAGTTTGCAGATGACACCAAGCTGGCTGGAAGTGTTGATCTGCCTGGGGGTAGCGAGGCCCTACAGAGGGATCTGGACAGGCTGGATAGCTGGGCTGAAGCCAATGGGATGAGGTTTAATAAGACCAAATGTCGGGTCCTACACTTTGGCCACAACAACCCCAAGCAACGCTACAGGCTTGGGGCGGAGTGGCTAGAAGACTGTGTAGAGGAAATGGACCTGGGGGTGTTGGTTGATGCTCGGCTGAACATGAGCCAGCAGTGTGCCCGGGTGGCCAAGAAGGCCAATGGCATCCTGGCTTGTATCAGAAGTAGTGTGACCAGCAGGAGCAGGGAAGTAATTGTCCCCCTGTACTCAGCTCTGGTGAGGCCGCACCTTGAGTACTGTGTCCAGTTCTGGGCCCCTCACTGCAGGAAAGACATTGAGGCCCTGGAACGTGTTCAAAGAAGGGCAACAAAGCTGGTGAGGGGTCTGGAGCACAGGCCTTATGAGGAGCGGCTGAGGGAGCTGGGATTGTTCAGTCTGGAGAAGAGGAGGCTCAGGGGAGACCTTATTGCTCTCTATAACTACCTGAAGGGAGGTTGTAGTGAGCTGGGGGTCGGCCTCTTCTCTCGTGTAACTGGTGATAGGACTAGAGGGAATGGTTTCAAGCTGCGCCAGGGAAGATTCAGGCTGGATATTAGGAAATACTACTTCTCTGAAAGAGTGGTCAGGCACTGGAATGGGCTGCCCAGAGAGGTGGTGGAGTCACCGTCCCTGGAGGTGTTCAAGGAACGTTTGGATGTTGTGTTGAGGGATATGGTTTAGCGAGAACCATTGGTGATAGGTGGATGGTTGGACTGGATGATCTTATAGGTCTTTTCCAACCTTAGTGATTCTGTGATTCTGTGATTCTGTGATTCATACATTTGCACTGTGCTAAAATTATGAGTTCTAACCAAGGACAAATCTGTCTGTTTATTAAATCAGAAATACTAAACTGCACTGCATAATTATTCCACAATTCTCTCTCCAAATCTTCTTTCACATCCTGCCTCTATATTTTTCTTCCTTTTCCAACTCAATATGCACAAGAACTCGGTAGAGATTTTTAATATACTTTGAAGTCCCCAAGTTGGTCGTAACGTTTTATTTCAAGTTCTTTGATTGAGTCAACTAGGTCAATGCAAGTCATATGGACCATCACCCACATATAGGCGAGCGTGCTGAGTCAGTGGCAGAAGGTTGCACCTCCCCACACGACTCCATTGTTATTTTAATTTTCTCGTTCCACAAGTGCTCTCCCACCATTTCCCTCACACTGCAAGAAGATTTGCTACAAAATGAGCACAACTAACAGCGCCCAGGGCTGCTATACAAAGGAAAAGAAAAGCTGGGGGAAATTGCCACAACCTCTCATGTCTGCAGCAACTTTATTATGACACTTGACGCAGCTTGAACGAAAACTAGAGATCTCACGAAAGGCAACATTTAAAAATACCCCTCCCCCCCTTCTTTTTTCCAATTAAATCCAAGTGTTTTAAAAATCTCAACACTGACAAGGTTTGTTTGTTTTTTCTTTTCTTCTTTGTTTTTCCAACTTTTGAAGGGAATGCTGAAAAATGTGCTTTCATCTAAGTCAGGTACATTTCACATGCTCTTTTTTTTTTTAGAAACATAGAATCATAGAATGGTTTGAGTTGGAATGTACCTTTAAAGACCATCTGGTTCAAACCACTCTGCCGTGTATGGAGATACCACCTACCTGATCAGGCTGCCCACGGTTCCATCCATCCTCTCCTTGAATGCCTCCAGGGACGGGGTACCTATGGCTTCTCTGGTTGGCTTGTGCCAGGGCCTCACCGCCCTCTGAGTGAAGAATTTCTTCCCAATTTATATCTAGTTTAAAAACATTACTCATATTCCTATCACTACAGACTCTGGAAGAGAGTCTCTCCATTGTGGTTGATTGTAGAATATGAAGGATGAACTTCCTGACCTCCATCATTTAAAAATTTGAATTCAATATTAGCATGGAATTTCCATGCACACCAATGTTGTTTTGTCTTTTTTTTTCTTCCTTTCTTTCTTTTTTAAGTTTAATTGTGATTTATGCATGAGTTTAACTTTGCTTTAGCAAAGCTTCTTTTTTTTTTTTGTCTGATGATGTAAGATCATTATCACCCCCTGTACACACTGTGTAAATGATCTGATGTGTCTATGGGTGTATGTCATTCAGAATATTCAAAAAAGTAAAATTTGTATGGCATGCTGCAGGCTTGAGTAAGAATACATTTGTCATCTCTTTTTGCAGCAGAACACTTTGAGAATATTTTTTTTTCATGCAGTATATTATTCCCTTTAAGTAAGAGACCAAGGCAGAGCTGTTAGTTTATACAAAGCTTTTCTATAGTGATGACCTTTTCTGACCCTCTGTGAAAGTTAAGCATTCACTAACAACCAATGGAGATGATATCTAAAAATAAGCATCTGCATACAAAGAATTTTAACCCTGGGTACACATTTGGGTAAAAAAGGAACATTTTCAAGGAACACTTGTTGACAGCCTAAGAGGAATCCACTACAGATGAGAATGACAGATTTGTGTTGTTGTGATGCTCCATGCATTTTTTACAATAAATGAGTTATTCATCACAAATGACAATGAGGTCATTAGGTTTGTTTGAGAAGGTGGGAAATTTAGCACCATACAGACTTGATTTGTTTTTCCCACCTCTGTTCTTGGCCTAAAGGGTGAGCTGGGGCACGTCCACTTGCCTTCTGGTGCCTCTTTTTCTCCTTCTATAAAGCTGTGAGATGGATACTGATCTCCATTGTAAAGCATTCAGAGATGTGAAGAAATATGCTGTCTGTCTGGGAGCCAGATATTATTATTGCTAATTTTGAAAGGATCAAAACTTGTGTATGCAAAAGTGCTGCCTCAATTTATTTGTAGGATTACCATGGTCCTGTGCACTAATTTTGTCACTGAGAAAGAGGCTTACCACATCATTTTGAGCTGATTGGTTTCCTGGAAAAAACATGGTTTCCTCTCATAGAACATCCTGTTGGTGAAAAATTCAAACTCTGATGTCACTATGTTAAGTCAAGTTCCTTGCTGCTTCTGATAGAACATTAACTTAATGATAGCTGAAATATTACAGTACTTTATGTTATGGTTTGTTCTTTTTTATTTTTTAAATTGTTTGAGGCAGACATTACATAATACATATTTAAATATTTGCTTTCTATATCAAAATGCCTCTACTTTGTATTGTATTGAAACAAAAGTTTGAAATTAGCTTATTTGCTTGTTGAAAGTGCCAACTTGTTTAGTTTCAGAGCAAACAGGAGACACATTCAAAACAAAATATAAGCAGATTTCATTACTGCACAACAAAGGCACATATTCATCTGGAAAAGACAATATTTCAAATTGTACTGTGACATGGCTAAGCTTAATTATTTTTACAGTAAGCTAAAACCTATAAACCATAAAATAAATTATGTTACTCTTTTAACAGTGTCGTGACAGAGTACAGCATAACATAGCTTTGAAGTGTATAATTCACACTATGCGTTTCTACTACTGGCATGTCCAAAAGTAATACAAAAACAATCTATAAATTAAATATTACAATAGTCTAATCATAATTTTTAGAAACATAAAAATAATCAAAATACCTCTTTTCAAAATAAGAGCAAATTAGAAACACACTAAATGGAAAATGAATGTTTCAGATAGCTTTGCGACTGATTCCATATTACTCCTACACATGGAGAGGATGGAAAAAAAAAAACCTGAAGTCTGCTCCCCAGTAAACAGTGCAGCACAGATGAGGTGGCCAGCAGCCACTGCAATTTGCTGTTTGCGTGTGTTAGCAGCAAACAGCCGGATGCTTCCTTCTCCTGAGGACCCAGAATATGAGAGGCAGTGTGCAGGAGTGCAACAGGCACATGGACAACCTGCCTGGTGCATGGATGGACCTTAAAGACAGGAGTAGCAAGAATGGATACAAAAGAAGAATTTGGCTCTTAATTGGAGTGTATCTTATCAGGATTTATTTTTACTGGGAAGTGTCTCAGGTAACTGATTTAATCTTATGACAGTGAATGGTAATGACTGCTGCTTATTAATGTAGACTTGGCTTAATGGGGAGGCATTCAGCAGGTGCCAAGTAACTGCATGGTCAGTTGACTCTGTCAGGTCAAATTAGATTCAAATTATAGGTTTTGTAAAAAATAAGTGTTTTCTGGTGCTAAAGACAGCAGAAACATTTTCTTTTCTTTTTTTCTTTATTTCAAATGCAAGTAAGTATATAAACAAGCAGCTCAGAGCAGATTTTGCAGTCACAACACTGGCTTTGCTAAGATCATGGTAACTTTGGTTGACATTGAGAATTCGGCAGAGTGGAGTGAATATTCTTGTGGCTTCTGCCATGTCTCCATAGTGTAAGTTCTTTTCCATGCTCACAGTTAATGTGTTATCAAAACTTCCACTGCTGTTGTAGCTACCACAAATGGCTCCAGAAGGGGCTGAATATTGGACATCACACAAACAAATTATGCTCCCTGATCTCTATTGTTTTATACCAGTTGCAAACTGAAGACAACACAGCCAAGAAGCACTCTACAGCCTAAGCTCTTGTAATTGTCATTATCCAGATAAACAAGTGTGGCTCACACTAGCATCGCATTACATCACCTCAATCCTTTCACTTCCTTTCCAGCTATACTTTAATTCAGTGCACCTCTCCTCACCCTGAGCATTGCTTGGATGGGGGAAAGTTTGAAAATATCCTCAGGTGGTCACATTTATTGTCAGGCATGCTCAGATCACTGAGGAGGCTATTTAAGAGCTTAGGTGAAGGAAAAGCTTAGCTTTCCACATGAGATGTTGTTGGTAGTTGAAGAGCAGTCTGGGTATTCTGCAAGTGTTCTACATTCATAATGGAGGCAGTGTTTGAAAGACAATTTTTTTTCCCTAGAAACAATTAACATTTAGAAAGAATCTCCTTATGGATAAAGGGGAAAGACTGATCCTTCTCCAGTTGTTCCCATAGAGGCACACCACAAGCTCATAGCTGGCAGCCGTTCTACCATCAGTGTTGGTGCTTCAGCAGCAAGGTAGGTACTAACAGAGTACAAGAGGGTCTCTGGTTTAATATTTCAGCAATTAGAATTGAAGTAGATTAGAGCTGAGTGAGTCTCTTGTCAAGAGTATGAATGTTATCCTTGACTAGTACTGCAAAGATCTAAGCTGTTTCTGCTTGTAGTAATCTAAAAAATGTGAAGCTAATGGAGTGTGTGTGCAAATCACGGGAGTGCAGAATTTAAGAGGAAGGAAAAGTAAGATGAAAAGATGGAGCATGACACAGAAAAAAAGGACATTTTTTAAAAATGTACTACAATGTTATATAAGGAAATAAGCCTTCTTTCCAGCCACAGAATAGTTTTTACCCTCATTTGCAGAAGTATACTTCATCAAGTAGTAGAGGAACTTCAATTTAATCTCTCATTGCAAATCGAAACACTTATTAGTAAAGGTACCAACATAAATGGCTATTTTACAGTAGCTCTAAAATCTGTGGATCAAATTTTACGCTTACCTACCCCACATAGATTGAGTCCACCTGCTGGGATAAATTCTTTGTGAAAAGATACTTGAAGGATAATAAATCCTCTTTCTTCTTCAGTGATGCATTAGGTGTAAGATGACTATAATTTCTCTTTGTGAGGATTCTTGCTCAAAGAAGAATTCCTACTTCCAGAAAGGTATAAACAAAAGTGTATGAAAAATTAGACCAAGGCAAGAAAAAGGATGTAATCATAACAACATTGTATATTTTTCTATTATTCTGATTGTTCTTGGGGGAGAGTGAGAGAGCAAAAGAGAAGCAAACATAACTGCTAGCTTCCAAAAGTTACAGGAAATTAATAACAGCGTCTGTGGTTTTTTTATAATAGTGAAATTTTCCCTGCTGTTCTGAAAATAAGAATAGAACAACATAAAGGGACAGAACATCAGTTAGTGTAAATCATCATAGCTCCATTAAAAGGATGATTTTTTTCCCAGTAAGTTTAATAGGAAGAAAATGTATTTACATTGATCTAGTGCTGGACAATATTTCAAAAGTATGTGCAGTACACATTTTGATGTCATGTTTTCACTATGATTTCTGCAGTGTTAGTCACTGGGGTCTTTGTGGGGCTCAGAATTCTCTCTAGTCTGAGCAGAGGCTCCGAACAATTGGAGCTGTGTTTTGCAATCTTCAATGCCTGGACACCCGCTGAGGATAATCCAGTGGGAGCTGAGCCCTTCATGGGGTTTTGAAAGCAATGTTTGTTAATGCCCACTTCGTCAGCAGCCCTGGTGGTGTGAAAGGACAGTGGTGAGAGTATTGCCTAGGGGCTGGAAGACGAAATGTATTTCCTGAGGCCTCACTGTGCACAGGGACTCCTGTTATTCAAGGCTGAGTAGAAAACCAAATAGAATGATTTGCGTTTTTGACTACAGAAGTGAAAATTCAAGTATAGGATCGGAGAAGGATCATCAGAGGAGTGACATGGTGGGAACAGAGTGTCCCTGCCTCCTAGGAGCTGGATCATGGAAGATCTCTAGGCCAAGACTAGAAGTGACTAGAAGTGCAGAATTTCTGCTGAATTCTCTACAGTGATGGCACTTGGTAGCTCCTCCTTTCTTTCCCTTCTTCCCTTCCCTACAAAGATCTAAGAGATGGGAGCAAAACTGGTGGTGGAGAAAGGAAGAAGCGAGGGAAGACTTTGAGCACTGAGGATGAGAGCCAAGAGTTTAACAGGTACTGAGACTTGGGCAGAGATCTAGGAGACTGGGATTTGGCAGAACATGGAGCTTAACAGCTGCCACGAACTGTTTACAGTGAGACAGGCAAAAAAGGCAAAGACTTAAAGGAAAGTTGGCCTGGTGAGGTTTCCGAGCTCCATTAGAATCAGCAGTGCTCTGTTGGTAGCAATGACTTACTTCTTGCTATTTAGAGAGCTAATGTCTGCAGTGGTACACTCATCCCTATCCCTGTGACCCCAAGCTGGTCCTATCACATAGCTGCCTTTACACCTTGCTTTCCAGCCTCTGGGCTTCTAAGAGGCTGTCTAGCAATGTGCCAGTTTTTAATTTTCACCAGCCTTTTTCAGCCATAGAAATAAATCTGGAACTAAAGATGCAAGGAAACCATTGCTGAAGCCACAATAAAAAATTGTAGCTAGAAAGGCCATAAATTCTCTTCTTACAATGCTAGCCCCTCACAGCATGGCTCTACTTAATCACTGCACATGTGCTTTTAAAGCCCACAGGCTTCTGGAAGGACGTTATCTGCATGAATCACAGGTTTCAGCATAAGCTGGTCAATACGTCCTGTTCTCTTGCAGTTGCGTTTCTTTCCACAATGGGAAAATGCTGGAAAATTCATCAGCAAACCTCTACATGTCCACCTGAAAGCGTAGGGCACAGTGTGTTTTGGTGTTTGTTTTTAAATACTGTGATAAGGGAGAATGTGGGCCAGTATTAACAGCTGGATGGGATTTTCATGCTAGGGATGAAGCCAGCCCAGTGCTGGACTGGAATGACCGGAGATGCAGATCTGCCAGGAGGGTTGAGGTGGAGGATAAAGGGGCCTTTTGTGTGGATGCAAGGACCTTCGAACAGAGATGAGACAAAGGTGAACAGTACTCCTTCCTTTCTGACTCTTTTGATGGGATTGTTCTTTTCAGTTGTTTGGATGTGTCTGGATTAGTTTATGGAAGAAAGACTTCTATGTGATGCTCCTTTTTTGAATGTAAAGAAGGAGAAAAAGGCAGATGTGCTTCTTGAAGTAACTATTCCTGTTATTATATTGGATTTAAACAAAATACATTTGGATGTAAATTTTTGCGTTCTTGGGGACATTTGTAAGCCTTTGAATTTAACTAGGCCGTGTGTAACTTTCTGAGTCTTTCCTTGAATCCCAAAAATATTTTTTTGAGAGTACTGAATAAAAGCAGAGATTTTAAAGTAGGAATTTTCCTAATCTAAAATCAATATATGAATAATATGAGTGGGAATTCCAACATACAACAGCTATAACTGAGAACTTGTTGGCTATTTGATAACATAAATCCAACAAATTTTGAAGCAGAGAGAATAGGAGTTGCTGGGCTTCACAGTCACTCCAGTCTTACAAAAAGCATTGCACAGGAAAAGACTTCAATCAAAATTAGTTCTTCAGTGAGCCTCTGTGCAGATTAAGGAGCCTGCCTAAGTGGTTGTAGAATCAGGGTTGCTGCTTGGAATGTGACCTGGGACAAGTCACTTTTATCTAAAAACACTGCACCAAGTGGTTCCCTCAGTCACTCCTCTATATTCTACTTGATTTCAACAGGATGTAAATCTGTGCCTTACAGCTTCTAGTCAAGGAAATCAGTATTTCAAGCATGACTGAGAAAGATGATTTTCAGCACAACACATTTTTGGAGCTGGAGTCTGAGAAGAAAATTAATGTAAAATAATCTCCATTTATTTACAGTAATACACGAAGAGATTAAGAACCCTTTAAAAGATTTTTAAGACCATGGAATTAATTATTTATCCAGAATAGCACAGGTTACTGCCAATTTACTCAGGATTGGAAATAGAAGTTCTGGTAAGAAAGAAAAGCAGTGGAAAGAGTACAGGATCAGGAATTGAACAGAGTGAGCTGTTGCTGAGGGCGATGAGTCAAGAGTGATAACATTCCACAAGGGGAGGAAATGTTGAGTGGAGAGATAAAAACTGAAAATAGTGCCACAGGGTCAGGGTTATGCAACAAAATCAGACAGCTTCTGTGTGCAACAATAGTGCACACATATATATACACATATATATGTATATTTTTTTCATGCTGGTAAACTTCTTTAAATTGTAACTCAGTCACCCAGTACAACCTTAGTTCACTTAAATTTAAGATTGCCCAGATGAAAATTCTGCCAATACAGCGACAGAATACAAAAGGTCTGGCAGTTCAAATATATCTCATTTGCATGCACTCCCTCCCTAAGGCACAAAGTCTTGAGCTTGCCCCTAAATTTACACCTCTCTGCGCTACATATGTTAAGAGCCTAATTACTGAAGGCATCTGAAGCAACCAAATAGAGACATACACACAATTCTAGAGGGTGGTTCAGATAGCAAGTGATTGATTACCTTCTGGAATGGTCTCTCCTCCTTCACTGACTTCTCAGAGCCAGGAGTAGCAGCCTGAAGGACAGTAGCCTTAGCATCTGCTCCTCTGTTAATGTTAGAGGGCTTCAGTCGGGCTCATAGTAGCCTATACTGCTCCCTGAAAACTTTTCCTCAGCATATAACCAGCCACAATACTTATGGTTGATCTATGCCACACCTTGAAAAGTGCTGCAAGCCTTAATAGGCCCTTACCTGAGAGAATCTTGCTCACCCTAGAGGAAAATCTACACATTTCAACTGCAGTTTATATTTTTACCTATGTTGGATTACTGCGAGAAGTGACAAATTAAACAAGAGTTTAGTGATAGTAATCAGAACTGTAAAATTTCCAGTCAGGCTGGAATTCCCTACAGTTTGTGTCCTTTTCTATGCCTGGCCCTGTCATCACAGCATTATTAGCCTTATTAGGTGGTGCTGATGATGGGTCCATATCAACATCAGCCACTCCCTTGTCTTAAGTTATGACTTTAAGATACGGTGACTTATGACTTTATGATACAATGACTTCATGATACCATGACCTTGTTTTAAGTTATGACTATATTGATACAATATTTCTTTACAGATTTAAGATTTACCTGCTGTAAGGCTTCAGAAAAGTCCTATACTAGAGTTTGGATACAAGTCTAATCCTGAGATATTCATGCTTGCCTACAAGTTACCTAGAATAAACTCTATGAATGATAAGTTTCTTTTGGAAACATTCACAAATTCAAATTCAAATGCCAGATGAAACCTCTGCTTGCAGAGAGCTAAAATACAATCCTCTTGGAATGAGCAGTCACCATCTACATTGCTAGCAGGAAAACAAGACCTAAGCATGAGGAAACTTTCACTGAATACATTGGATGAATGGTGCCCTGATCTTGTGATCAGATGGATGGGAGAAAGAGTTTCTATTAAATTGGCAGCTTTAGAAACCACTGTAAAGGTGCAAATATCTGACTTTTCCCACAGTGTTTGAGAGGTGGCAGGGACAGGGACTAAATCAGTTTTTGGGAAGGCAGTGCCATTGCTTTTTAAGGGGCTAGTAATGAGTCAAAGACTTAGTTTCATTTCTTGATCTTGTTACATTACTCTGTTCAGCAGTATCTAATCCCTTAATGATATATCTCCTTACGCCATTCCAACAGAATTTTACTTTTAAATTTGCAATTATTAAATGTTTATTCTTTTCTAACCCAGTGAACAATGTGCTGCAACTTAATACTTTTTGCTTAGAACACAATCCTACAGTATCTGAGATTTATACTATCAAGTCCAACCATACAACTGGCAGGTGGAGTTTTCAGTGGATTTCTCCAGGGATTGCACTGCATGGGTCACAGTTGCAGATATGCTCCCACGCCCTGTGAATGAGTTCCAGGGCAACTTCTCTAGGTAAAACAATGTTCCATCAAAAACATATTTTCAGAAGGCTGTAAAACCTAATTAGAAGGTTTTATTAAATTTAATTGTCCTAAGACAAGGATTATAAGGATTTCTGTGTTTGTGGGAAGCATTCAGTGAACTATCGTAAGTGTCTTTTACTGATAATGTGCCAGTAGAAGACCAACTTGCCAAGCTCTATCTTTCACTGTCAGCAGTCTCAGTATAGCTGCTAAAATCCACCCTGGCAAAAAAAAATTTGGCTTGACGTAATGTAGACAAGTTAAGTGGTCATGCAAACTCTGAGAGGCACTTTTAGTGATTACTAGAAAGCTTTTGGAGGTGAGACGTGCTGCTCTGAACAGAGAGATGATTCCATGTATTATGTAAGGACTCTTGTCTGTAGCATTCAATTCTGCAGTGAAGCAAGCATCCATGTGAATTAAACATGTTCTACTCCCTCTCCAGAAAGGACATCCCATGGTGAAAAAAGAGTATCCTTTTATTTTCCCAGATCCGAGTAAACATACTCTTTGGAATGATGTCCAGTCCAATGTAAATCCTGAAATAAGCAGGCACAAGGTGAGTCATCATAACTGTAGCTGCATGGGCTGTGACCTCAGTATTTCCTGGGTCCCATTTTGTTGGCCTTGTCAGATTTGTGTCTGGAATGTTTAGTACGAATATTAATTGCCTTTTTAAAGAAAAACAAACAACAGTCTAACATGCTCTGCAGCAAGAGCTTATAAACAGGACGCGATAACAAAAAAATCATATCGAAAATAAATCATCCACACAGGAAAGCATTCTACATAGCTAAATATAGACTTTATGTATGCTACTTTGTGGTTCTGGGGTTAAATCTTATTTGAGAACTTGAAGGCACCTTCTTTTTATATGTTCTTAAGTCTGTGTTATTTAAGCCCTGAGTGATTCCCCCTAACAATCTCTCTCCCTTCCCCCTCCCTCTTCCTTTATACAATAAAAACAAGGTCTTTGCATTAAGAATAAGATTGACCACAGGCTATTTTAACATGCCTCAGCAGCCACTGTCTCTCCCCTTTACTTCCTGTCACGTATCCATTTCTGCTCATGTGAATCAATCACCCCTCTCATTTATAAAACATGGCAGCAATATATAAGAAATTAATATAACAATTAAAGGCAATATTACTTCAAGATCTAAAGAAATGTAATGCTTACATTTCAAGTGTTCAGTCCAGTTAAAAAATTGACATCAAGGAATGTGCATGTTCCTTAGAGAGGGTCTTCAGTACTATGTATCTCATGGGTGTCATTGGATGTAATTGTTGCTATGCTAAATATTCATGTATGAATAGTCTGGAATAAATTCTCTTGTAAATTGACAGAGGGCAAGTTAGAACTGTCCTTGAATCTCTCATCTGCATCCTCATTTTTGAAAAACTGTCGTGTGTGTGTGTATGTGTGTACTTGGTTAATTTAAGCAGAGAAAGCTTCTCTCTTTTTCAAGCGGTCTATGGCTTCATATCACCTGTTACCAGCACTGGTTATTTATATCAGTGCAGTTGTGGTAAGGTAGAAACTGGTTAAATACTATTTATTACTGGTGGTCGCTCTTAATTTCTTGTACCTGCTGGCCCCACCTGATGGTGGAGTCTGCTCTCCCAGTTTATATTGCAAACACGTACAACAGAACCATCTCTGCTATGTGGTACTTGACATCTGAATAAGTGGAATGGCGAGACAGAAAACTAACTTGGCAGGGGCAGCATGGGAAAATTGTAAGCAGAGGCAGAAACAGAATCTGCATCTCCTACTCAGTGCTTTCACCACAAAGTCATCCAGTCCTCTTTTCAGCTCAGTGATGCTCTGATGGCACAAATACTGACAGTCAAGGCAGAGTACTAGCTTTTAGGATATCTAGGCTTCTCTTCTGGGTATTGGCAGTCCTTGTTAGTGCGTTTGGAGCCCCAGATTCATTTATCGTTCCCTGATCTGGTGTCACATAACCTCACCCCATCTACTTTCTCCCAGAGATCTGCATAGTCAGGTGTGTTTTTCTTCAGGCACCCATTTTATTAACTTGGCTAATTTTGCCCAACTTTTGAGAAGAATCTGTTTTACACTCTTGTGTACTGAACACAAATATTGCTTCTGTATTTCAGTTTTCCTCAGCTCACATCACTTGCCCACATTTCTTCTTCTGTCTTGCACTGTGCTCTGTGTACATCCCATCCCTTCTCAGGTCACTGTGCCTGCATGCAGAACCTGTATTAGGTGCCTTTGTTTAGGCCAGGTGGCCTTGACTTGGCTGTCTGTAAGGACCTTCCTCAAACTACCAAGTTCTGATGCTGCGAGTCTGTTCATCATCACTTTCTGTGCAAGTTTGGTGTTTGAGCATTGCATTGTATTGTTTCAGATTGTGTTGGATGAAAAAAGCATAACAAGCTTTGGTCTTGTTATGTTGACTCTTCCCTCTTTGCTGACATAAATTGAATACTCTTCACTATCTTCCTCCCTGTGCACTCTCCCCCCTCACTTGTGCACTCTCCTGGCTTTGCTTCCAGCCACAGAGCTGGGAAGTCTGGCAGCTGATGCCTTCATGTTAGACACAATCCTCTGTGGACCCTAAATTACTAGTGCTGTTTCAGCCAAAACCAAGTTCTTGTGCTGATGTGGAGAACCACAGTAAAACAATTGAGATAACTATCAATGCTATCTTCCTGGCCAGTGGACTATCTGGTTTAATGGCAGAGCCTCCTTCAGCCAAAGAGCTGGTAGAGAGCCTGTGTGGTGGCACAGTGACATTTTGCAGACCTGGGAATGAAACCAAAGGGCTTTCTGTGGGGATGCCATGTGGTTAGACTGACAAACATGAGGAGGAAGAGAAGAAGTAACACTATACTATGCTTTCTTATGTTTTTGGACTCCTTGAAGATCATAGTTCTAGCGTGACTGATGGAATTGGATAAAAAGTACTAAATCAAGTTGGAGGGCGTGTACCTGGATAAAGCTATGAACTTCAGCTGGTGAACTTCCAGGTAGCTGGGAAGATCTGGCAGGAGGCCCGGTGGTGCTGCAGGGTGCCTGATCTGGACAAAGTTGTGTACAGGACACACTGATCACCTGTCAAGGCCTTTGTGCCAACATAAACTGTCTTTTTCTTTCCACTCTCCAAGCTATTAAATGCTCTTCATGACAGAATCTTACTTTGTCAGTGAGAGGAAAAATATCTCCTACTAAACTGTGTGGGGCCCTCTATCCTCAGAACCAAAGAAGGTACCCCAGCTGGCCACATACTGGATCTAAATGTCCTTGCTTTACTATGAGTTCAGGACCTTGCTGAGGAAGAGTGGAGCGTGAGAGGTGAAAGCATAGCAAAGAATGTGCTGGAAGCCTCTTGAAGCGGGTCTCCTCTGCGCTGTGTTTCTCAAGGCCATTTCTGGACATGGGGGACGGCCAGGTTTTGGGGTTGGCAGTATTAGGGCTGGTGGATGGCTGGGGATGAACCAGGGCAGGGAGTGCAGTTAGCAGTGTAAACAAGATTGGCTCTGGTGGTGAAGTGGTAAGATGTATTTTTTTAATTATTGAGCTGTGTACACATTATGAAACCATTACAGGACCAAAGTATATAACATTCCAAATTACAAATACCAGCTTATACAAAGGGGTAATAAAATAAATAATACATTAACTAGCTCAAGTACTCTGTATTCATAGACAGTAATGGAACCATATACATCAGAGACCATAAAAATGCATACATTAAACAGGGTGCACAGTGGTAACTGAGGGTTCATCTTGATGCTTCCTGACTACATGAGGGTCTATTAGTGCTGGAGGATGGGAACTGTATTTGCCACTTAAGCAGTTATTGATTGAGAGAGGGAAACACAAACCATGCAGGCCAGGCCAGCAGGAAAAAGGGTGAGAACTTAGCTTTATATAACACATTAATGCTGTCAACAAAGTGGGCTTTGAAGGTTATTGTATCTGATCGCTATGTCCTGCACTGCAGGGTCTGCCTTGGTGTTGGATGACAACAGGGAGAACTATATTTTCTGCGAATGGAACAGCAGTCCATCATGTATGGAGGAGGTGTCTTCATCCATCCACAGTCACCCTGCAGATTTTAGTAGGGGGATAAATTTACTGTAGGAATAAAAAGTGAACTACAAAACTCTTACTCCTGTAGAGTGTAGCAGCATGGATATAGCTCAGGTATCCTGGAGGCAAAGGGGGCTGTTGCGGCAACTTTTATGTGCCAGGCTTGTCTGGGTGGACTTGAACTAGCATTCTGTTGTCCCATTGCTGTGGATGTGTTCGATTATATTTCACTGAGTTAAGAGAGATTTCCCTGGTTCCTGCACAGCACTATGCAAACGAGAGGAGCCTATGAATTTGGGATGATGAAGGACAGAATGCTTAGTCAGAGACCTAAAAGCCAACCCTACCTTCTTCAAATTAACAGTCCTTTACTCTCACTATTGTTCTGCCTGCTAAAGCCCCTACATTAACATTTCTGTGCATATCCTTTGGTGACCACAAGAAATAATAGTGTACCTGTGCTCTGTTGATGAGCACTTGGTCTTTAAAAAGCCTGTCAGTGGGAGAGTTTGCTATGTTAGGGTCTGTGTGTCAGATAGCTTACAGAATTGGTCTATTGTGAAAACTTTGGGGATTCTTAAAAAATGCTGGGGGAGAAATTAAATAAAACTATCAGTCTGTCTCAATGGGTAAAATAATATATGTATATAAATGTATAATGATAACTATTTGACAACATCAGATTAATTCAGATAAAAATGAAGCTTATTCCTTGATGCAGTTCTGTTGCTGCTTTTTTCCCAGTGTGGCATACAGATGCCTGCCTAGAAATGTGTTTTCACCAGATCAGGAGGCCATTCTAAAGAAGGATCTCTTTGTCTACTTGACTTGAGTGATATGAATGTTATTATCCACTTGCTAGCACTACAAATCCATAGAGAGGGAGGGGAGAAGGGGAGTCTATTAAACCTCCTAATCTTTTGTTTTAAAATTTCTAATCTACTAATGGAAAAGAAGGGAAGGGAAAAAGTAAGGCAAAGGGGAAGGCAGGTTTGGATACTTCTTGGTGTACTTTCTGCTTTCTCTTTGGCAAGACCTTCATCTGACGTGAATAAATGTCATTTCATTGATTTTACTGACTTCTAATGAGATAAGGATAGAGCACTGTAATCGATTAGTGCCCTGTAAGGCACAGTTTACATCCTCATTTCTGTGTTGTATACATACAGAATGTGTGTTTGATTCCCAATCACCACTAAATGTAACGATGCTTCTCTCCCTTGTTCTGCTTCTGGGTCAGGCTCTGATCTTACTTACCCTGTCACAAAGTTAAGGAGTTTATGTTAACTTCCATGGAATTACGCTCTGTTTGCACTGATGTAGCAAACACTAGAACTTCTGTCTTCCTTTTCTTCACTTACGCAAACTGTGATATAATCCATACAGGAATCTGTTGTGTTTTAATAACTAATGGAAAAAAAGTTTCAGTAACAATTTGTTTTTAAATGTATGTACTGGGCGGATGCAATGCCATTGCAAGTGTACTGAGTTATTGTGCATCCTTTTCAAAAATTCTGTATGATTTCAGCTCAGAAGGATTTGGGAAGTCTTTTTTTACCCTTAAAAATCACCCATATTTCAATTAAAGCTCATGATGTAGGTTTCTTATTCCCCCAAGAAGACAATAAGATTTGCTGTGTAACTTGAGAAGCGTTTATAATACTGCAACCCATGTTGTAAGCTGATTATAAATGAAGTACAGCACAATTGCTTCCATCAGAAAATCAGAATTCACAGTCAGATAAAGTGTACAACCCTGATGTGTAGTTGCTTCTAACTGCTACTGTACATAAATCAGATTCTGCTTAGCAACTGCTGCATATCATGTTTATTAAACACCTTCTGCTTATTACAGCAGAGGGTACTAAAAATTCTTCATGAAAATTTCTCAAATATATTTTCACATCTTGGATATTTTTAAAGGTCTCATTTCAGTGAACAGAATCCTTCTGCGGAAATGGTACTTGGGGGCTCTCAACATGTGCTTCCTGTTCAAGCAAGTCACATGGAAACTGTTCTCAGTTTACAAACCAGACAAATTGTTTTGTGTTATTGCTTTGGTCCTCAAGCTCAACTCAGCATAAGGAGAATTAAGTTTCCCACTTTAGATAGCACTGAGTATTTTATTTGGAGGAGTGCTATTTATGAGTCCTGGGAAGTATTCGAAAGACAACTATTTCATAAGGAAATACATATGCTACAGAAGCATGCTGGAGCAAGCGATAGTTCATCAGAGAGAACAATCTTTCACTGATCAATTATTATTTGGCACAAGCCACAGTAATCAAATAATTTCTCAGGGCTAGTTCACCGTTTCATAAGTGAAGCACATCATCACATGTAGGGTTTCACATTTACATGCTACAGTGAGCCTCTTAAAATAGTCTCAGATGCTTCCAAGGTCTAATAGACTGAAAGTAGTCAGCTGAATACCCTGCCAATCATTAGTATCACAGCATGAGGAACATATTCTAAAATGTCAGGCTCCGTTTCGTTGAGTATCTCACAAAAATAAA
The DNA here is from genome assembly GCA_016647715.1 of Pavo muticus. Classification (NCBI taxonomy): domain Eukaryota; kingdom Metazoa; phylum Chordata; class Aves; order Galliformes; family Phasianidae; genus Pavo; species Pavo muticus. The sequence continues at coordinate 83,686 of JACDJE010000016.1, read as the reverse complement.
ATAGCAATAGAAATAATCATCTTTGAAATAACTTTCAGTCTGTCTCTTGCAGCTCGTTCTCTGTTCCCATACCAAGCTTTTCTTGTCTGTAGCATGTTTCTCACTTCTTGATCTTTATATCTGTATTCCAGACATAGTACAAATGTCACATCTCAGTCCCTACATTACTCTCTGCATCTTCTGTCAAGCCAGGCACCAAGTGCTGCTGACCCAGTTACACAGCTAGCTAAGGTGGGAGTGAGTGAGGGTTAGCAAGTCCCTCCCAGAGGGAGTTGGGACCGTGAAGGCCATATACTCCCATGGACTTTGGAGATCATAGGGTGCAGCTGTTCCTGGAGTTCTCTCTCTCTCTCTCTCTCTATATATATATTTAACATAGATTCATGGAATCATCTAGGTTGGAAAAGACCTTCAAGATCTTCAAATCCAATGACTGAATTCACTTACCAAGTTCTATCATACATTCCTCAGTACCATGTCCAATAGTCTCTTAAGTACTGTGAGGGGTGGTCTCTTCTGGAGTTAGTATCTCACATGCTGCACTGTGCTGCTGCCGGTACCCAAAGTTTTTTATTCTAGCACGTATGCTGTACAGATATACCCCAAATGCACTTTTTCCATCATGGACGATACAGCCACTGAAACTAATCACATCTCAAATGAATTTCTGTGAAACTCTGCACTAAATGAACTAGCACCATAGAGATGATGGCTCTGCAGAACAGAGTGGTCAGCTCTTCCCCAGTACAGTCAAAGCAGGTAGCAATGCTATGTGTCACTGCTGCATTTGCAATCCAGTGATGTGCAAACAATTACTCAGCTAATGGCCAGATGCACTTTCTGGTTCAAGATGTGCTGTTCCTTCTCTTGTCTCTTTTCTTTTCATTTTCTTTTCTGAAGTATTCCTTCTGATTTAGTCTAGTGTTCCTGTAGGTGGAATCTGGCACTAGAATCTGTAAAACACATTATAGGTGTTAAAGGTGTTATGTAGACATCAATTAGTAATAATGACATTCCAGCACTTCAGGTGCATTTGAAAATAGTTGGCAGTACTTGATGTATGCTAGAAATATGAAAGGACTATATCCTCCATTGGGATATCCATATCGAGTGTAACTGAGCTGCAGGAGTTTGATGCAGCTGAGGATCTGACCCCCATGCTCCAGACTTACCCTGACTGCAAGTCAGGACCCGGCCACATGTGTGCCATAACTCCTTATTTTAATTAAGGTGGGGATTCTCTTCTATTTTTGGAAAGTTGTTGGGAACAAGGTATGGGTAACAGCTTGAGAATTCAAATTTTACTACAGATAAACATGACCTGCAAGAAGCAAAAATGTTTTGACTATTATTCTAAGCAAAAGCAGGATAGATGTCACAGATAATCCTTCCTGCACAAATCCTTAGTTACGTGATTTATGCTGTTCTTGAATAGCTTTATTAACAAAAATTGACTGACTAATTTCAGTGCTTGTTTAGGAAAACTTAACAAGTAAGAGCAC
>JACDJE010000016.1:67184-77184 GCA_016647715.1 Pavo muticus | reverse complement strand
TCAACCAAAATTTGAAAAGATAATTTCCTGTCTAAAGTCCAATACGGTCTGTGCATCCCGCACACTTTTTAACACTGTGTTGGCTTCCTCAGGGAGCAGATGGAGTACTGCCTTTGCGTGACCTCAGGTGAGTGTGACTTTGCTGTGGTGCCCACCTGGAATTGCCCTGAGCAGGGGCTTGTCTTGGCAGCTCCCAGTTCCAAGTTTGCTTTGGCTTCCTGCTTGCTGGGAAGAGAGCTCAAGGTTAATTCTGCTTCAGTCCCAACCTCAGTGCAGAAGCAGCACACTCGTGGCAGGAGCATGAGGTGGATGCAGCAGTGCAGCCCTGAGCACAGCAGGTCCTACTCCTGCACGTGCATTGTGCCACCTACATGCTACCCCTGTATGCAACCCTGCACAGCTTAGATGAGGAGGCAAGGCTGCCTACAGGGCTTTCTATGTATTTTCTGCTATACAGTGTGCTTTCTGTTGTGCATGGCTATATGACGGCTTCGTGCCTTGCCATCTACTGGAACAGGTTTCCCAGAGAGGTGGTAGATGTCCTGTCCCTGGAGACATCCAAGGTCAGACTGCACCAGGCTCTGAGCAACCTGATTGAGCTGCGTAGGTGTCCCTGTTAATCACAGGGGAATTGGAGTAGATGGCCTTTAAGGGTCCCTTCCAACTCAAAGGATTCTATGATACTCTCACTCAGCCCCAGGCATGGTGCTGACCAAAGGGCTCTGGAGCGCAGGAGCCGTTGTTGGCATCTCTGCTATCATGAGGCTTCTATGGTGCTTTGAGAGCAGCAAGGCTCCGTTGGTCTTGTGCCAAAATATAGGCGTTTATTATACCAAGCAAATCTAGTAATGGAATCATAGAATCATAAATGTTGGAAAAGACCTCTAAGATCATTTAGTCCAGCTTCAGTAGTATGGGGCCAAGAGACATGTTTTCCTGTATGTTGTATTAGAAGGGTGCACAGTTTTAAGTAAAGCCTTGACACAGTGTCCTGGCATTGCTCATGCCCCCCACTGACTGCCTCACAGCTCAGAAGTTAATTCATTGTTTCAGCAGCAATCCCTGTCACTGACCATAAGCAAGCACAACTTCCCACTGTCCATCTGGAAGTGTGCAGTCCCTTCTGCTCACTGGAAAATCTTGGTAGGAGATTTGTGCAGAGTCTTAGTATTCTGCTACAGTTCTGGCTGCACATTCAGCTGGTTTCAGCCTTCTCAGTATGACTTTGTCCAAACATGTTCAACATCATGCACAAATTTTGTAATTCTTAATCTGCACGTGACTTGCCATACTGAAAAGATTCTCTGTTTGCCCAGACCTTTTTGCTTGTGAAGAAAGGAGGGAATACTGGTGATAATATAAAAAAGAGAAAAAGCACAGGGTCCTTACCTTAGCCCTCAGAAGCCCACTTGTGCAGAGACATGAGAGGATAGCTCTTGCAAATAGGAGTTATCTAGGTAATAGGTATATACTGCCATGTATATTAATATCATAATTCCCACCATTTTTGAATTAGCAAGTGGCTTTCGTGGTTTCCCCGTCTTCTTGTAGCAATTCTTTAGGATCAAGATGACATTCTAAAGACCCAAATGGATTCCTCCTCCAGAACACAGTGCTGTGCAATTGCACGAGGGCAGTAAGGAGGTCTGATGCCTTTCAGCAACATATCAGCTGCAGACACCAGCCTCTGTAGGCAGAGATACGGTCATGGGTGAAGGAAAGCTGGGCTGTTATCAGAAAGGGAACAGACACTGCAAACTTCAGCCCTAACCTGAAGGAAGACCCCAGGCCTCATTTCATTGCCCATCTATAAAACAGAGATGATTTTACCAGATATCTAATGACATGATGTGTGAGTATTATTGAAATTAAGGGATATGTTTCTAAGATAGACAAATGGACAGATGGCTCACAGTGTCATCCTGCCCACCTGTTGCAGAACATAACGGAGCAACGACAGTTGTGTTGAATTAGTTGCAAAGTATAAAAACTGCTGAGCCTACAAACCCCTGGTGAAAATGCAATGACACCAGTAATTAAGGTACCTCACGCATTTGCACAACAGTCATATTTCTGAGGAGCTGACAACTATTTCAAAAAGCTGTAGGTATATTTAACTGATGGAAAATGAAAGCTCAGTTGTAAGAGCTTCTGAAACCCTGACATGCTCTTTGCCACTGGTCTCCTCCAAACCTTGATTGCCTTCGTAAGAAAAAGCAGCCTTCAGGATTGTATGTTGTGAGGTGGAGTACACCTACATCACTATCTGCACACTGTATTGATTTGCTGCCTTTACTTCAGAAAGGGATTGTTAATTAGAGATTAACCAGTCCCCAGAACAGAACTATTTGTTTTTCTTTTGCATCTTTCACTCTTTATGATGCCCTGGTTATAGTTAGATTCTGCAATGCTCTGTCTCAACACTAAGCACTGAATCAGTATTGGCATCCCATAAAGTCTACAATGTTTCTTAATTATTTATATGTTGAAGGCTTCTCCTGTTATTTATAGTGTTTGTAGCGATTGCCAAGATAAATTACAAAGTTTGATCAGACAAAGTAGATCCTAATGTTATTCAAAATTTGCTTTTTAAAGTAAATGTTTTGCCTAAAACTAGTAATCACTGTGTTTTATTAGAGAATATCTCCTTTTCAGAATTCTGAAATTAAATCTGTCCTTAATTTCTGGAAAAAACAAGTCTGGATAAGAAATGGCTTTACTCCCTTTGAAAAACACCTCTTCAGAAAAAATTTGGCCTATATGTGTTTCAGGTACGGCCGATTGTAGTTTCATATTCCCTTATATAATGTGTAGGTGAGGAACACTTGTCAGTAAGGGTGGGCAAACTGTAACCGCAGCTTTATCTTCTTTTAGAGAAATTTTACTAGAATGATAGATGACTTTCATTGTTTTTGTGATCAGCGAAGCATTTCCTTATTAACCACTGATACCAGACACTTTCAGCCCTGTTCTTTGCTAAGTTAGTGCAAAATATTGTTCCTTCGTAGTTTTTGCTTAGCACTGTTATTGCTTCCAGTACATCTGTGATAAGTTACATATTAGTATTAATATTGTTTACCTGTGTTAGATTGTTTGTTGGGTTGCTGAACTACAAGTACCCTTTCTGGCTATTTTCTTAAAAACCTTCAAAAAGTTTAGAGGAGGAACATCGTTGCAGCCTCACATTTATCAGTGAGAGCTGATGCATGTTGATGCTATGCAGAGGGGCTGGTATTATTTAGGCATTCAGAAATTGATACTTAATTAAATTTTGAAATGAAATGTTAAAACCAGTGGGTGACAGACTGTCTGTAGGCGTGTCCCCTGAGGTGCTTCCTATTTTATTTGCTAATGATCTTTCTTCTTTGCCCATGCTAAGCCAAGCTCCACTCACTACTGCTATAGCACCATTATTCAGCAATTGATTTGCTCACAATCTTTTAAAATATAAAACCCACTCACACTATACTTAATTATTGTTCTCAGTAGGGATGATTTTTGCCTCTAATGACATTAAAGCCACCATTGGTTGGATCTCTGCTTCTGTGTGTAGATACTTTTGCGATTTATAATACTTAAGTATTATTTTGCAGTCACAAGACTGTAGCATTGACAGAGGTGGGGCAATCTGAAACAAATTAAGCAAATTCAAACCATTATAACAAGAATTTGCAGGACATCAAGGACTGATATCTGATATTAACCACTGTAGGTAGAGAAGTATGGATGTTTAAAGAGATGGCTTAAGGGCAGATGCATGACCTAAACACTGAATTTGAAACTTGGACTTCTTGGAATTTTCCATTCAAAACTTGCTTTATATCTATAATTGTGACAAAGATGCCACATCAGGAGTACTTACAGATTAATAAGTAGGTGGGCATTGATAAAGCTTGTAAAACCTCTGAGTCTCTTTTCTGTAGGACTGACCTGAGGGCAGGGCCCTGCTGAAGTTAGTGCAGATCTGGGTGGAGTAAGGGCATCTTGTGTGAAGCAAAATTGCCATAGAGATTGACTTGATTGGAATTAGATTATGTGCAGACAACAGCAAGGACTTCTTGAAACATCCTTGATCGTATTATATTATGCTATTTCAACTTGTTATTTTGCTTTAAATTATACTTAATGTTACCATGATGAAAAAAGTAACAGACTACTTTGTGGATAAGAATGAATGGGTGACTACAGGAAGTCACATGAAAAAAGATTGCAAAATGAAGTTGAGATACGCTTCTCTAAAGTTAGAGAAGAAAGCACCATTTAATTCCAGATGCAGTGAACCTTGGAGACACACAGAAGAGAGACAAACTAAGTCAGAGGATTTTAGAATGTTAGTTAAGCCCAAATAAAATTCATTCTTTTCAGAGGTAGCAGAATGGACCAGGATGCTGCCTGCTGTCACTATCATGAATTAAAAGCCTGTTTTCTTTCTGTTTTTCCAAACTTCTTCTCTATTAAATCAGTGTCAGGAGACTACTTCTGTTCAGCTGTAAATGATTAGAAATGTTTATTTCCTTCAGTTCAGTTTACAATAATCTGTAGACAGATATTTTATTGTTGTGGTTATTTTTTTTTCCATAGTCACTAATATAAACCTCATATAAAGAAATGACTGCAGAAATGTATTAACAAGCACATGTAGCAGTTTGTTTCAGTCTGTGCCACTGGATGGCTCATTGTGTCAGAAAAGAAATCTGTGCTAGTTGTGTAAGTTGAGTGTAAGTGGGGCTGTGAGGAAGCTGTTCCTCAAGGAGGATTTGAATGTATTCTGCTATGGATATGAAGTGGCCATGATGGTTGTGTTATTGAGATGTGTGAAGTTTTCTCTGGATACAGTTCTGTAACATTGCTTTTAAAGACTCCTGTAAAAGATGGAAGTAAATTCTTTGCTGTAGAGAGCAAAAATAGCTTTGAGCAGCACAGTATGCTTCATGATGACTGAGAAACTAAAAATGGGGAAAGGCAAATTTGGTCATTGCCACCTCAGAATCTACTTGCTCACTGATGTGTTAAGGAGCAGCTACAGGCTGTGGCTACTCCTTCCCACTAGCTTAACCAGATCAGGACGTGTGCAGGTATATGCTGGAGCAGTGTCTCCATGTGAAATTAAAACAAAAATAAGTAGATGTCTGAAATTTCTACCTGCTGTAACTCTTTGAATGGTGAGCAAGTCTTCATTACTGGAGTTGCATTGTGTTGGGTTCTGAGTCATAAATGAGAACTGATACAATGGGATGTATCATGCCACAGGGGTGTCACAGTTCAGCACTGACTGAGTGGCTGCTCTAGAGAGAGGTGACACTGAAATGTTATACACAGTATTGCAAGTCAGACTTAAAGTGCATGGTAACAGGCAAAAAACTGCTCTTCTGTACAGACTTAATTTTATGTGTACAATTCACTTTTTTTTTCAAGAAATTACAGCTTCACCATATAACCTTCTAAATTACATGCTGACCATAAGTGTCCCAAGATCATCTCATGCAGTGAAAAGGGAAGGAGTGCAGTTCTGAACTATCGCAAATGGTCAGCTCAGCAGGTACCAGCCATAGCGTGCATGGCCATGCTAAACAAACTTGGCTGGGAAATTGAAGCTGGCAGGGATCTTCTACCTGCTGCCTTGTATGCTTTAGTTTCCCTCCTTCCTCAGCTGGAGAAATCTGTACTTGCTAGAGTGGTGGAAGACCTCTGAGACAGCTACGTCACACTCTTCTCCTCCTCCTACTACTGTCTGTCCTTTTCTTCTCTGATCAGTGCTGATTTGAAAAGGCTTTCCAGTTGGCCAGCCCTTCTATCCAGCATTTTCAGCTCAGTTCTCCTTGCCCTCTTCTGTCTGGATTCTCTGCCCTCACTCACTGCTTTACCTGCTTCCCACCAACATGAGTGCCCAAAAATACCAGGTGCAACACTTCTTTCCCTGCCACCAGACCGAACCCCTCAGCTGCCCGCTCCTACCTGCTGTCATTGTTGTCACTCATCTGTTAAATCCCCAGGATTCCTGCATTTCTAGGCAAATGTCCCTTCTGGTTCTTTCTTGGAACATCTTCAGTGGGTTTTGTGAGTCTTTCTCTATGTTATTTTTCATGATAGTTTTAGTTTTTTGTGTGTGCTATTTCGTCTGTTGGAATACAGTAGGAAGTTAAATTATTTTAATGTTCTATTTTGTTTACTCACAATTCACAATGAATTGAAAGGGCATAAAATACTTTTAGATTACACCTTTAATGGTTTGTATTCACTCTGCATTCACACTGCCTTGGTAAAAATGGCCGCATTAAAGACAGACAAATTGATTTTTATGATGTTAGGATGTTAATTAAAAAAAAAAAAAGGTGACAAAAAAACAAATGCCTAAAAATGGTGTTTTGTAAAAAGCTGTTCCAATGCCTTATAATAACTTGCAACCTTTATCTTACGTTTAGCTTTTCAGTGGTGGGATGGATGATGAAATTGATTTAATCTATCTGGCAGAAGTTCTGGTAATCTAAAGAAGTGAGAAACAACATTTGAAGGAAAAGGTTTTATATCTTATTTGACAAAATGTATACAGAAAGGAATGGCGAATCTCGATGAAGACTTAGAAGCGAGGTAGCATCCATGTTTGATAGGCTCTCTGTGGCTAATGACTACAAGAAGGGAGTTTTCATGCCTGAATGAAGGTCTGGGTAACAGTGTGCATGAGAGGCAGCAAGATGTGGTGTCTGCACTTGGGCTAGTTTAGCTATCCCTGCATGCAGTGTTGAGTAAACGGGGCCAACAAACCCATGCCTGAAGCAGGCAGACCTGGCGCCTTGCTCAGAAAACCATACAAATCCAAGTCAACAGCAAACACTTAGGAAACATTTTCAGCTTTAAAGAAATAACTTAGTAAAAGGTGTTAAACACCTGATGAGGTAATCTAATCCATTAAAAAGTTGTTCCCTCTTGAGTTTCCTGAACTAGAAATGCAGGCAAAGCAAGCTCTATTTTGGGGCTTTGCAGATAAATTATGTATTAAAAATATGCTATTACTTTAATGATCATTCTCAAAAGACTCTTAGAAAATGAAGAAAAAGCAAAGTTTACATTGGTGAAGGACACAGGACACAATTCTAGGAAATATTCAAGAATGAGTTATGCAAAATTCATGAATCTGGAAGATTTACTCTTTTACCCCTCAATTTTGGTCCAGCTCAGTTACCTTCATCAAGAGAGCTGGAATGCTTTATACTTACAGCCTTTCTAGCAGTCAATATATTATTGACTGTATCGCAGCCAAAGTAGCCAGTGTGGTGATGAGATACTGTAGTTTTCACAAGCTTTCACTAGGTTTTCTGTGAAATGCCATATTCTCATTTTAGTCATCCTCCCTGCTTTGTATCTTAGAAGATGCATTTCAAACTGTTTTTAAAGTACATTGTTATTCATCTGTTCACCAAAATAGACCAATATACATTATAATATGCTTATGAGGTGGCAATCTTACAATTCAACAATTTAAAAGTTACATGCCATCGAAGATAGCTACAAAATTGTTTCAAATGGCGCTGCTTACTTTTTGGAGCAAGTAGTTCTAAATGAAAAGGTCGATGGCTGCAATTTGATTATTAGCAAGTAAAAGAACACAGATAGAAAGATTGCAGTCAGTATGTTGATATTCCATGGAGAATGAAAAATGTTTAGTGGACAGTTTAGAATATTGTCAGTATACGGTGCCATAAAACTGCTGAACTTGCTTCTTTATTTATATCATCGAGGTAGGTTTAATACCATTTGAATATCTTCAAAGACAGGTCTTCGCTGACAAAATTAGCTGTTTCAACAATAGATAGCAAACACTTTTCTCCCAACATCTTATAATTTAATACAAGCTATAAGCAACTGGAGAGTGACAAATCTTGGCATCTCCTGCCAAAAAGCTGCCAGTCTGCAGGGAATGCAGAACATGGAACATGCACTGTGTCTTTCATACGTGTAGACGGAGCAAGGTTTAGGTGTTTGAAGGGAAAGAGGTAATGGACTGAAAAGGAAGAAATTTAACATATTTTTAAGAGTAAGGCATAAAACAGAGAGAGAGACCGTATCAATTCATCTTCTCTTAGTGCCCTGATAAGTTCATTGTGGCAGAGGACAAAGCTCATTAAACATATTTTCTTAGTTGCTACTAGTACATTAATTAATTCAATGCTTTCAACAGATGTCTGCATGAAAATACGGGAACTCGGCTAGAAAAAAAACAGATCTCATAAACAGAGATCTCAGGAGCTGTGATAATACCCAAGTAAAACAGTACTTCTCTGAATAACAGGGCCAGTTCCAATTTATGTAAAATAAGCAAATGAGACCCCGAGGACAGATTGAACATGGAGAGAAGGAGCACATTTGTAGTGTACCTCTTGAGGTCGAGGTTGGAAAAATGCTGGGATTGTGTGTGAAGTTACGTGTGCTTCTGTAACTTCTTAAAAGCCTTACATATGTCTCCACTGCAAAATTTGTTTGGAGTTAACCTCACCCATCATTGAAAAGGAAGAAATGCATTATCAATTTGCTATTGGATTGTTGGATTGTCTTAAGCTATCTAAATACAGTTATATCAAATTACCCTAGTTTTGAAATATCCAAAGAAGTGGCTTTAAAACCAAAAATCACCAGTCATGTGAAAGACGCTCAAATTAACAGCTCTGTCCATGGTATTGCAAACCTCCCATCCTCAGCTCTCCCTGTGCTGCCAGGAGAACAGTCTCCTTCCTCCAGCCCATTCATTCACAGCCCTTGCTGCTGCCAGCATGTGTGACAATCGTTGCCAATTGTGACAGTTGTTTTTGTGAAGGGGGACATCTGTCTACATCAAATCAGGCTGGGGTCTGCACAGTCATTCACAGAGGCCATGAAATAGTCATCAGATGGTAAAAAATTACCTCCTTGGTTAAAAGACAAACCACTGTCCCAAAAGCAAGAGAAACTGTATCATCTCTGTACTCATCTGAGACAGACCGCAGCCTGTTGTGTGGTCAGGCAAATCCTTGTAATTGCTGGCAGATTGGTGCCCATCTAAAGAGCTTTCTACCTCTATATGCATCTTGAATGTTCTGAAGTACTAACATCAAAAATATTCTCCACGCACCAAAAAGCAGGAGCATGGAATTAAAACAGGAACATGGAATTTTGGAAAATCATGTCACTATGTCCAATGGCTGTCTCACCATAAATGTGAACTGTTTGCAACCTTGAATGGAAGCCCTGGGGTTGTTCAGCCTGGCGAAGAGAAGGCTAAGAAGGGATTTCATCAATGCTTATAAATACCTAAAGGGTGGGAGGGAATTGGATGAGGCAGGATTCTTTTCAGTGGTGTTTAGTGATAGTCAAGGGGCAATGGCCAAAAACTGGAATGTAGGAAGTTCCACACAAATATGCAGAACAACTTCTTTACAGTGAGGGTGATGGAGCACTGGAACAGGCTAATCAGTGAGGCTGTGGAGTCTCCTTCTTTGGAGATATTCAAGACCTGTCTTGATCCCTACCTGTGCAGCCTGCTGTAGGGAACCTGCATTAGCAGCGGGGTTGGACTTGATGATTTCTAGGGGTCCACTCCAGCCCCTGTGATTCTGGGATGCTGTGAATGCGCTGGTACTTTTGTAGACTCCCACAGATGGGAGTGTCCAAGAGTAGCTTCAACATGAGCCCAACTGTATTCTTGGCATCTTATTTCTTTGCTGGTTGGTTCTCTAAATCATTTGTTTACCTTTCAGGCTGCAAGCCCAAAAGCAAAAAAAGCCCCCCATACAGTTGGTGCCAACAAAGCAAATTAAAGATATAGATTTTTAAACAAAAATAAAAGTGACGTGGACAACATTTAAGCATTTAAAGCATGACAAGAATTAGTACATTATTCAGTAAATGGGAAGGCAGTTCCATTAACTCTTGGCATTCTAACTGATGCAATGTATTTGCAGAGTATATGCATTAGCAGTTCAGTGTTTCTTTAATTTTTGCACAGAAGCATCTTTTTTTTTTTTTTTTT
>JACDJE010000016.1:0-66528 GCA_016647715.1 Pavo muticus | reverse complement strand
TGCTTTTTTTTTTTTTTTCTCTGAACAATTAACTCCTTGGATAAAAACTCTTGTGTCCAATCTTATGAAAGATCTCAGGTACTTAGGCTATTGTTTGGATGTAAAAGAAAAAGGTTACCTATAGGTTAAATCTTCTCCCTGTAGCTCTGCTCTTCCTCCAGGTGTTAGATAAAAGCAGAGATAGGAATCTTTTATTTCCTTGATCCAAATGATTCCAGGTACTGTGCAACAGCACAAGGGGAGGAATGGAGCAGAGCCACAGCCGTGCGGCCTCACTGCTCTGCTGGTAATTGCTGACATTGCTATTCTGCTGCCCATCTCTCCCACAACTTTTACTTTGAAATGCCTTCTTTACTACTGCAACATTCATTCCAGGTCACTATCTTTCCCCCTTCTCCAGATTCGATGCCCTTTTAGAAGCTGCTGACATGTCAGAAACCAGGTTACCTGTATTCCATCTATTATTCGGGGAGCAAAGAAACAGGTTAGAGCTAACAGAAAGTTTTAGAATATATTTGGTATCTACTGACTGTAAACTCTTTGAACAGCTGTAACATTACTCTCTGTATCTGGGTACCATTCAGTAAACTTCGCTTTCTATAGTAAAAATACGTAAATGCAATGCAATGTAATATAACAAAGTGAAATATAAATATATAAACTGACATCCTCATTTATTTTATACAAAAGAAAATGCCAAGGAGATTGCTAGAGAAAGTAACAGATATATGGATATGGTAAATGATTTTTTTATCTTTCCCACCACACAAAAATATTTTGAAAAAGTGGAGTTTTTTTTTGTTTTGTTTTGTTGGTTTTTTTTTTTTTCTCCTATTTTCAATCCACAGAGTTATTGCTGCAGTTGTTTAAAAGTTCACTGTGGAAAACCTATGCTAACCTAATGATCTTGGAAGCAATGGCAATGTCTTTAAGCAGTGGGAAATATGGAACTGCAGATTGGGAGTAATTATACAAGGTCTTGCAAAGCATGGAGCTCTGCCTATTTGCATCAAAAGAGAGTTTAAAAATACATAGCCTCATTCTTCCCTGCATTTTACTAGAGCATAGTCACCTTAAGAAAGCATTATTTGATCAGTAAGTCTATTGCTAAGGGTAAGCTCACCTCATTCAAGAGTTCTGTATCCTCTGAGCTACAAAGGATAATAAATAATAAGTTTATATATTCCTGGTTTCTTATTTAAATAGCACGCAGTGAGAACACCACTGCAATTTAGCAGAGAAGTGTTTGGAGGTATGCTAATGACCAGAAGAAAATTTCAAACCTCCATAATGTGCTTTAATCACCAGCTGGAGATCAAAAGCCACCATGTGATTTTATACAGCATGGGCAGCTTCCAGAACTGCCTTACATGGAAAGAGATCAATGGTAAAATTGGTAGATACAGCAAAGCTTTTGCAATAAAAGCGTTTTATGTATCTTGTTCAAAGCATTTAAGTGCCTTTTAGATCACTGATTGAACCATAGACATTATAAAGTGGAACCTTTTAATACCAAAATAAATTTGCAGAGTAAAATTCCATTATAGGAAAAAGCATTGCACTGCAACAGGATAGATAATAATTCTTTCACATGTAATGTTTGATGATAAACAGAAGTTCTTTGTATTATTATAGTTAGGCTCCATGTACTGTTGTTTGTCTGCATATGAATGTATCTACATTGTAGGATATCCACTGTTCCCCAGATAAAATGTGTGCGTACCTATAAATATAGCTTCTAAGATGGATGAAGACGCTTCACATCCAAGACAGTCTGGTTGTTTATTTTTAAGTTAAAAAGAACTGCCCATGCCTCTGAGTTTTGGACCTTGACCAAAGAAAACATAGTTTAGAAACTCGTGGAAGTCCTTTAATTGGGATTAATTTAATGTGCTTCAAACAACATTTCGTCTTAGAAGCTTCAAGTTATTTAAAATGATTCCCTTTAACAGCTTCAAATTACATGTCTGTTAGCATCAGAAAACTTTAGGAAACAAAGTGAAACTTCCAACAGATCTGACTATGTCGCTTTCCTTCCACAACATTTCATTAACTCCTCTAATACTCCAACTCTTCTTTATTAAATTTGTGGATAATCTGTAATTTGGACCTCTCCTTCCCTATATTCAATTCCTTCTTTGACAATTTAGCTAATGTGGGGAATGAATACAGAGAATATTTTCAAAAAGCTGCAAGATTTATAAACACATTTCTTCCCTCTGCATCTTAATTTTGAATTTAGTATGTTTTGAATAGTGTAATTAAGAATGGCCTTGTAACTTGTAATACTGAATTAGACGTTGGGAAATCCAGGTCTGTGGCATTTATGAAAAATCTCCTTTGTTGCATCCAGCTAAACAAACTGCAGTCAACATCTGTATGTCTGATTCTTCGTTTTTATAGGTGGTAAACAGGCATTTGCTTTATTAAGTTCTTTCAGAACTTGATGCTATTATGAAGAAATATTTACTGTACCTTCCCTGAGTGAGAAAAACTTAGATGTCAGCCCTATCTCACACAGAATTTTTTAGATAGAGGTGTAATATCTTTATTGATCAAATGAGTTTTCTCATCAAATTGATTGAATATAAAAATTATAGCTGATTCTCTCTGGTTTCTTATTCACTGCATTCTCAAGGAATTCATAAGGAAAAATTTAAATGCCTATCTAATCAAGTACAAAAATTAGTCCAATTGGTAAAGATAACAGGAAAGATGTTAAACCTGTTAAAATCAATTTTATTTCCAAGTAAATTTTAATAGCACTCCATACAGTAGGATGGAGTTGTACCGCTCTGCTAAAATATACATTGTTTTGAGGTAACCTGGCAGATCTTCTTAAGTGCTCTTAGACTGTATATTAATGGGTGAACAAAGACAACTCCAGAGTGTTGTACTGCTGTTCTTAGAAAACAGAAACTACCCTTTTAAAGATTAGTGAGGGCACCTTAAAGCAAAAAACCCCACATCTTGTGTTTTATTTGTGCATGTCTTTCCACTAAGGAAAATACTGTGAAATGTGAATGAGAGAAAAAAAAGGAAATAAATTTGCAGTAACCACATTTTTCCCTGGTGTCAGTATAGTCACACTGCAAGATAACACTTTGATGTGATTGGAAGCATAATTCTCTGTGCACTGTGGTGGATGGCAACACAAGGAAGGCTACTGAGTCAGGATCTGCTTCTTAGTAATTAATCATGCCACTGTTTCTTCTCAAACAGTTTGTGACCCCTAACCACATTTTTAGCAAAATGTTTTTGGACTAACTCCTTAGAAGTATTGCAATTTGAAGCAAATATATTGATTTTTAAAAACTCTTGTCTGTGCTCCTCAAACCCACATGAAGAAATGTGAAGAACATAATGTAAAAATACTATTGTGGCATTTAATAACCTTTTAAATCCAAAGGTCACTTAGTTTTTTTTTATAAAGATGTAAACAACAATTTTGTGAGGTTTTATGGCAGTAATTTTCAAGAATATTTACTGGCAATGTTATATACCTTTTACATTTCTGGATTGTAGCTTGCACACTCGCATTTGTAGGTGGAAATGCAAGTGTGCATCTTTTACTCCAGTATGCCCTTCTGATATCTTGAAGACCAGTGGCCCATGAATCACAGCCTAACAAGAGCTACAATAAAGCAGACATTAGCCTAACTAAAGTGTAAATAGTGTATCTCTCTAGCTCTCACAATCGTCATTTTCTTATTTGGTGTTTTTCCCAGAACCCTCATATCCTTGCATTCCTATACTGCATTCTATCCAGTTTTGTGAGAAAGCACTGAACCAACTTAAGACATATGAGCATATTCAACACTGCCTAAAATTCCCTGTTTTCTTACTGTAGAATGAAAATGGGAAGACAAATCACTTGGAACACCTTTATTTATTTATTTTATTTTATTTTATTTTATTTTATTTTATTTTATTTTATTTTATTTATTTATTTATTTTGTGGTGCAGGTCAGTTTTAAATGTTTTGTGCTATTTTGAATCCACCACAGGAACATAAAAATTTCTCCCTGTAATGAGAATGTGGAAATGTAACTTACATTGCTTTTAGAACTGATGAGTACGTGCAGCTCTCCTCAGTGAATAGCCATTCGAGGAAAACCTTACTCTGGAGATTCATCAGTCTTCTGAAAACTTTCAAAGCTAATCAACACGGTTATTTTATGAGATGCCAGCTTAGAAGAATTCACGCTATAGTTTGATCTCTATCACTTCAGACATTCTTGTAAAACTGTATTTGAGACGTGATTCTTTATCTTTCATAGCTAGAGTATCCAACTGCTTAAATAATATAGTACAATATATATTGGATATTTAATGCTATTCTGAAGCTGCATTTGAACCTTTAACTGCTGTACTTGTAGTGCACACATACATTGGATTGCTCGTTTTGCTTAAGATTAGAGATCTTTAATTGAAAAGATTGAACATCCTTTCTGTGGAGAAGAATCGAACACTGTTACCAAATCTAAGATAATTTTTAAAGCATATTTGAAAGTTGTAGTCAGTGCATTCCAGGAATCCACTTACTACACATTACAGCAAAGGATGATAATGAGAAACCCATACAATGTTTTGATAGTTTGGTCAATACCTGCTTTTTCTGAAATCTAGTCAAAAAATTAATAATATGTAGTGGTCATCCAAGAAAAGTTGAGGGCACTATGGATTTGGTTAACTCTTGAAGAATCTCCAGCTATAGCAGTATTAAAGCAAATGCATTCACACTGGCTAAACAAAAGCCCAACCCTTAGTGTACGGAAGCATAATATATGAAAAGACTCTGCTCTGAGAAAAAGAAACAGGATTTGTGTATCATATATGTTACTTTTGCTTAAAACTGAACTGATTTTTCTGGCCAAACAGAGAAAAATCAGAGGTCTAGGCTTCTCTCTTCATGTGAGAAGGTTTTCTGTACCAACTTTAGATGGGATAACATGAATTACTTTAGGTCTCTATGGCCTTGATCTCAAGACTGTTTTCAGAATGTCATTCTGAAGATCAGCTTTTCTCTGTAGTTCTGATAATTTTGTTTTGGAACTAAAGCACTAAATCATATTAAATTAAAATGGGATTAGTGTGTAGAATTTGAATATTTATTAAATTTCTCATTCTGTTTTCCATATTGGCATCTTAAAATGTTTTTATGACCCCAGTAGTCTGATATTAACTGGAAAGGATGGTCCTTTGAAACTCTGTCACAGAATCACAGAAGGTGATTGGAAGGGGCCTCTGGAAATCATCTAGTCCAACCTTCCCACTACAGCAGGTTCCACAGGAAAGTGTCTGGGTGGGTTTTAAACAGAGAAGTCTGCAACCTCTCTGGACAGCTTGTTTCAGTGTTCTGTCACCCTCAAAGTAAAGAAATTCTTTCTCATGTTCAGATGTAATATCTTGTGTTTTACAGTTTGTGGCCATTGCCTCTTGTCCTGCTGCTGCACACCATGGAAAAGAGCCTGGCCCCATCCACTTGACACCCATCCTTTTGTATAAGTGTTGATAAAATCCCATCTCAGTCTTCTCCAGGTACATGTGGTAGCATCTTCCACTTCTGAGCAGTAAGATTCAACAGCATTCAGAATAGCTCGGATCCATAAATATCTGCAGGATCCCTAGTCTAGATTTCTATTATTCCCAATTTAGCCTAAGCTTTCAAAGGAGTCTTCCCTGTACTATCATGCTGAACATACTGTGTAATGATAGCTCTTTCTTGATTTTAAGCTGTATGCACTAAGATTGCACTAAGATTGCACCATGTGGCTGCCAAGGGCTGCTCTGGGCTGCTGTGCCCAGGTCCTCACCAGCAACTGTCCCACACTGGCTTCTGTCCACGCTGGCATCGCCGCACGGCATCAGCCTGACAGAGCCCTTCTCCCGACTTGTTTCAGCTTAGCAATCAACGCCCATCTCACAGCGGCGAGCCCAGCGAGCTCACGGACTACACCTCCCAGCATGCCCCGCGCCCCAGGAGGGGCGGGTCGGGCGAGCGGCAGCATCCAATGGACGCGAGCGATGCTGGGATGTGGGCGTCGGGGCGGGCGGGCCGCTGGAGAGCCGCGGGCAGTGCGGGAATTTCGGACGGCGCGGGAGGAGCGGCGGCTGGGGCCCGGGGTGCGGAGGAGGTACTGGGAGCGGCGGCTGCTTCTGGGGGTGCTGCGTTTTCTTCTTCTTTTTACTTTTTTTTTTTTTTAGGCTCCGAGCTCTGGGGCGCGTTCCCGCCTCGCTTTCGGCCTGCCCTGCGTGCTCTGCCGTTCTGGTAGGCTGCGGCCGGGCTCTCCCGTTCCCTCTATGGGGAGTTGGTGCGGTGCGGGCCTTCCGCCGCTCCTCCCAGGGGAGCCTGCTCGGGCCGGCAGGGTGAGGAGAACGGAGGCTTCCAGCTCCCTCAGCTTCTCCGTGGTCTCTGCTGCTCCCACCTTTGGCGGCAGGGCCTAAATGACTTTCTTTCATGTTTGTTTTTTAGTGCAAAGGTGAGGGAGGAGTAGAAGTGTCGCCAGCAGCGTATCACCTGCAGGAAGATCCCTGCCTGGCCAAAACACAAAATACTGCCGTGGCTGCAAAGCATTCCTGAGTTTTGCCGTTCAATAAGCATACGAGGGCCGCTCCGAAAGTAATGCCTCCTATTTTATTATGTTGGCCTGTGACGTCAGAGGCAAATGTTAGTGGCATGGCAATAGTGGTTGAGCCTTCCCGCCAACGTACCATTCCATTTTGTTGCCGTGCGACAGATGGCAGCAGGGGGCGGTCTGGCAAAATAACGGCTGAGGTGGAAGTGTGGATGGAGCAAAGGTGTGTCACTGAATTCCTCCATGTGGAAAAAATGGCACCCACTGTCATTCACTGATGTTTGCTGAACATTTCTGGAAACTAACAGGTTTCCACAACTATATTCCTGTGGGTGAGAGTGTGGCAAGGCGGTGTGTAGTGTGTTTCAGCAGTGGGTCACCTCCACCGGTGCAAATTGTTAGCAGCGTGACATGCAGGCTCTTGTTCATTGCTGGCAAAATTGCATAGCTCATGGTGGAGACTGTGTTGAAAAACAGTCTTTTGGAGCTGAGCATCTGCTCTATCAATTGAGTGTTGATATGCTCTTCATGTCTGTTGAAGCTTCCGTGGAAATAAATAGGAGGCATTACTTTCAGAGTTATCTACATAGTATTCCTCTTACATACAAACCTCCAAGTCACTAATCATCGGTTTTAGGATCAGGGTAGTTGTGTAACAACTGGACTAAGCTGGTTCTGGCAGTGGTTGTGGTTTTCATTTCCTGTGTCTTGCTCTTTGCATTTCTTTTTGAGGCGCAATGGCAGGCATGTCTAACTTGGTTTCTTCTTGGGTTTTCACCTTGTACTTAAGGCTTTTTTTTTTATTATTGTTTCACGGTGATACATGTATCATTAACAATAACATAAAAACTTTTGTGAGACTTCCTGTAGTTACTGCTGTGTCAAAAGACTGGTGCCTTCTTTGTGGGAATAAATTATCTCATTAGTTCTCAAGGATAATCCCTCACTTAGGTTGTCTGTTTCCTTTTTTTGCAGGCAGATCTAGATGTCTTGCCATGACTGATGAGCATTATTAATAACACGTATGTTAAAGGTGTTGCTGGAATTGCCTGTTTATGAACAGGAGCACAGGTCACCAGCACGCCTTCTCACTGTTGGGAGTGAAAACGGGCCCTGTTGAGATCAGCAACAGTAAAAAAAGACAATTTCTAGAGAGTAAAAGGAAGATCGTGAAGAAACCAGACCAAATTGCCACACAGCAGAAATACGTCCTTCAAAATAAATTTGATTTATGTTAATTACAAAGTTTCCTTGCAAATGGACGCCGACACAAATTGAGAAGTGGCTATTCGTGTTTCTTCTAAGAGTTTAATTATACCTAGAGTTGCAGCTGCTGCAGATGACACTTGTAAAGATAACAGTACTAATGGCACTACTGGCACAAAATTGTCTGCATATCTCAAGCACAGTTTATTTTATTTCTTCCAAGATGCCTTTTTTAGGGAGGAGAAGAAGAAATAGCCTTTCTGTTACTGAGAATCTTTCAGCGAGAATTTAGACAAATAGACTTCTGCTGTTCACATTTGTTGGAAGTCGGATCTTTGTCTGGAACATTCTGTAACCACATCAAATGTTGCTGTTTACAGTCCCACACCTTGTTCTTATCAGATACCTTAGCTAAGTGGAGTCCTTTCTATTTGATGCTTGTCTGATAGTGTAGTACTTGACATCTATGGCAACCTTTTCAGGGAATTCAGATGGTAGCGGGCACTAATGAACTGAGCTTCACAATGCCTGTTAAATAGAAAATATTTCCATTTACTGATGGGGAGGAGTAATTGAGATGCAGGAAAGGTAAAGGTAATTTTTTAAAATGTAGTTTTAAAGATGATTCTAGGGAAGAGTAGATGACTGTATTCCAGCTGTTGAAAGTACAGGTGGGCAGTTCTACATTAGGTTTGCGGGTTCATAAGTTTCCTGACAAACGCCTCACGTTTGCTGTTTTGTGTGCTGAAAAACATGTAGAATGGCAGAATTTGTACTACAGTCTCAGAATCTGCTTTTTATTTTTTTGATTTTTGCTATCAGTTTCGTTTTTCACTTTTGTAATTCAGTGTAGAAAGATTTTGCAATCTAAAGGTCTTGCGGCTTTCAATCAGTAGAGTGTCTTTGAATTGATTTATCCAAATAAATATGTGGTCACTGCTTAAATATTTCAATGGATAAGAGCTTTCTTTTTGTAAAAGAGTGCTTGCATAGTCTTGTGGATGCTGCCCATTGAAAGCGATCAGTGTTTGGCACCTCTGGCCTACTGATAGTTTGACCAACTTGTAAGTAGGCACACTGCCATCCTAACAGATGGATATGAATATAGACAGCCAAGAAACCATGTATGTGTATCTAGTGTATTTGTTAAGGGCAGAGATCCCAGCTGGGGATGCTCAAACTTATGTCCGTTTTCAATTTTTGTTTTTATGGGTAAAGGGAAGTCATTGTTAATTTATTTATTTTTTAGCTAAATACCTTCAGGCTTACAATTATTGACTGCATTCAATGACAACAATAACCAAAAGAGAAATGCCACCTCCTTCCTTAATACTTTTGTGGACCTATTTCAAGTAAACTTAATTCTCTTTAAAGGGAATCCACTATCAACAGAATCTCTGTGAAAGTCAAGGGTAGTAAATGTAGCAATACTTTTGTTTGACTGGCTTGCTAGCTTTACTGAAGAAGATGCTGTGAATTTTGCTGTTACTGTACAGTTGCCTGTCCAGCGTTCAGGCACCCTAATTCCATCTATCCAAGTCTCTCTGGAAGTATTTGCAGTACCTCTGAGGTCACGTTGCAGTCTTTCCACTCCTCTTTATGTCCTCTTCGTATCTCTCAAATTGTTATCTTGAGACCTATTTTCTCACTTGGTATGGCTTTTTTGTACCCTGTAGAATATGATACAGTCACAATCTTCGTGCATATCTGAGTCCATTGGTAACTGCTGATACTGCTGATTTTTGCACTTTTTTTCCTTACCTGTGTCAGTCCAAGGGTTCCAAACTTTTTTTATTTTCCCATTACCTCTTTCAGTGTCTTCAGTCAGTGCTTTTTGATAATGTCTTTTCCTTCCTGATCTGGATGTCCTGAGAAGCTGCTTGCCTTGTTGGCCAGTATAAATACACTGCCATTCCTACCTCTGTTTCTTCTGGTGCTTCGACTCCATCACTTTCCCATTTTCCTAGTCTTAGCTGAACTTGCATCTGGTTTCATTTTTCTTCTGTAGAATAGCTGGAGGAAGAATGTTCCTCTAAGACAGTACGGTATATATCCCACTGGAAATAGGAAAAAAAAAAAAAAAGGATAGAGACAAGAGGATATGGGTAAAATTATGAGCAAAGTTAGTCCTAAATTTTAAGTGTAGAATGTCAAAGCTGTAACTTGACTATAGGGAAGAATGTTACTGTATTCAAATAAATTGAAATATGGGAAAGTGATGCTGAATTAAAACATCCTATGATGAGGAAGCAAGTGCAGTGTAGGTGTCAGTAAACACCAGTCTCTTCCTGTGATGTGGATGTTTCATAACACTGCTTTGTTGCAGTTACTCGTTTCATCCATGTAGGTATTCAGGTGTGGCTCTGTGGCAGAGAGAAAATTGTCAGATTAAAAACAACCCTGAAAAAGCAGTACATTTCTTTGGTCTAGAATCATGGACCTTTTCACTTTATTTCTAAGTTGAATGGCTATAGCATCTGCAGACTCAAGTAGCATTTCAGGAAATTTGAGAGCTAATCTTGTCTTCAACATGAGAGAATTTGGCATGAGCTGTTCTCTTTGGATGTTAGGTGATGGATTATTATTTGGGGAAGGGAAGTTCCTGAAGGTATAAATAGGTGAGAAAAGGACCTTTTAGAGGGTGGAACGCTTTCAGAACAGCTGCTACAGTTATGTGGTTTTTTTTTTTTGTTTGGAAATTTAAAAGTTCTTTGGGACTACAAGAAGAAAGTCCAATAGAACTAAAAGAAGAAAACTGATGTTAAGAAATGCATTTGGATTAGGGCTGTTGTATTGATTAGTTAAACTAATGAGGAAAATTAATGAGCATAGACTTTTCTATCCAGAAGTTTCCTGAATTCTGTATTAATATTTCTTCCTTCTTTCATGTGCAAAATAAAATGAAAATCCCAACAGTCAGAGCTTCATCTTTTGTGAAATAACTGGGGCTCTTTGCACACCTTTCATCTTCATCAGGTAGTGGGAAAGATCATGTCTTTGTAAAAACAAATGAAAGTACTTTCAAGTAAATAGAGCTGGTGCACACCTTACCTTGGTGTGCCCATGCATTCAGCACATTTTTTTGCTGACTCAAAAGCTGGCTTTGTGAAAGAGCCCAAACATGTATTTGCTTACAGTGAGGTCTGTTTTGCCTTGGTCGTTTCAGTGAGCTGCTACGTTACTTCTAGAAATGCTGCTTATCTGGAACCTGAGGTTGGGATGTTGCAACGTTAATTTTACATCTGCTGTCTCCAGACACATAGTGTCTATAGCTTTTGGGTGATCTATTAAGTACAGTCCTGTGAATGATAAGTAGATTCACTCCTGTCGCTTGCAGTTACGTAGGAGAAAGAATAATTAACAGTTTGAATCACCATCTGTATGAAAATATCAGAAAAATAGAAGGAATCTCTGAGAAATGTAGATATTACTGGTTTGTTTGTTTGTTGTGGTGTAAACATTAATACCTGTCCCTGTTATTACTGAAAACTTGGACTATCTGACGTTTTCTTTGCTAAGCAAATTAAACTGGAGAACTGATGAGCTTTGTTTCATTAGTTTACTTTTTTCTAAGCTCAGAATTACAGTCAGTTGTGATCAATTTAGTGTAACAGATTCTGAGAGTTTTCTACTGTGTATTTATTATACAAAGTCTTCTAATCGCTTTCTCGTGTGAACATTTTTGCTTTCAGATTTTTTTTTTCTGAAGCCTGGAGCCTTTTTAGCGGAGGGTTGTTAGTTAGGGCAGTATGGTTAGCTTGTGGTTGGACTCGATGACCTTTAAGGTCTTTTCCAACCTAAGCAATTCCATGATTCTGTGAAATTTGTTGTTTTTGTTTAGAATTCATGCCAATGAAAATACTTACTGTATTTCTTTTAAAGTATCTTCATAGTAACAAATTAAACAACCTATGTAGAAAGCTATCAGAAGCGAAAGCAAGCGTAAAGCGCTGTCATGCGAAATAACATGAAAATAATTCTTGTCAGCACGTAATCCTTACTTTTCTCTATTTTTCTTTCCCTCCATTCCTCCTCCCCCTCTGCAGTGAAAATGCCATATATTAAGAAGACGGCTGGAAAAAAGGCCCCTGCAAAAAGGAAACTTGCTGAGGTGTTTGCTCCGGGGGAGGTTCTAACAGACACATCAAGAAAAGAATGGAAATTAGGTGTTCCTATAGGGCAAGGAGGCTTTGGGCGCCTATACCTTGGTAAGTCTGTTGATCTTTGGTATTAAAGTGCGATGTTTATGCTTGTTCAAAACAACGAATAATTGTCTCTAAGTTAGAAACCCAGAGTATCTTCAGCTTACGTTTTTGGCTAGAACCATGGCTTAGTTCGTGTTCTTGGAAAAAACTGACAGGAGTGGGGAAATGGTCATTGTAAACACTTGAGTTTTAAGAGGTTCTAGTAGTAATTTTTTCTTTCTTTCTTTTTCTTTTTAGCAGTGAAAAGATAGTTGAATATTTGTTTTAAGTAAAGTTTTGGTCAGGCTGGAGGAAGGGATACTTATGTGAGCGTACTTATCCCGTGAACTGAAACCTCCTAAGCACGTTCTGTGGAGGCTACTGATAGCAATTTGGCTGTTTTTGACTTCTGTGTTGATACTGACTTCTTCACTGCATTGTCAACTTCTGATGTGAGTCGGATACTTTATCATGTACTCAATGTTCGGAACAGACTGTAGTGTTGGACCTTACTGTTTAAAGCATCAGAACACCATGTTTTACAGTGTTTATTGAATTCAGTGTAAAGTTTTGATGAGAGTGTTCCATAATTAGTATGTCTGGTTTTTGAACAGATGAATAGAGTTCTCAAGGATAACTCAGGGAGTCAAAAAACCTTGTTTTGCTCTTAATCATTTTCTGAACAATTGTGAAGGGATAAAATGTAAGGTGATCCAGTTAACAATCTTTCTCCTGAACATCTTTCCTCTCTATGATAAGATTGCACTTGATTCATACTTATGTAAAACAAGGTACATTATAACTTTTCTTAGCGTCTGGGTGAACAGAAAGTAGCTTAAGTGGATTAAGAGATAAAACAGGACTAGTAGGTGTGGTTTTTTTTTTGCCAGAGAAACCTTCTGCTTACTTAGCCTTGCTCATTGAGCTACTAAATTCACAGATACTGGAGCTACAGCTCACTCAAGTTATATACTTCCTTGATTTAAGAATGCCTGCACTGTTCAAGCCAAAGCCTGCCCAGTATTTGCTTAATTATGATTTGCACAAAACCGTGCTCTTGATTCCTTCTGTGTTTGGTACTTGCCTAACTTAATGTCTTTTATACTTCTTTCTCCTTCTGTGACAGCTATCAACAGTTTTGTGCCAACAGACAGTCACTGTTGGATATGTAACATGACAAAAAAGTGGAGAGACTTGTTTTTATGCCATCGACTCTGTGTTCATCACAGTCCTAGAAAATGAAGGAAGTGCTATTGACTGGGAGAAAGTTTTTAAATAATAGATGAACAGTGCCTTTATTTAGTCAACTGCCTGTTCTCAAATAGAAGGGAGAATGTGAGACCGTGTCCATACGAAGTAGTCTTGCCATGTATAGTAGTTCTCTTGCCAAAGTCTAAGGTACTGATACATGCTTATGTCAGTCCTTAATTGCTCAGTCATTTCTTCCTGCATAGCAAATAAGTATATGTTTTGTGACGGCTTCCTCTCATATTACTAATATAACCTTTCTTTTTAACAGCTGATGTTAATTCTTCAAAGTCGGTTGGCAGTGATGCACCTTATGTTGTGAAAGTGGTAAGAGAGCATTTGAATCTTTACTTCACAAATTGAAAATGTTTCAGATCTTCTCACTAAAAATAATACAGTTTCACAGTGTGTTGCTGAAATGTGCTTTGTTTAAGTCTAAACCAGAACTGTGGTGATACAGAGGAATTCTGAGACACGGAATTCTTGTGTATAGGAGGTGAACAGTGGAACATCAACAGAGTTGAAAAGAGTTCATGAAATGGGTCAGATTCTGTTTTGTTTGCTGCTTATTGTGAGTAGCCCAAATACCAAAAAAAACCCACAAAAAACAAAATCAGGATAGCTTTTGGACAATTTCTGTGATTCAACAATGTGTCTGTGTGAACTGTTGCTCATTGGATGTTGGTAAGCTGACAGATGGCTTGGGAGTGGAAACAGCAAAACGTTGATTCCCAGTGTCCCCACAGATACAAAGTTGTTTAAACATCTTATGATAAAACACATATTCTATTTTCTAGTGAATTAAAATGGTATGGAGGCATAATTTTTTAACCTAGCAATTAGATAGAGGAAACAGCAATGTTGGTTGGTAGCTCATATTTTAGCCCACTGAAGTAAATCAGCAGGTCCTTTTTATTAGATAGAATTTTCTTTTGTTTTAATATTAAGCTAACAAAAGATTTGTTTAACTTGATTTAACTATAATGCTATTTTCCTAAGGTAAATGTGTAAATTATTTTTTTTCTTGAGTTTTGCTGGATTATTTTGCATAGATCCTGCTGTTATAAAATAATAGTTGTAAAATCAGTGTAAAAAAAAAAAAAAAAAGGAATGTGGGAATGGTCACAAGGAATAGTCTGGATATACTGTATTGGTAGTTTTAGGCCCTATGATGAAAGTAGTTATCAGAAAACTCTACAAGAACTTCTTTGTGCAAAGTTTGTTTTTCAGCACAGTTCAGAAGTGTGGCAGTTTCATCTGAAATGCTTTACTGTGATAGCTTGCCACTTATGCAAATACGTTAATATTCCTAGTCCCCCCTTCCCCCCAAATTAAAATATGGGGCTAATTAAGAATAATATACATTTTGGTTATTTGCCTTTAATCTTTATATTCATGTAAGTTGTCTGCAAGGAAATTGTAGGGTACTTGGCACCCCAAGATACTGTTGGTGGTGACTCTCTTTCTGAAATGTTGTCTCTTATTTAAAGAAGAAAAAAAAAAAAAAAAGCACTGCATACAATGCAAATGTCAAACTACAGTGTGTGTTCAGTGTCCCAAGGAGGGCTACAAATGTGGTGAAAGGTCTAGAGGGCAGGATGTATGAGGAGCAGCTGAGGTCCCTTGCTGTGTTCAGCCCAGAGCAGAGGGGGCTGAGGGGAGGCCTCATGGCGGCTACAGCTTCTCACAGGGAGCAGAGAGGCAGCGCTGAGCTCTGCTCTGTGTGACAGTGACAGGGCCTGAGAGAACGGCATGGTGCTGCATCAGGGCAGGGCTAGGTGGGGGTTAGGGGAAGGTGGTTCCCAAAAGGGTGGTTGGGCACTGGAAGCTCCTGGGCTGTTGTGTGGTGATGTCCTGGCTTCTACATGCCCAGCCTGCACTGTCAAAGCAAGGAGCATCCATTCTGTAAGAACTGGCCCATTCTGCTCCAAGGAGCAGACACTCAAGTTATCAGCAGTGGTTTGCATCTGAGGGGCAGTGGCCCCAACACCAAGCTCATGCTGAGTTTCGACAGTTGAAACCGATGAAGTAGAGAACCAGTTTGACTTGCTTGTAAAAGCATCGGAGATATGTTATTTTACGTTGCACATTATTTCTGACACCTTCTTTCCAAAGGTTCATCTGCTTTTCTTCCTTCCACTTTGGGCTCTGATAATAAGAAGAGTTATGATAAGTTTTGGTTTGATTTTATGCTAGATGCACTTTGTTGCAGCCATTTGTAAATACCCCCATTTCTAATCTCCCTGATGACCACTCGCTTTTAATTTGTGTTTTATAATTTTGTGTTGATGGCAATAAAGAGTAGCCCAGTTTTGTGCTGCCCTCGCAAATGACCCATAACGTATTATGCCTCTACAGTGTAGTATAACATGACTATGGATAAGGGTCTATTTTCTAATGCCTGGGTGATTCCTAGTTGATCCAAAGCAGAGTGGTTAACAGCTTTGAACAATTATTAGTGTTTAACAAAATATGTGCTTCTGTAATAATGTTCTTCAAATTAAGCTATTAAAGTGGGATGGAAATTGGCTTAGTCTTTGACATATCCTCATAGTATTGATGTCTGAGCAGTACAAAATGAATTATAGTCTTTATTTAAAAAGAAATGCTTTTTCAACATGTGGACCTTTCAGATGTCATTGTTCAGGAGTGGATGCAGAGTTTAATAACACTCAATTAAATTGCTGACTTACAGAGACTGGAATTCTTAAAATACTACCTGAAGAAATTTGTTGAGTTTTGACTTGTTCTCTGTAATCCCTTCCATTATATCTTTTCTAATTAGAGTGACTGTGGGCATAAGTTGTAGAAATTTGTGTTTGAAGTCTTTCTGATCTTAGTGTGTTGTAAGGTAAGTAGTATGGCAGACAGTGGACATCATCATGTGAGCCTTTTTAATATGCATTTGTTTCTCTATATAGAACTAATGATGCTATAGGAAACCGTATAATAGTCAACATAAATGTCTGTTTTATGATTAAATAATTTCCTCAAGTATGACAAGGTTCCATATTTTCAGCATGTGCTCTGACTAGAGAATTTTTTTTTCGGCAGAGACGTGAGATTTGATGATTTATTTAAAGATAACTATTTTAAGAATTTTTAACACCTACAGTTTTTCACTGTATTTTAGTAACAATAGCATTCTTCAAACATAAGTAAATTGAATCAAAAATATATGTAGACTTTATGTTCTCATTTAGAGTATTAATGGAATATGCTATGTGGAAACAAGCGAATAGGTCAGATAACATTCATCCAATATAACCACAATAAAAGAAGTCAAATGTTAAACCCTTCCCCATGATACATAAACTATTTATGATTGATATGTATCCATAGTAGATAAGTAAGTAGAAGTAGTTATGCATCCTCCGAAGTTTCTGTGCACGCATCAACAGGTTGTGTTGATTTTTTTCCTGTTCATGGCTCAGGTTGCACAAGAAGGGCCCAGAAAATGGTTGTCTTGGTTCTGCTGTTTGTCAAGGCAATGCTGCTGCAGAAAGTTAGGTGGAGATAGGCTTTTTAATCGTGTCCAGGTCTAGGACTTGTACCTAAGCTTGCTATTTTGTCTCATTGTGACTGGTTTTCCTACTCAACCTGTAAACCAATAAATCAGATGCACATTAAAGGCCTTGTTCATCAGCGTGTTTGATCTCTTTGCATTACTTTGTAAATGTTAGACAGCGGTAAACCTTTAGTTGCTGTGGAGCAGGCTGACATTTAACAGTTTTCTGGATTGCTGCATCTACATTTAAGAATTACACTTTTAACCATTTGAGATCAATGTTATATATCTTGAAAATTTTGCTTGCCATGTGATTGTAGACTTTCTGGTTGTCATTGCTGGTAATCACATACTTCGTTTTCTTGTTTTCTTTTTTTTTTTTAACGTTTGATATTCCAAAATGGATGTTTTCACTGCGAAGGAATGAGTTTGGACACATGAGTAACCAGACTAACATAAGTTGCTGAAGCTTATCTCAAAATCAGTCACTTCAGAAGTGCAAGAGCTGAAGTCATTTTTCTTCTTCACTGACTTCTGAAAATGTATAGTTAAGGTACTTAGGTACCTGCAATTCTTGCAGTATTTCAAAGCTTTGGTGGTTTCAGACCAGTTTCTCTCTTGCACTTCACATGTAACACGTAGCTACTACAGCCTATCCAAAGACCATTAAACTCAAATTAATTGCATAAGTGTCTACCTTGCATTTAAGCTGAAGTCAAAATAAGTGTACTTCTTCAGTTAGAGAGAACTCGTGAAATCTTATGTAATTTTTACCTTGATCAACTAAGGTATGAAGGGCACAAAATACCTCACGTTCGGCAAGAATTTAACTTTTATTGAGGTTTTTCTTTCCAGTCATTTCAGATGTTATTTAAGCTCACTAATGACTATTGCAGCTGTGGCAATCCAACTTTAATTTGGAAAATCTGAGATAATAAGTGTTGCTTAACATTTTTTCCTAAACTGTTATTGCCAATTACTGGTAATATTTCTATATGTTTCAGTTGTTATTTTTTTTTATTCTTCCTTGTTATGGGAAAGAATTTTTTGATACCTTTACTGTTAAGCAGTTTGTAATAAAAGTAACTTTTTAGAGCCAATCTTACTTTATAAAAAAAATCATTCTATTGAATTCATCATTTATATGCTTTTAGAGGATGAAGTTACTTTTTTTTTTTTAGCTCTTAGTGTTAATGCCTAATAATTACAGCAGTTTTTAACTGATTTTAAATTGTCTTAAAGGAACCCAGCCAGAATGGACCTCTTTTTACTGAGTTAAAGTTCTACATGCGAGCTGCTAAGCCAGATGAAAGTAAGCAGTCTATTAAAATGTTTTTAATGAACGACAAGCGTTTAGGAAAATAGAGTGTACAGGAGTAATGTTGATCTTTAAAATCATCTTTTTAGATAATTTTCAAAATTATTTTTAAATGATTAAAAATGTATAGACATACAATCTTCAGGCATATAGTAAAGGCATATAGTAAAACTAGAGGGTCTGGTAATACATTTGTTATAATTGTGTCAATGGCATTGTCTAAATTGAAACCTTAGTTGTATCTCTGTCCCTATAAATGATGCATCGATTATTTCCCAGTACAACTGGCATAGTAGTTTCCATAAAATAAGCAGCTCACATGTATACAGAAACTGTAAGCGACGAGTACCCTCCTTCTATATAAACTCTTCTGATGCAAATTCATGAATTTACTTTTATTTGTATTTTCAGTTCAGAAGTGGACTAAGTCCCATAAACTGAAATATTTAGGTGTACCAAGATATTGGGGCTCTGGCTTGCATGAAAAAAGTGGAAACAGGTGACTATATCTTTTGTTGGCGTATACGAGGATTTATTTTATCAATACCCACCATCTGTTTTAACCTAATTCGGTTTAAGATGTATTTTTCACTTATCTTCATATTGTTCACTTCTAAAACAAAAATTCATAACAGAGTATGTATAAGGAATAGATGAATAGATATACTTTATACTGCTTCTTATTCATTTGTGTATCTTCTTAGTTTTCATTTGTCTCAAATATTGCTGGAAATAGTAAGGCTACATATATGTGTATGTGAATTAGAAGCTGTTCATATGTGAATTAAAATAAAATTTTATTTTATATATCCATGATTATTGACTAAAATTATTTAGGAATAATTTTTAGTGTTCTTTGTCACAACAAGTATTTATTATTTGGTATTGAATGATATACCTCTTGATAAAACCTGGCTTCCTAGTGGGCTTTCCTTTTATTGCTGTGCCACAAAGAAGTTTCACTAGTTCTCTGGCAGTGTGTTAGGCTTTATCTTACATAAAAATTACATGAATTTTGAAAGACAAATATAATAATGTCTTTTGAAGTAAATTTTTATTTTATTCACAGTTGTGTATGCAAAGCTCTTTTGTATAGTTACTGTGAGCTCTCACATTTACCACTTTGGCTGCAGTGAGGAATGTCAGGACACCTTTGGCAAGCGAGACTTATTTTTCGTAGTAGGCCAAAAGAAAAGTTGTACTAGATTTCAAGAAACTAACTCTTTAAAGTAGCAATATTAAATCACTTGGTCATTTAGAAAGCCAAAAAAATGTATTTCTGTAAGTACTTGGTGCTTGGTTTTACCTATGGTGAATTGCAATATTTTCCTGTCTGAGTATGGTATTGTGTAACTAGCCAGGCATAAGAACAGACACTGTTCTTTTAAATGAGCAGACTTGACTAGCTCATGTAGAAAAGCTACTAGTTGATATATCACTTTATAAAAGGAAAAAAAGATGTATTTCCTATAAATTTGCTTTCTGTGAACCTGCAGCTTATCTTCTGAGATGTTTTCATTCAGTCACTTGAACGATTAACACATAGAGAAAATACTTTACAAAGAACAACTCATTAACTTTGCTGTTTTTTTCCCTTGCATTTAGCTATCGGTTCATGATAATGGATCGTTTTGGCAGAGATCTTCAGAAGGTGTATGAAGAGAATGCAAAGCGATTTGCTCATAAAACTGTACTTCAATTAGGCCTGAGAATAGTAAGTTTAAAAATTTTTTTTTTTTTTTTTTTTTTAACAATCTGGCTTCCTTGTGTAGCTCTTTCAGTGAAATCACATTTTTGTGCTGAGTACAGGTCCTCTGCTGGGGTGGAGCTGGGTACTGCGTTTATATCACTGTTTTGTTTTGTTAGCTTGATATCCTGGAATACATCCATGAGCATGAATATGTGCACGGAGACATCAAGGCCTCAAACCTTCTTCAGAGTTACAAGAGCCCTAATCAGGTATTTCTGATGCATTTTATTCCTTGTGTTTTAAACCTTCTGTTTGACAACACATGGAAGTGCTTTGAACCGGTGAAATCTAGCAGAAGCTCATTTTTAAGAATGTATATAGTAACATTATTTCTGCTTGACATTTATATCTAGTTAATATTCTACGATTTTTTAATGCAGTTTGCTGGACAGTTATCAAATTGACTATTTGCCCTAAATAATAATCTAGAGAAGCTCTCAAGATTAAAAAAAAATTGACTCTCAAATAGGTATTTGCAGGTGGAAGCTTAAAATTATATAGCACACCAGTAAATTATGTTTGCCTGTCTGCATTGTTACTTCATTCCTTTGTTCAAGAAATCCATCAGATAAGTGTTCTGTTAGTTGGAAAAATTGGTCTTTAGAGTGTTGATTGTTCCACTTGATTTACAGAAGTCTTTTTTTCTGCATTTATAACTTTCTTCACTGTTCAAAAAAATACGTATTAGGATTTCAGAGATGTGTGTATCTTCTTGCCCAAATTTTAACGCATGTAATAAATAAAATGATACAAGTTCTCTTAAAGTAACTCTGATTTCAGCGAGGGATAACGTGACAGGTATATAGTAGTCAGTATTGTTTAAATAGGGACAGCTGACTTAAAAGGAGGTAGGACAGTAAGTGAGAGACACAGAATAACTCTGAACACTGATATTTGGTCGATTTCTTTTGTTGTTGTTTGAAATTAAACTTGTTGGTTATGAGTGACTGTTCTGCTGTACTTTTCGTTGGCAAGAAATGCTCTTTAGATCAAACTGCAATAGGAAAAAAAGAACTTGACATGGTTTAAAATGATATGTAGCAATCTCAATAAAATGAGGATCACTTAAATGAAAGAAGAGATAATTCTTTAGTCTTTTTAAGAACTGAGAATAGTTGGGATTTAATTTATTATTTGCGTATTTTTGTGTTTATAATTCTTTAACCTTGGAATTCTTTGTGGAAATTTCTAGGTGTATTTGGTGGATTATGGGCTTGCCTACCGATACTGTCCTGAAGGAGTTCACAAAGCATATAAGGAAGATCCTAAAAGGTGTCATGATGGAACTATTGAATATACCAGTATAGATGCACACAAGGGTGTGGGTAAGGATAGAGAACTTTGTTCTCACTGATAAACGTTTGTGCATCCTTTTAGAAATAAATACTTAAGACTTTGCTGCATTGTTTTTAAATAACCAGGTTTCTGAAGCTATTAAAAATTCTCTGGGCTATATGAACATACTCCTTTTGCTAAGTTTGCTGACATTTGTTTTGAAGGTAGTTTTCTGTAGTTTTAAATGCAGCTTTCTTAAATAGATTGCCTTAATTTATGAGGCTGGTTAAGATATTTAGTGTACCGTTTTTTATTAACTAGGTGGAAATGGAATAGTGCTTATGAGATCTTGATAGACAAACTGGTCCTGTTCTCAGGAGAGAAATCTTTTATCAGCGTGATCATTATTCCTTCATGTTTGATAGAGATGCTCAGTATTCTTTATAGATTAATTTTTAGGTGATGTTTTAACAAAACTCTTTTATTATGGATATTAATAATTGTGCCTATAGTCATTGAAAATCAAAAGGCAAGAATTTCAAAAATGTTGACTATTGAAACAACATCTGTGTGAATATATCTTGTTGATTTCTAGTGGATATCAATTTTATTTTCTTCATTCTTATTTTTTAATTAGCATCAAAGTATGTCTTGTGAAAATGTCGGATTTTGAAAATCACTTCAGGATGAACTGTTGCTCTGTGCTTGAAACTGAACATGGACAAAATGACTTGAATTGGTTATTTATCCTTTTAAAGTGTAATTTGTATCCAGTATGAGGTGTTTGTTTTGTTTTGATGAGACTTAGGGATCCTGTCCTGTATTTGGTTTTCAGGCTGCATAAAGTATTTCAGCACTATTATAGAGAAAGGGAAGTGAAAACTGTTTGGAACAGAAAGTGAGTCGCTTCAGTAGCTTGCTCAATTTTTTTCCACAATCGGAGTACTTAAGAAACTTCCCAAATTGGGATAACTGCAGCATGTCATATCCTTCAGTAGAAGAAGGAGGTTGATAAAGGACTTGAAAATGAATTTATCCTTCCAGATGGAGGAACAATGTATATTTTTTTTCCTTCCGTACTTTTGCACTTAAAATAAATAACAGATACAGTAGCATTACATTGTCAGCAGTGGCTTTCTATCATCTTAATGCATATACAAATTTTAACTGTTGTTCAACTCTGCATGATTTTTTTTTAGCTACTCTTACAGATCTTTTTAAATCTATGTATATCTATTTAGCACCATCGAGACGTGGGGATCTGGAGATCTTAGGTTACTGTATGGTTCATTGGCTTAGCGGCCATCTACCGTGGGAGGATAATTTGAAAGATCCAAATTTTGTCAGAGACTCGAAGATCAGGTGAGAAACTGCTTTTTTTTTTTTTTCCCCCCCCCACCTCTTTTGAAATCAGAAATAAAAATCAAAATGTCTTAGCCTAGAAATACTTTGTACTTCTGGAATATTCCCTTTTGGTCAGTATGCTGTCTTATATGCGCCTCAACTTCTCTTTTTTGTGTATAATCTGGCCCTGATTTATAGTAGAACTTTATTTGTAGTTATGCTGTTGTTGTCTTTTGCAAATAAGATGCTTATTTATCCCCCAGTACTGTTGCTTTAGAATACAACCATGGTAATAGCATAAAGCACTCTTATCGATATGCAGGTGACCACTAATTATGCTTTAGAAAAAGAGAACTGAAGCATGAGGTATGAGTAGCCTTAATAGCATCATACGTTGAACTCAGTGTCAGAAATGAGACCTAAGGATGGATCTTTGACATCTCTGAGCATCACTCCAGCTACAGGGCTTCTAATGTGTTTTTTTTGCCTTTCTCCCTCACTCTTTTCATTAGTTTTTCACTTCCCCCACTAATCTTCCACTCAAACCTCTCATATAAAGAAGGTTGTCCCAGCACAGCAGTTTCTGTCCTAAAAACAGTTACTTGGCTTTCTTGCCCAATTTTCACACTTTTTCTTCCATCAATGTTAGCAATGTTTATTTTTTGTCTTCCTCTGCAGTTCTGCCCCCCTTTTCATTATTGCTTTGGCCCAGAATCTGCTCTGAATAGTATCGGCTAGAGAAATAGTCCTCCAGCAGGAGGAGATAAGGGCACTGGTATGTGAGATTTTGAAGTGGAACAGTGCTTTTCCTGCAGTCTTCTACTTGCTGACTTTTATAAGAATTGAAACTGGTGAACAAAAACTTGCCATATTTCAGATAGCCTTGTGGCATTCATTAGGTTCTCAAACCTGCACTCCTGAAAATAGCTGTACTGAGTCGAACCAAAGATTTATCTAGTAGTGTTTCCTGTCTCTGACAGTGGTTCAAGCCACATACTTATGAAGTGTGTCAGAACACTGTAAGTTTTGAAACTCAATAGAAATAATAGTTTTGAATAATTTCTTTTTTCAGATGTAGAGATAACGTTTCAGAGTTGATGGACAAATGCTTTCCTGGGAAAAATAAACCAGGTAAGGGGAGCTATTTTAAATTACAGTACTTAATTTTTTTCTAAAATGTGTTGTAATAAAGTTATAATTATGAGTTTATAAATAACAACTTCAAGCAAACAGATATATTAATGCATGTGTAACTTCTCATACTTCATGGTAGAAATATAAATAAATTAACCGGAGGTACCATTTCTTTAGATGAAATAAGGAAATATATGGAAAAGGTGAAGCAACTGAGCTATGAAGAGAAACCTGTGTATCCACATTTCCGAGAAATACTTCTGCAAGGTCTCAAGTCCATTGGGCGAAAAGATGATGGAGTACTTGACTTTGGCTTGTCAGAAAACGGAGACGTGCAAACAAACCCTGTACAAAAGGTTTTTGGTTTTTTTTAAGAATTTGACAGCTTTAAATGCATTTTTTGAGCTAAATGGAAGAACTAGTCATATTGGAAGTAGGTGTTATTACTGCATCAAGTAGGAAATAAGCAAGTAGTGAAATGTTTATTTAAGTTATACTCATTTCTCTAACTTAACTACACTAATTGTTTTGAAAAATTAATCCAGAATGATGTTTGTAGGTGTACTTTCTTATTAGATAATGGACAAGGATAACTTCTGCTAGACCAGGTTGCCCTGATCTTGAACACCTCTTCTCTGATGAACCTGTTCCAGTGCCTCATAGTAAATCTACTCTCTTTGAGTTTAAAACCATTACTAATATCACTGCATGCCATTGTAAAAAGTCTCTCCGTTATTCTTATAAGCCCCTTTAAGTATGAGGGTTGCTCTGAAAGTAATGCCTCCTATGTTATTGTGTTGGCCCATGATGTTAGGGGCGGATGTTGGTGGTTTGACAGTAGAGGTTGAACCTTCCCACCAGTATTCCGTTACATTTTGTTGCCGTGTGACAGATGGCAGCAGAGGGGCAGTCTGACATAATGGCGTCTGACATGGAAGCGCGTATGAAGCAACGGTGCATAATTGAATTTCTCCATGCGGAAAAAATTGCACCTATTGACATTCATCGACGCTTGCTGAACGTTTATGGAGACCAAACAGTGGATGTGAGCACAGTGAGGCGGTGGGTGGTGCGTTTCAGCAGTGGCGACAATGACCTGAAAGACAAGCCACGTTCCGGACGGCCATGCACAGCTGTCACACCAAGAAATGAAGAGCGTCTCAATCAGCTCATCCATTCAAATCTGGGGATTACAACCAGGGAACTCTGTACGGAGCTGAATATTGGCTTCAATGCATTGGAAACGATGGTAGGTAGCTGAGAATTTGCTCTATCAAATAGTGTTTTTGTGCTCTCTGTATTTGTTGTAGTTTCAGTGGAAATAAATAGGAGGCATTACTTTCAGAACAAGCTGTTTAAAGGCTGCATTAAGGTCTCTCTGCAGCTTTGTCCAGACTAAAAAAAAAAAAAATCAAAGGTTTTTCAGCATCTATTCATAGGAGACGTGCTCCAGACTTCTGATCATCAACCTGGCCCTCCTCTGGGCCTGCTCCAACAGCTCTGTGTCGTTTTTGAGCTGGAGGCCCAAGAGCTGAATGCATTCTTCCAAGTGGGGTCTAAAAATGGCAGAGGGTGAGAATCACTGCCTTTGACCTGCTAGACCTGCTTCTTTTTTGGTGTAGCCCAGGATACACTTGGCTTTCCCACCTGCAGATCTGTGCTGTTGGCTAATTTTTCATCCACCGGAAACCCCAAGTCCTTTTCCTCAAGGCTACTCTCAGTTTATTCATCCCTCAGTCTGTACTCAGGGCTAGGATTACTCTGACCAGGGTGCAGCACCGTGTGCACTTTGCCTTGTTGAACTTCATGATAGTAGCTTCCTTTCCAAGACCAGTTCAAAGTTTATTTTTAAATACAGTTTTTATGCCCCTTGATACTGATACATATTGAAGTCACAATGATGTAATGTTATTTACAAACCCAAATTATAGTGGTAGACTGGGATTATTTTATTTCTCGCATTTAAGAAGACTTTAAACCCTAGATTTGGACTGTAATTTGAATACAGTGTAAAAACTTTTTAGAATACGACTTCCATAAGACATAAAATGATTTTTAATAAGGATAAAAAAGAGGCAAGCAGTTGAATAATAAATATCCTCTACTTCAAACTGTATTTATTACCTGTCTAACTGCATATCTTGAAAAGCGGACCAGGGAGTTGAGAATTATAATACAGGATAATATTAAGGGAGCTGCTGTGAAAGTAATGCCTCCTATTTTATTATATTGGCCCATGACTCCGGAGGCAGATGGTGGTGGTAGAGCAGTACAAGTTGAACCTTCCCACCAGTATTCCATTACATTTTGTTGCCATGTGACAGGTGGCAACAGAGTGGCAGTCTGACAAAATGGAGTCTGACATAGAAGTGCATATGAAGCAAAGGTGTGGAATTGAATTCCTTCATGCAGAAAACATTGACTCCATTGACATTCATTGATACTTGCTGAACATTTCTGGAGACCAGACAGCGGCTGTGAGTGCAGTGAGGCAGTGGGTGGTGTGTTTCAACGATGGTGGCAGTGACATGGAAGCCAAGCCACGTTCTGGATGGCCCTGCAGCTTTTACACCATGAAATGAAGAACATCTCAATCAGCTCATCTACACGAATCATCTAATGTTGGTGACTATGCTGAAAAATAGTGCTTTGCAGCTGAGAATTTGCTCTATCAAATAGCGTTATTGTGCTCTGTGTATCTTTTGTAGTTTCCATGAAAATAAATAGGAGGCATTACTTTTGGAGCGACCTATGTACAAAAATTCTGCCTGTTTACTGTTGTGACTGGGGAAGAAAATGTTGTTGGTTCTTGGTTTTCTAAGGCTGTATCTCCAGTTTTTCTTTCTTCATTTTTGCCCAGTGAACTGCTCAGTTTACTCTGGTTGAAATTCTACAGCTTTGGTCTCATTTTCTGCGGAATTAAGTGTAAGGATTTGTCCAAAAGGAGAGTTTATTAGCATAAATTCTATTTTTTTTGTGGATCAACATGACTTGAGTGTTTTGGAAAAACAAACAAACAAAAAAAAACCAAACCTGTTTAATGGTTGACTGGGTTCTTCGCTGAATAAGTTGGCCTGCTGCAGAGCCAACGTCTGTGACCTTTAATGTCCTTGTCAAGCAGAGATGGCTGGTGTATGTTTCCATTGGAATAAAACTGCGAAAGTCTTATTTCTGTAACCAATATCAGTCAAGACCAAAGTGTGTAGTAATAGTTTTCCATGGGTTCTTTTGTGCTAGCGTTGGTTGTTGTTTTTACACTGGACCTCTTTCTGTGCTGCCCCNCCCCCCAATTTCCTCACAAAAAAATCTGTGCTGGACTACAGAATTGCTGAACAATTAGGTAGACAGAGGAAAAAAGGAAGAACATAATATACTAATTAAAAATATTTGTTTTTTTAGTGGTGACAAGAAGCTTAACTTGATGACTTTTTGAAAGATGAGCACTCTCTATGATCCAAACTGTTAGAAGCTGCTTTCTGTAAAGATAATTTACCATTGATCAGTAGCATCTTGCCTCAGAAAACCAGTATCTTCCACCACATTCTTAATTTCTTTTGGCATGCTTGAAGTCTAATTTGGAAAAGAAAAATGGAGTCTTGCTTCCACCTTTGAGAACATGTTGACCTGTAGCATAGGGCGTTTGTGATGTTTTGGCTGTACCGATCATTCAGTTTTGCTAGGTCTTAAAACACCTACTCTTCAATTCCTTTAGGGCAATCTACTGTAATGCTGTCTTGAAAGTGTCATTTGGTGTTCTGAAACTTTGGTGTTTCCTAACTAGAAGAGAATTTCTAGCTTCTGTCTAATTGTTAGGATGTAGGATTCTCTTGTGTATTCAGTTCATGTAAGTAGTTGAGCCATGATGTGCATTGTACATTGCATATAAGCATGGAATCTCGTTCTCCAGCACCGGTATCTGGCTAAAATGCACAGATGCCTGCTATGTTAAAATTAACATTTTGTTTTCAGTATCATGACTCCAGTGACTCAAGCCTTCCCAGATGTTTAAGTAAATGAAACACAGTTCACAGTTCTGCTGGAGGATTTTTTCTTTTTTTCTTTTTTTTCTTTAAAATACATGCATGTTGGTTTGTGTGTGTGGTATTTTGTAATAGTTCTAGCTGAACAGAAAACTTGCAATCCCATGTATTGAAGGAAGTGTCTGGAACTCTGTTCTAAATTATTCAGGGCAAGGGCTGCATCTTACTTTTGTTTAGTACTGAAGAGCTGCTGGGAAATACTGGGAACCAACGGGAAAATGTGGTTTTTAATTTAATGATGGGCCTCAGATACACAGGTGTAGCTATTGTTAGATGAATGCAGCCTGATTTCTATTACTATGTAATTCACCTGCATCAAGATTAAGAAACCATTTTTATTAAATAAGCTTGGAAACAAGATAAATGTATTTTGCTTTTGTGTGGCATATATTGGATATCCGTTTTTCTGATGAGCATTTAAAATGTTTTCTAGTACAATTGCAAGGAATGTATTATCTCTCATATAAAAGCAGTACAGCACTGAAATAGTCTTCCTTAATTTTGGTCAGAATGAACAAAAGTGTCTGTGTTTATTCCTGCCTAATGCATCACAAATCTGCTGACATGCTAACCTTGGAGTCTTGGCTGGCGGTAATCAGGCCTGTGCACTGGCAGGAAAGATGTACCTAATGCACTCCATCAGTGCAGTTTGCATATGGAAGTTCTCACAGGGGAGCTGCCCTGTGCCAGCTGAGGGTTACCTGCCCACTGCAGTTATTGTATGTAATTATCGAACCAATCTGTTCAGCCCAGCAGGGTTTAGATGGTAATCATGAAGCAACACTTTGGAAAGGAAAGATGTAATGCACTCTCCCCTTCTCTCAGGAGCCATGTGAAGTTGTAACCACTTAAGAAGCTGTATTAGTAAAGCTACAGTCTTATGCAGTTTGGA
This sequence comes from Pavo muticus, assembly GCA_016647715.1. Classification (NCBI taxonomy): domain Eukaryota; kingdom Metazoa; phylum Chordata; class Aves; order Galliformes; family Phasianidae; genus Pavo; species Pavo muticus. Next base: position 38,051 of record JACDJE010000016.1, on the reverse strand, counting down.
GGAAAAAAATAAGTAAACTTTTCTAGTGTTCCTCAATTATTGCTAAATCTCTGCTACAAATATAGGTCAACTAATCCTTTGCAGAAATGATACGGGTTTCGAATAAAATATTTTCATATCTACCTTAAGGATAGTTTGCAAAAGTAAGATTAGTTGTACTACACAGATAATAAGGTTACTATCAATTTAGAGATTTTAAGATAAGGTATGTTGAGTAAAGTTGTACTTCTCTTTGGAATAGAACCCATCGTTGCTATTAGGTAAAAATAATAACATACCGTTTGCGGATATTAGCAACTTTTAAGCTGTGCAAAGCAAGCCTTCAGAAGCCAGAATCCAGATAAACTTGAATTTAGTGATGTATAATTGCTCAAGAAAAAGCCATTAACATAAACTTGGGGTAAAATGTTTTTCTCTGTTCTTCGAGATTCTTTTTCAGATGAATCTATTTGTAACCATTTAGCCAATGTAAATAAAATAGATTTTGATCATGAAAACTTACGTTTTCATACCTTAAAATTCCAACTGATGTGATTTGTAGATAGGGGAACTGAACTTTTAAACTGTTTGTTGCCTAGTACTAGTATTCTTACATTGATATATGAAAAAATGTCCTCTACAACTGATAGCTTGAACTATACGAGGAAATGATGGTTAAAATTGTAGAATACCTTGCGAGGATAATATTTCTTCTACTTTTTGAGTTCAATTGCCATTTCGTTTACAGAAAAAAAGAAAGGCAGCAGCTGCAGCCAATGAGAGCAGTGAAGCAGAAATGGAAGATGCAGGAAGTCCAGAAAAAAAGAAGCCTGCTTCTTCCAGTAAGTCAAAAAATCATTCTAGTACTCTAAAAATAATAAATTGATTGTAATGGATTCTACCTCAAAATAAATCTCCTTATTTAAAAAAATAATTGATGAAGGTGCATTGCAGAATGGAAAAACAAAACATTTCAGAAGCAGTGATATCGTTAAGTTATGGAATTACTTCAGTGTATTTACTCAGTGTGGTACAAAGTACAAGTAATTAAGCTAGTGTTATTCCAGAAGGTGACACTGCTCTGTTCATTTTCAGCTGTTCATGTTATAGAATACCAATCATTAAAATCTGTGATTATTTCTCTTACTTGAATGCCTTTTGAATTGTTGATCTCAATTTATTAAGAATTTTCTAGTCTGTCAGCAGCTGAAAATGTTAATTAGCTAGATTATACTTTCTTTGAAGGAAATAGTTACTTGACACAATGCTGACTTTTATTACTAGTTTTAACATTTTATTGAAGACCTTGAAACAATTTTTTAGTTCAAATACTGTTGACTACTTACTACTTGTGATTTGGTGCATGTGAGCAGGACGTACACTTTTGAAGCGTGGTATTATATGTTACACTTACCTCTAAACTCCCCTGTGATTGTGGATTGAGATTTTCATATTTTGAAATGAAAAAAGGCTTCAGAAATTGCAATCCAAATCTCATCAAATATGTAAGTGCTGAGATTTTTCAGACTAATTGAAGTTATTTGGGAGGGGAGGGGTATTTTTAGCATCCAGTAGTTAAAACAAGTGATGGACATAAATTTCCATTTATACCTCCTCTTGGTAATTGTATAGGTGAAATGGTTCTAGTTTCACCTTTTTGTGCTGCTCAATTTAATGAATACTAAGCGGGGGGTGGGGTGATTTCAGATTAAAAAGATACGCATGCAGTTACTCATTTTGTTCTCTTCAAATTTGGCATTAAAAACTTTAAACATGATTCATAAATCTATATTGAAAGAAAAGGCGACTGTTTCATAATCTTAGAATTCTGATGCTCTTGACAGATTGAAAGTAGCTGATTACAAAAATATTTAGAACTGTATTTCCTAATCTGACTAATTTTATGTTGACATGGACTTGTTTCTCTCTTACGTGTTTAGTCTTGTGACTAAAAGATACCTTAAAGTTTACTATCCATTAATGTGGGTAATTTCTTGATGCATCCTTAGAAATTGAAGTTTAGTCATGAAAGAACTTTTAAAATTTTTTTGAATACTGTTTGGTTTCTAACGTGCTGGACTCATAACAGGGGTTACTCCTAAGGTGTTCAAATGTGTCATGAGTATTTGGACTTCAGAGTGGCAAAAAGAGTCATGCAGCTTCTTTCTGTTTAGCTAATTAATGCTACCTGCATCCTGCTACTTAGAAAACCTGATTTGTCTAATCCAGTCCCAAAAGATCCCAGTCCAGCTGTGCAACAGTTTGAGTACACCATGGTGCTCAGAGGTCTGTAAGGGATTCTGCCAGTAAAGAAATCTCCTGGTGCTGTGATCAGGGAGCCTCAAGCTTAGTGGAGGAATAGGAAAGAGCAGAAGAAAGGTTAGGCAGGTTGAAATTCTTTTTCTCGTCTGTTCATTTTGGTTCTCAGTGTAAGAGTGGTCACTTCAGATAAGTACAGTAAACTCCATCTCGCTCAATATGTCCGCTGTCAGTCTTTCTGAAACTGTCAAGCAGGAGTGTTAGACTCTTCAGCAACTGAATTTCAGGAAGCTCTCAAGAAACAAGCTGTGTTGTACTTAAATGAATAATGAAAATTGCTTTTTAAAAACGTTAAAAATAGCATATTATAATCAGTTTCTTCTTTCTTTTCTGTAACGAGAACTCATATCCTTCCATATCCTTTCCTGAAAGCCAGAATTTCAAGACACTGTGGATGATAATAAATTAATCTGTTACTTGACCTCTTTCCACCAGTAAAAATACTATCAAAAGACATGATTTCAATTTAAAAGAAAAACTTTTTTTACATTGTTATAGTTCCTTTTGGTTTTTTTATTAGCTACCTGCATGTATGATAGTAAAATAAACTTAAGTGAAGATGCTGTTAGAGCAAAACAGCAAATTCTGGCATGCACTGTATGTGCCAACCAACGCTTCTGCAGGGGTGTACTGCATGATATTAATAGTTCTAGTATGTTTTTTTAAAGTCAGTGTGTGTGGATTAGGCAGCTACTATAGAGAACTTCTGTGAAAATAGCATAAATAAGAGTTTTATGAGAATTTGTAAACAGTCCATGGTTCAGAGCAACCTGTGGAGTTCAAAGCTACTATCACTGGGAGTTTTCTTTAATTTCAGGCTTAATAAAGATTGGATTATATCAAATAGATTTTTTTTTTATACAATCCCTTTCATTTCCTTTTTTTATTATTTTTAAAACAATTTTGGATTTTATTAATTGGGGTAGAGTGAAATAGAGTGAAATTCTAAAGAAGGCCTGAAATGGAAAGTATTTTTTAAATGGGAGTTTTTAATACGTAGCACTGCCAGAGGTAGGAATTGTGCATGGCGATATTGCGATACAATTTCTAACATTGTAAGGCCTTACCTGGGGTCTTCAGCTACTCTTGCAGTGTATAAAAACAAACAAACAAAAAAATGCCAAAAAAACCCGTGAGGTTTAGTAGCATTTCTTAATTGATACGTTGTTAGCTATGTGTTTATTTACATTTCATAGCTTTGCATAAATCAGAATCTAAGTTTTTTTCTTAGAAATCTCTTCCTTATTCAAGCAAAATTGATTACTTAATGTTAGATTAAATCTATACTTGGATTCCATTTTATATTTAGGGAATTGTTGGTCTTGTCATCAAGTTTTAAGGAGTAAGCAAATAATAGGATTTTTTTGAGCTTGTTTGTGACACTACTTGTTACTCATCTTTGTACTCTACACCCAAGCACGCATTACTGGTAGATTTCTACCCCTTAATCGTACACCTTAATATAAATATTTTCAGCAAAACCTGTTCTTTACAGTAGTTCTAATTATCTGTTGTTCTTCTTTCACTTCTATTATCACGCTCACGATGATGATGATAATAAGCACCTATTTTCAATTTTCTTTACATAAAATACAGGAATACTCCTGTATATTCCTGTCTGCTTGGAACACAGTTTCCTACGTAGCGTTCCTCCTTATCTTAAGCTTATTTCTGCGCAGTCTCTTCAGACTAAGCCTTTAAACACCTTTATATTATAAAATATATTAATGTTCCCTATTGCATCTCATGGAACTTTCTTTCATCTGCTGCTAACAAAAAGCATTAAATGTAAAGTGTTTTAAAATATTGAAAAAGATCTGAGGAAAATGTGTATAGCTAAAAGTAAAAGATAGTAAAAGAGATGTTTGCATTTTTCTTGTTCTGTGACCTGAAGATACAGCGCAGCGTGCTAAATGCGATGCAATTTAAACTCAGATATAAATCCTGGAAGTAAAATTTTTCTTCAGAAAAGAGGAAAAAAAAACATTTAGTGACCCAGAATCATAGAGGAAACAGTCACCTTTTTAAGATTTAAGGTACATGTTTAACCTAAATTTTATTCTTCCTTCAAATTGCTGTGTGGTGAAGAGGAAGGCTGTTTTTAAACACGTGCTACATGTGACTACTGTTTTATGTAAGTTGGTACAGTTGTGCTTTGAAGCCTCATCAGCAAGAAGTAAATAAGTCTTTCAGTTTTATCTGGAGCAATTTTATATTAATTTTTTTTTTTTCAAAACGCTCAGACTCAATGTTATCTTTAGGAAATAAGCAGACATAAAAGTAGTGAAATGATATGTTCTTGTGTCCTGATGTGTTTCCATATTTTCCTATGCAAATGAATTAATTTCATTTATTATAGCAAACATCATTGAGCAATAGGACTCATAACAGGGTACTGAAATTCAAACCCCATCCTACAGCTCTGCCATCCTTCTTTCTTCTCTTTTCCTCCCTAGCATTTTTATATTTCCTGGAATTCAAGCCCATATTTCAATTCTTCTGGTCTATTTCTTTTGCTTTTTGTGTTTTGTGTTTTGATTTTTTTGTTGTTGTTATTAGACAAAAAAAACTGCTGAGAAGAGGGAACAAGCCAACTAACTAAAACTGCTAGTTGTTCCTCTTGCGATCGCTTCAGTAGTCTTCCAAGTACCAAAAAATTCTTGTTTCAGAAACATTATCCTACAGGTCTTTATTAGCTATGCAGAGTTCTGTGAAGGAGTTGGGAAAGGGCATGTCAGAGGACTACATGCTCTTCCTTATTTCTCCTTTTCAAAGGAAAAGGGGGAAGATAAAGGAAACCTTATGTCTGATCAATCTGCTCAACTGCTTTGCTTCTTTTGAGGGCAGAAGGTGATAACTATATTGCTTAATGATGATTACTACGAGAGCTTGTATAGACTGTAATTTCTGGCACCGTTATACAGAAACTTGCATGGACTCAGTCTTGGTTTGGTGTAAATTCAGCATATGCAAGTGATGCAGCTAACCTGCAGCGTGCATGCTTTTATGTATTTTTCACTTAACAGATGTTTTCTTGGAGTCTAAAATTTGTATATGGTTGCATTCTAAAATATTCAAGTTATTTTATTTCTCAAACTTCATGTAGAATTGGAAAACATCATCAAAAGATGATCTGCTCCATACACCAGTCTAAAGACAGGTTATCTACCTACAATTACGTTAATACCGATGCGTACCATAATTTTCTTTTTAAACTTCAGTGGTGAACATTCTGAAACAGTCCTGGTCAATGCCTCGTCTGACACTTAACTATCCTTACTACTGCAAATGGCTTTATAAGAAGCAGTATTTTCTTTTGATAATTTTAGTATTTAATATGAATTTTTCTTCTTGACATTTTAAGCTTATAAGTCATCATATTCACTGCCGACATGAAAATGGCTCATTTTTTGCAGCGATGCTTTGCACAATTGATAAATACTAAAGGCTGCGCTTCCACATCTTTTATTTCCCTCTGTTCAATTCATTTTATTTTTTGCTGAGTCCACGATTATCACACTTTTTTTCTCCCGTTTTTCTCATTTTTCTGCTTTCTTGAAGAGCAGAACCCAAAACTTTATTCAGTGCTGCTGGATTTCTTTTGTATAATACTGTTTACGCGGAGAGGATCAGATACCGTTGTAAACATGTCTAATAATTCCTCTAGAGCCTGTGGGACTCTTTATGCCACTACTGAACTTTGTTGCAGTCTCAAAACAAGCTGTGCAGTGACACCATCTGGTTTATTTTTTGCCTATATAATTCTTCCTCATTTAAATTGATGTTTGAACCTAATACAGTTTAATCTACTTCATAAGAACCCTCTCTTTTAGTTGTAATAGCTTTGTTTGCATCCTCATTTGGTGCTGCCCACACAGGACTGTTTCTATATTTGGAAACAATTGACATTCATACTGAAAAATTTGTGGGGAGTGGACAATATGTGTTACTGGGCTAACTAATTTTGAAAAAGCAGGTGGTCTTCTTGGTTCAGATCTTCAGATCTTCTGAAATAGCTGCAAACTTTGAAGCTAAAGATGTTTTGTGTTTAATGTAAGTTAATCAGATAGTTTAAGCCAATATTGCTGCTACTTAAACTTGAAATTATGAATAAAAGGACTGTGACAAGGATTGCTTTTTGTTTTGTTATGATCCTCTTGGAGATTCTCCACGAGCATGTTTGTTTAGAAAAGCTTTGAAATTAATGCATTAATGCAATAAAAATAAAGGAAAAATCGGAGGCGAGGTGGCTGTCATCTTCTCCTTTTTGGTATTCTTGCATGGACAATTAGAAATAGGTAAGCTCTCATTTAATTAGAATCATAGAATCCTTAGAGTTTGAAGAGACCTTTGAAGGTCATCTAGTCCATGTCCCCTGCAATGAACAAGGACATCCACAGCTAGATCAGGTTGCCCAGGTCCTGATCCAGCCTGGCCTTGAAAGTCTCCGGCGATGGGACGTTCACCATATCACTGGGCAACCTGTTCCAGTGCCTCACCACCCTCACTGTGAAAGACTTTTTCCTTATATCTAACCTAAATCTACCCTCTTTAAGCTTGAAACCATTTCCCCTTGTTTTATTACAACAGACCCTGCTAAAGAGGACTCCCTTCTTTCCTGTAGCTCCCCTTCAGATACTGAAAGGAAACTGGAATTATTAAGCTTTATTTACTTGTATTGTCCTTGACTACACAGGAAATACTACTCTCCTGCAATACAAATGTGGAAACTAAATACCTCTTTTTTTTCCTGTATGGACAAACACCTGTAAAGTCATCATTTTCATTGACACTTCCTGATAATAGAGCGTGAATTTGACCTGTCATTTGTAGCATTTGGTTGTATAATCTATAACCAGATGAGAAGAAAAATCACAGTTACTTTCTTCAAAACTGAAGAAGAGTAACGAATGGGAAAAATAATTCAGCCTGCATGCCACTGAAGCTACTCAGCTTAAAAACTCAGATATTTCTGTTGCTTGCTAGAATTTGCACTTGTAGTTGCTGAAATATTGTTTGACTTTGAAAAATATGAACTAATACTTGAGATTATGATGTAATTTATCTGGGAAAAGGAATGTTTTACATAGTTGAGTTGCTATTTTAATTTGATGCCTGTTTATGTAGCTTTTAGTTACCAGTACTCCAGTATTTGTAAAGGTACCAAAATAGATTTGGTTTTTAAATAGCACTTGTGATTGGAGGGTGTATGGTGTTTTACCAGAGTGGACCTTTCATTGATAAAGCTGCTCTATTCAATAACAAGAAACCATCATCAGAGCTGTCATTTTTTTCTGAAGTGATTTATTAATCAAAGATGCACTGTCTAAAAAAATCTATTTGTAGTTTTGTGTTGAATGGCAGTGAATGTTTTTGGACCAAAAAGGAGCAAGAATTTTTTTTCTCCATTTCAAGAATGGAGACATTCTTCAATGTTGATATTGGTATTTTTTCATTTCAAAACAACATTTTAAGAGCAAATTAAATTACACATTAAACAATAACTCTTTGCTTTTCTTGGTGTAGTTTTGGTTTTGAGTGGACTCGAGACTATTTTGGTTTGCTATGCATTGTTCTTTGCCTTGTTTCTTTACTCCAAATTTATTCATTGAGCTTCAACAGTCAGTGATTCATAGTGCTTAAAGGCTGTTGTCTTACATGAGAAGCTTCTTTGTAAAGGACTTCCATGAAACTCAGTCTTACATTATTTGTCAGTAACAGATTAGAAAGTTGGCAGGAACTTTAGGGTTATATGTAGATCAACAGCCAAGAACTTAAATAACTAGGCATGCTGTCTTTAAGGAGGAAGTCAGTCTCGTTGGTAAACCTGCCCACAGCAGGGTATTGGAACTAGATGATCTTTAAGGTCCCTTCCAAACCCAGCCATTCTGTGAGTCTACCAAGTCAAGATCAAAAAATAATCTGAAAAATACCATGAATAGATGGTGAAAAGCATTTTACTCTGTTACTGAAAATGGTAGCAAGTTTTATTATAGCATTATTTTCTCAAAAGTGACAAGATGAATGTGGTTCATGGAAATGATGTGATTTTATTGCTGCTCTTATGTATGGCCTCCTCCAACAACCTGCCTTTCTGGTTTACTCAGAGTCTTTTTTAGATTGCAGTCTTGATTGTTTGTTTTTTTTAATGTTGCCAAATAATAGGTTTGTCAACAGTTTACGGGCCTGTTCAGCCCGGTTCTGTGACTAATGGGGCAGGGGGGACCCACGGACCTGTACTCTGGGAAAGGGTGAAGTGGGGAAAAAGGTGAAAGGGTAGGGAGATGGGCCTGAAAACCAAACAGCGGCAGCAATCTGAGGAAGAAAGTTAATTTATTAAATATGATATCGGAATGCAAAATAACACAATGTAATACAATATATTTGGAATTGAGGCTAATAAATAAAATGAGAGAGAGGGTGTCCAAAACCGAAGGCCTTACTCTAATGCTGAAGGTGAGACGGCAAGGGAACATGCACTGCAGAGATGAGCAGTAAAAGAAGGGGACTTCTCATGACTTGCGAGCAGGTTTATCTTTCCCTCTAAACGGAAAATGGAAATGGAACAGTGAAAGTCTTCTGGGAGATGTAGTTCTTCTCTTCTGAGAGCCAGGTACCCGGAACTATCAACAGTCTGTGGAACTGGAGCATTAACTCTTTAACTCTCAGTGCTCCGCATGATATTATGATGTGGAATACCAATAACAAAAATCATAAAACCATGAGAGATTCAGATTTGAAGACTAAGTTGCACTGATAGCTGAGCTGACTTAACAGCTCAACACTGCCAAAGAAGTCTTTTCTTTGCTACCTGTGTGCCTTCCTCATGTATACTCTTAGTTCAGAACAATCTAAGCCGCTGCAACTCATTAAGCTTTCAGAATACAGAGACCCCAAAAAAGTTCTTTACTAGGTTACAGAGCTTGATCAGCTTAGCACAAGATCCAGAGAGCGCCAAAAATGACTCAGCACTGGGAGGGATCACAACTGTAATTTAGCACATGGGGAGGAAGGAGGAATTTAGGATTTGAAGAGGAACTGATTTGTCATCTTTTGCTGAAGGTGTGCTTTTAAATTTGCTAAACTGGTATGTAAATGGTTTGAAAACCTGGTATGTAAATGGTTTGAAAAACTGAAGTGTATAATGTGTTGTTTTCAGGATAATGTTGGTTCCCAGAAATTGTGGTAAATTCCTGTTTTCTTTTTCCATCCTCATATAAATCAAAACTAAATGAGTAATTTGAGTTGATCTATCCTCTTAAAATGCAGCAATGCAATTTATTGTGATTCATTTCTGTTATTTTACAGATGATATTCTCTTTTTTCTTTTTTTCTATTGAATTACAGGAGCGGTAGCTACCAGAACACGAAAAATGACATCACCAAAAACCAAGAAAAGCGCAGCAACCAGGAAGAGAGTTCAGAAGTAAATAACGAATAGAGCAACAACTTAAGTTGCTCTTCAGCTCATCTCTCTTTTTTTTTTTTTTTCAGTTACTGTAGCACTGGAATCTATTTCATTCCCTTTTTTACATAATAATTCCTGTAAAAAAAACTTGGACTGCTGTTTGTACTTGTTTTTTGAAGAATAAATGTTTTAGTAAAATATTTCCATAAGTTATGTCTGCTGTAGTACCAATGCAAAATTTTGCCAGCTTTGAAGTGAGGGTGCATTTTTATTTTTTAAGATGAATTTGTGTATATAAATGCAAACTATAAGAGAGTGATTTTTTTTTTCCTGCTTTATAATGTAGTTTTGTTATGGTTCTTCTTAAGGAGCAATCTGATTTCTTTAATTTTGAATAAATTTGAAAGAGTTCACTTAGATGTACACTGAGATGATTGAAGTCAGGAGTCTGAAATAATAGACATGTTTTAAATATTTCTCAAGTATTTTAATTGAGATAAAATAGTAAAAAACACTTTTCTATTCCAGTTTGTCATAAAATGTGTTTAAAAATTCTTTTTAGGATAGGTACTGCATTTGAGTGTGAGCTCTTTTTTTTTTTTTAATAGTATTTGTTTCTGCATCATTTTCTCATTATTCAGAGTTTTTCTGGAAAAAAGAAACCAGAATTTAAGGCCCAGAGCTTAAAAAAAAAAAAAAAAAAAAAAAAATGTGGGGGGAGGGAGGGGAACAAAGAACAATAGCAATCCTCAACTCACCCCTCAGGGTGTTGTTTTATATCAGTGAAGAGCCTGGAGAAGTTAATAAATGTGAATTATAACTTTTTAAGGTATCTAGTTCCAGTGAAAGCTTGACTCACGTGCACTTCTCATAACAAAATAATGGTTTTCCTTTTTTAATAGCTAAGAAACATCTAAGCTCCCAAAATCTCCTTAAAAGCACTTCTTTGCTTGGCTTTGAGTCTTCTCTTTGGTGTTGCAAGCTTAAGAGAAAAAAAAAAAAAAAAAGCAGTATTTAATTTCAGTGTGAAATACCTCTACTTTTCGTTTACATACCACAAAAATGCATATAATTAGGGCATGAACATAATTCTTAATAGAGAGAGTGCACTGTGAAGTTTGACACACCAAAAGGAATCCATTTGAGCCAATGGGTAGTGTTTTTGTGTGGATGTCCAGTGTACTGCTTGCTTGATAGTATAATGTTTGAGTAGCTACACACTGAAAAAAATGCTCTAGCATAAAATGCTGAATGAATGATAGGTAATGTTTTGAAAACAAGGGGATTTGTTGTTTTCAAATAAAACTGGAAACTCGTATTTAAAAGGTCCAGCGCCTTGTCGTTTTTGTTTAGACTGCTGTATCGGCTCATTTTCCTAGGTATCGAAATGTGGCTGAAGGCTCTTAAGTATAGAATTCTATTTCAGAAACAAAAATAGGACTGCTGAAGTCCCTCATGTGAATCTACTCAAATCAAGCTATTATTTTAATTAACTCATTTAATAACTTTTTCAAAAAGCGTTAGGCTGTTCTGGTTAACTGTTGTCAAAAAAAGCATTTTTTATTCTCTTACTTGTCTTGCATACATCGATTTCTTTGTACTTCAGTTGTTTCAGGTTTTAGTATTTTTAGTGACTTATTTACTGATAAACTTGCTTTCTTTCCAAGTCTTTAGGAGTGTTTTCTTTTGACTCTACCAAAACCAAATGCAATAAACAAATTTCTGTACCTTTGAAAATGATGTTTTGAGCAGTAGATTTCAGAAGCTGCCCCTACCTCTTCCCACCTCAAACGTCTTGGAAAAAGTTTTTACTTTTTGTGTAAGTACTTTCTGTTTTAGGCAAATGTCTCAGTTTTGTCTCCTTTTCACACACACACACAAAAAAACACCCCTGCAAAACTACAGTCGTCATAGGCAAGAATTTCTCTGGCTTGCTGTAAAATGTTTAAGTTTTGGGATGGTCAAGGATGGACCAAGTGGAAGGCTGTGATCATAACCTGCGTTACTGCTGTATGTGTTGCATATTGTATGTGTTTGTACACGTGTTCTTACTGTTCTGCAAAACAGTGATGGGGAAATGCATCACTTTATAAGAGGAGAATTGTGTAGTAGGTTTTTGTTGACATCCCATTTGAAAGTAAAGCCCCTAATACAAAAGAAGCAAGCTGCCTTTAGACTGCATTTACTGCTCTTGATGACTCCAGTTGTGTGTAAATATTAGAAAACAGCAGGGTCCTGCATTCCAAGCATCACTTGAGCAGTGCCATGAAGACAAGTGTCCTTACTGGTATTGTAGTCATACTCCCAAGCTCTCCTGCTGTTTCTAATCTGTGTGCACAGCCGTGAAAAAACTGGACTGACATTTACAGGCACAGCAGGGAGACACTTGAGTAGGGAATGTTAAAGACTCTGCTACCTATGTTTCAAAGTGGCCACCATACATGATAAATCTTCACAGGAGAACTAGTTGGCACTTCAACTGATGGTGTAATGAGGATATTGATAATGAAGCAGAGAATGCTTCTTTTAGTGCTTGAACGTTTAGCAGACAGATTGTTTGTATTTTTTTTTTCTCTAAAATATCTGGAGAGAGAATCAAATTTGGCATAGGTATATTTTTCAGATGGTACTGGTTTGATAATTTTTTTTCGGGAATATTTCTTAGTAAGTTCAAATCAAATAATTCCTCGTAACTATTGCAGCTGGCATTAAGGGAGGGGGTCAGTTGCTTTCCTGAGTAGTTTGACAGACTTTACTCACTGTTTTGTCCCAGTGAGCTGACAGATTTGGGATGCTATAATACCAGTAATGCAATTAGGTTTTCTGCACGTTGTCTGGTTGACTTCTCAGTTAAGAGTTTCTTTCCCTTTGGGAATAAGACTAGACAGACTGTCATTTGCTATTACTAATTCTGCTTAGCATTATCACTGGAGCTTTTTTGTAATTAGCTATCTTAGTTGGCTCTTAAATTTTAATAGCCAATTGAAGCTACATTTTAGCCAAGTTCCATATCTAAATTGCATTCAGTCCATTAACAAAGTTGGTTAAAAGGCTATTAAAACAAAAGCCAATATATGGTGGTTAGCACTTACATGTTTCTAGCAGTAGCAATACCAGCCTCCAATGAATATTTTCAAGAAATGGTACTTCCTTCTAGCAAAGGAAGTGCACAAAGAATGACCAAACAGCGTTTTGGAAACAAAGGCTGATTATGCAGAATACTTTCAGGAAAAAAATAAATTGAAGCGTGTCTTTTCTTGAAGAAAGTGGGAAAGGCTGGTGGGTGATGCAGAAGGGGGCAATTAATAGCTCTGCTCAGATTTGACAGGTTCTGGAAAAGCCAAATAAAGTGATGTTTTTCTCCATTTCAGCTGATCAAAATTATTAGCAAAACCATCTGAAGCACCTTCTGGTGGAATTGTCATCTTGCTGAGTTTAGTTTGTAAAACATCCTGCCAGACATTAAAAAAAACTGTAAGCATGCCAGCACATAGGCTCAGAGCACTGCTTCTCTAATTGATAGACCCTATAATTTTCTTTTTTTCTGAAGATCGTGGCTGGATACCTCAGCCTCCTGAGTAATTTAATGTAACACCAACCTGAATTTTTTATTCCTAGTAGCACATGTTTAAATTAGATTTTTCTCCTCTTTTTTTTCATTCTTAAGGTGTAGACAGGAGATTAACAGCCTTTGGAACATCCTATAACAAATAACATCTTAGACATTTCCGTTTCTTAAAAACGTATATCTTTACTGTTTCGAGGATGCTAGACTCATACTGATGCAGGCTACAGTTTTAATAGAGAGTCTACCAGTTGGTATTTGCTTAAGGGGTGATTTGCAGTGCCCTGTATGGGTGATGATACGTTAGTACCAGTTGCTTCATTGTGAGTGGTGTGAGGCAAACTTCAGATAATGTCTGAAGAACCAGTTTAGGTTACTCTTTTTCTAGCATATTCAGTGAGTAAGTTAGAGTTTCCATAATGCACCAGCTGCTGTTAAACAAGACATAGAGGTGTGGTACTCAAACAATGTGGTACTCAAACAAGAGAGATCCTGCTGCTTGTAGCTGGACTGGAGTATCAAACTGGTTTGAAAAGCTCTCTGGCAGTAAGTGCGCCTGCTCCTTCACCTACTGTGCTGTTTGTTGGTGATGGGCTTTTTGCACCAATATAGTCAAAGGGAGAAGGAATCTGTTCTATCTGATTTTCTTGGTACCCTTTTCAATAGACAAGGAGAAAGCAGGTATGATGGAATTTAAAGTTCTAATTTCTAGATTCCTACTCAGGATCTCTTAGACAGCTTTATGCAACTACATGCTAATTCACGTTCACTTTGATGTTCTTCCCTGGTGTTTTCTAGATTGAGTTGGTGAAGATGTAAAAGGACAATTCCTTGAATTCTCTGCTTCATTTTAGACCTTCTTTATCTCCGTGGATGACATCTCTATATTTGTGTTTCGTTTGTTTTTTCTCCTGAAGGAATACATAGAAAAAGGAATATATTTTTTCTGTGAATGGAATTTTCCCTCAATGCAGAGTATGCCAGACATAAAAAGTGCTGCAGCTCTAACTGGATAGTACAGACCAGTTTTCTCTATGCTGACATGCCACACTTTTAAACATGAACTCACCAGCACTATCACATTTGTACTTATTTCTCTGTGTTTTCTCTTATGCCAACCTAAACCTGATTCTTTTCAAATTGGAGTATATCTTGCCCATGTCAGCTTCCACACTAGATTTTAAACATTTTGTAATTCATTTCTTGCACCTAGGTCTACTGTTCAAATACTTCAAGTACTTTGAAGTGAACCTCAAGTTCCACAACTGCCCAAGCTGCTGACGAGTGAATCCAGACAGCTTTTTCTCTGCCATTGTGAATACTTCAGTAAGTCTACATTGAGGGTTTGCATTTCCTCATAGATACTCTAAGAGGTGAAAGAGTTGTGGAGGAATTGTCAATTGATAGGACTAAAAATGCCTCCCATATTTCTACACTCTGTCTTGGAAGGTCAGCTTTCCAGTTCTTCAGACACTAGCGGCGGTGGTAGGTTTCTGAAAGTAATGCTTGAAAGAAAACTGATGGGAACACAAGGAGACAGCTGTGATGCATGGTAGAAGTGAAAAGAAAATACACATTTTTATGAATGTGAACTTTCCTCAACTAATTCTTTTTGCCAGAGCGCTCCAGACAGGAAGAAACCAGCACAGTGGTAATCTGCATCTGCAGCTTTGGAGAGAAGAAAAATGCTTCCTTGGCAAATGGAACAAAAACCCTAGAAAATTAAGGATTAATATGTTCATTTATACAGAAGCAGTATGAACAGACTAACATGAAATACAACCAACAAGGATTCATTTAGAAGACAAAAGAACCCTGGAAGGGAAGGTACTTAGCTTTGTTCAGAATGCAAACTATAACATGCAGTTCTGGGAATTGCTGAATTGCACAGCAGAATGTTAAAAGAAATTACTTGATACCACAAGAAGTGCACGATCTGTGCAGTGAGATCCTGAAGGTACTTTCCTTTTCCTTTCTGCCAGGAGAAGAGTGGAACACTGGATCTACATGAAAGTAAGTAACCCTCCAGCTAATTTTTTCGATCTGCTGCTAAGCCTGAACAAAAACAGTTTTACTAGCAAACCAAATTCCTTTCTGAAAACAAATATATCCATAAAAAATAGAAATGCCTTTATCCGTACAGTTCACTAATCTCTATTATGGGGCTGCTTACTTGGAACGGCAAGAGTGGGTCTGATAGCAAATGTGTGATCCCTGACTTGTAGTAATGCTTGGTGGTAGCCATAGTGAGAGGCGTAGAGTAAACAAACTACCATAGTTAGGAGAACAATATGGTGATGAAAATATCAGGACTTGATCTAACAGTTACTTTCTTCTGGCAGCGATGGCACTGGTAACCAGTAATTTAAATGTTTTGTTTTGTGTTTTTTGTTTTTTTTAAATTGGTGTTTCCAAACCTGGAAGGAGGTGAAACTTGGAACTCATGCAGATCTGGGTAGCACTTGATATACCACTTTACAGTTTTGACCATTTGCCTCTGTTATCCTCATGCATTAGCTAGTTCGATGTGTGGCAGTGAGTTATCTCACTGATTGCTTCTTTTCCTTTCTCAAGCTAAACCACTCCTAAAAAGAATTTTTGAAACTTGTCATCCATTTCTGGCATAAACACAGCACATTTTCTGTAAATCCTGCATTTAACTTAGCAGTAGATACTGAAAAGAACAGGAAGGAACATGTACATGTATTTCAAAAGGAAGGGCAAAAAACAGTTGGATTTTAGAGTTTTTGTGAGATGATATGCCTTCCTTGCAGAACTATTCAAATCAGAGCAGATAAAATGTAGATAAAGCATCTGAAAGCGTTCTTTTATTTATTTATTTATTATTTTCCTTACCTCATGTCAGTCAGTATGCTTTGTCCTTTTGCTTTCCAAGGGAATTTTTGGGTTATTCCAAGAAGTAGTTTAGCTTTATTAGGCTAATTATTTAACTTCATTAGTCTAATTATTAGCCTCATTGAAATGTACATTGCCCTGAAGAGCAATGAAAATGAGAAGCCCGAGCAGATCCGAGGTATTGGCAGGCACTGGTGCAGGCCAGTACAAACAGATTGCTGTGCTTATAGATGAGGAAACAGGGTTGCTGCTCTGGGCAGGCTCTCTGCTTCTTGCCTAGGGTTGGAGATTCAAGATGTGAACCTTTCCTACAATAGCAGTTGTAGGCCTCACTGCCTTCCTTTCATCATATCTCCCTGGCAATGCAAGATAAAACCATCCATCCTGGGTCTTCCCTTCATCTGTTTCTTTCAGTCCTACTCGATCTGATTTCTTCCTGTTTTAAGTGAAGAGAACTCTAACTGATATCAGAAGCACTACTTTCATTAGAGCCATGCGTGCAGTGTTCAAAGGAACCAGAAGAGTCTTGTATTGCTACTGGGGAACTCACTAGATTGCTGTGAGTCAGCTGGGTTTCACTGCTTGCTAAGGTCTGTGATATTGCAGGGATCCCTCAAGAGGTCAGGTGTAGTACCGGCACTTTGCCTTACTTTCTGTCCTACTCCTCTGTTCCACTCCAGCATCTCATCTGTCCATCTTTTTGCAGCACCCGCAGACACTACTTTCCCTCTTCCATCCATCTTTCCTCTACTTCTCACTCACAGTCACATCTGAAGACTCATCTAAGAAGCCTATAGTTCACTGTGTTTTCGCAACATCATGGTATTGCTTTCTGCAATCCCATTAGTTTTTCTAAAAGGCACTCAAACTGGGAATGAAAGAATTGTACCAAAGAAGTGATTTCTTCTGGAAAACAGTTTTATCCAGTTGCTGATTGCCATATTGTTGTCTAATGTTCAATCACCAGAGTATTCCTTCACTTTGTTGGCATGATAATTTTCTGTGTGGATGTATTGTCTTGGTATGACTTCTCAGGAGTGTTCGTAAATCTTAATGTCTTAATATTCCCCAAGGGAGAGGCAACACAGATTATAAGTCCCTAATTATTTCATGAGTTCTGAAGTATCTAGATTGGAAAATGGACAAATATTTTTGTATATCATCTCATACTCTACTGGGAGCTTATTTACTGCGAAAATCAGCCAAATGCATGAATAGCCCATGCAGGTCAGCAGCAAGCAATGGAGGGTATCCAACATCTTAAAACTGCAAATTTTATGTCTAAATTTAAGAGTTCTTCAGAGCAGTGCCAGGGGATATTGTGCCCAACAGTTGATCAGTCTAGTAGAACAACAACGAAACAAGGATCTGAACCTCTGGTGGCAAAGGGACTTGCATCATTTTCTGTCTTGAGAATGACTGCCTGTTCATGAAGGGGGGCTTTAGTGGAGAAACAACATGCATAAAATAGATTGTTCATACAGAATAGAAATGAATCTCTATTAAGTTATTTGCATTCTTTTGTTTCCTATGTCACAACCTGAAGAAGATATGCTTGTATGAACTGGTACATTTCAAACTCTGCCCTAATTGGGGCATTCCAGTTATGGGCAAGAACGCACCTACTGTTGTATCACGAGCAGAGACATGTTTTTAGTATATGATTTGCTAGCAGGTTTTTTAAGCCATCAGCCCACAACAGACTTTCAGAATTGTGTACCTACATACCTTAGAGCAGAGTTCAGCGCAGGTATAGTCTGTTGTTTCCCAGTTCCCGGAGACATCCCAATGGCTGAAGAAGAATATCATCAAGGAAAAGCTTAGGGAACATCTGAGAAATGGATGGGTGGGAAAAAGGGATACCAGCATATCTGCTCCATGGACACCTGGTTCCAAGAAGTCAAAATTCCAAGCTCTTCCATGCAGACATCTATGTCATCACCTCTGTCTTTGATAATAATCTTGTACTTGGTGAGTCCAATCTACTTGGCAAAAGGAAAATGAAGAAGTATAAATGATATTTATCACCATCCCTTTTGTCCTCTTTGCAGATGAACCCAATT
The DNA here is from genome assembly GCA_016647715.1 of Pavo muticus. Classification (NCBI taxonomy): domain Eukaryota; kingdom Metazoa; phylum Chordata; class Aves; order Galliformes; family Phasianidae; genus Pavo; species Pavo muticus. The sequence continues at coordinate 19,861 of JACDJE010000016.1, read as the reverse complement.
TATTGCCACCAGCACTATCATAGGATGTGCTAGAATTTTTTTAATGCCTGTCCTAGCTTCTTCCAGATCTTATTAATGAATCTGGATTTCTTGCCTTATATTTCTTCAGAGGATGATCACTGCTGAATATTCTACATGAGATTTCAGTGATGGGATACTCCTGGTAATTAAAGAAGCAATTTCAGATGTAGTAAGGCAGACTTTTCTAACCTTTCCAATGGAGCCCTTCTTCCCCTGCAAAAGGCCCTTTTTTGATCTTTCTAGAGTATCAGCCCAGTCTGATCAATGAAACAGTGTGGGAGGATAAAAACTCAGTGTATCTTTTATCATTTAGACTCTGGAGAAACTCAGGGCAAATCATTGCTGCTTCTTTCTGTTTTCAGAACAAGTTTTCTGATAGGAGTTGAGTTCAGCATTTACTGTTTTGGAGATTTAAACAGATCACTAAAATACATTCATCTTTTTGCTTCCTCCTCATCAAAGTATTTGATTACCATTTGATGGCTGGAGGACATCACAGTTAAAAACCCTTTGCTTCTCACTGTTGTATCCTTTGCAAAGAAAAAGCTGAGTTCAAGACCTGCCCCAGAATTCATACCTACTTTCTATCTCTTTTTGAGAGGTTGAGGGGTGTTAAGAGTTGTACATAGCTGTACAGAGAGCATACCCACAAGTGATACAAAATGGAATTGAACTAGTTCTGAAATGTCTAAGAGTACCTCTGGTGGGAAACACAGTTCTTTTAAGAATTAGGGCTTACAGTTCCTGTACAGTTCTTTGCTATGGCAAAAATGAGTAAGTCAGTATATTAAATATGTAAAACTTGTATTTAGTTCTGCTTCATATTAGCAATGAAGGTATCTTGCTGAGGAATTTATTTTCACATTCAGGATTTCTTACAGAAGACCTGTTTTAGAAGAATTAAAATTTAACCCATTCTCTTTCTGACTTTTGTGTCCTTATCACCAAGCCTGACATTTTATTGATGAAATATAAATATGAAAGTCTACAAGCTTAAACTCCATAGAAGAGCTTTTTTTTCCCCACCATTTAACTGTTCTGTCCTCCCTACCCTACAAAACAAGCAAGCACTAGAAGAGAAGAATTAATCAACAGCAAACCAAGTAATATAAAGAGAGATGTTATTTTTCGCCTGTCCTTTTCAGAAGGGTAATTGAAAGTGACAGAAGTCAACTATATTTAGTACACTAAAACAATGTACAGTACTGTGAGTTCCCAAACCTAATGGCTCAACTATAGTTATTTAAACCCTTCCTGCTGCAAATCCAAGGAGCAATAATAAACAAGGGCTTTATTTCCAGAGTTGTTATTCAATAAACTGTAAAATAATTTCCACAGATAAAAGGATGTCTTTAATGCTCTATACGTTGTGGCTTCAGGTTGGATTTTTTCTGTTGTTCAAAAAGTTTTCATCACCAGAATCTCTTTCTTTCACTGTTCAGGCATTTAAAACGCACATTCAGACCTGTCAAGTCCTATACTCAGGGAGTGAGACTCTTTCAGTTGATTCCTGTCTCGCACATTTCAATAGATAGTCATAGAGTAAATTCACATTGCAGCTGAACCAATCTAATGGTTACATGGGGTCCGTAGCATGGTTCCAGTTCCTTTGTTGCACTCTTTGCTATGCCAGTATTATTGCTCATTTGAGCCTCTGGTGAGCTAGCTAAACCTGCAGAGAGTACAACCTTCCTCAAAAATTAGGGTTTGTGTTTTTTCTGCTTGTTTATTTTTGGACAGAAATTATAAAGACCCTTTTCATCTAAGAAATAACTTTTTTTTTTTTTTTTCCCTGGCCTGTATTACTTTACTTTCATCTGTTACTGGGTTGGATGGAAATCATTCAGGCACTGGTCAGAAGGAGTTGGGCAGCTCTGCATGCCCTTCCCATCTTATGAGTCATACATTGCTTTCTCAAAAATTCCCTTCTGCCTTCTGACTAGCGAAGTACTTGATCAAGTCGCATCACTGATATTTTCCTATTGAGAAATATACATAAGTAGCCTGTGGAAGTCAGTTACGGAAAGCAAACTTTCACAGGCCTAGAGAAGAAATGAAGAACTACAACAATCTCAGTTTTCCCATATTGCTTCTAGTAGTGGAGCCTCAAGCATTGCTAGGTGCTGTCACTCAGACTTGCACTTGTGCTGCACTTTGATGTTCTTCTTAGTGCCAATTAAATCAGTCACTGTGTTAATTCTAGAATGTCCATTTCAAGCTATTAACTTTGTAATGAGAAGAAGTGTTGGGTTGGAATGTGATGAACTGATTTAGAATAGTTTCTAGAGTTGGTGAAATGCTTGTGCTAGCCCTGTGAATCCAAGAGACATGCACTGGAAACTGTTTATATAGAAGGAGCAATCACTTTGCTTGTAGGCCAGTCTTTATGGGCTCTTGTATTCTAATAAAACTACACTCATACAATAGGTGGATTTCATTGTTCATGAAATGAACAGCTAGTAAGCCAATGAGGTGGTCATGACATTGTCTTTCACTGTAAAATTGAAAGAAAACAAAATACACATCCTTCCATACAAAAGCAGTGGCCCCCAGGAAAGTATCTTTGTGTTGGAAGGATAATGAGAGCCTTCAGAAATTGAGGCCTTCATCTAAAATGTGCATGTCTGAAGCTTTGTGTGTTATAATTATGAAGGGAAGGTATTCTTCCCACAAGCGTATTACCTGTTTGAGAGAAATTACAAAGAATGTGGAAGATAAAATCAGTCCTGATGTTTTAACTAGTATTGATTGGGGTTTCTAAAGATTTCCATGGACTGCTTGATAAAGTAGAAAGAGACAAAGGAGAATTTTCTACATGCTGGCTTTGCAGAAACATGTTCTATATTTGATTGTACTATTGAGTGCAGCAACATAGTATACAAAACATTTGGGATCAATAATGATTTTGTGCATCTTTCTTCCAAAAAATACAATCTGTTCTACAAACACTGAGCCTCACAGATTCTGTAGGAGGAGCTCGTATCTAGAAACTAGGTACTGTCTTCCTTTAAAGACAGGGAAACAGGACCAGAAACACTGTTCAGCTTGCTCAGCATCACATGCTAAGTCAGGTGCTAAACTGCATATAAAATCCCCGGCCATTGCGTGTCACTTTCTTTCCTGGTCCGTCATAAAAGTCTTGAAAAGCTCCTGATTCATAATACAGCTAAATAATTCAGGGGCAATGTTAATATGCTATGGAGGTCCTGTGAAGTAAAATAGCCTCAGTCAATTCAGTCAAATGTAAGGATTAGTCTGTTGTGAGATTTATACAGTATATTTTGTAAACCTTTTTGCCTGCCAGAAATGAATGGTGAGATAGTTGTGCATGTCTTGGATTATCTCGTCTTGGTCAGTTGCCTGTAAGTACCAGTCACTGCACTGAACTTATTGTCTGGCCTTTCCTAGGCTGGAAATTACATTAATCACCTTAAGCTGGCAAATTCGCATGGCTGACAATTTACTGGAGCCTTCTAATGTTTAAAATATAATATCCTAGGCAGACAGGAAATGGTTGACTGAGGTTGTGTCGTCACCATAATTACAGCGCTAGAACTCGTCTGGTATTATAGAGAGCAGAAGTTACCACATTTCTGCCTCCTTGTCTGAAGAAAACTTCCTCTGCTTACTTCCTCTGCAGTGTGCTGGAAGTGAATGTGCTGCTGTGTTTGGTGTCTGTCATTGAGACTTGCTTCATTTAGGAGCCTTCTTTTGTACCTCTGCATAAGGAATTGGGAAAACTTGTAGTCTGTGAGGCTCTTTGTGCTTTATAGATGAAGAATGCAGTGGAAATTTTGCTTGTTTATTTGCAACTATCAGCACAACCTTTCCCATTGTGTTCCTGAAACCTTCTACTTTATACAAATAGGGAAAGTGAACTGGTATTTATTTTCTTTGCGTTTTGAAGATCTTTTCAAAATCATACCTGCTATTTTACAGTAAGCTGCTAGTACACCGTGAGTAAAAGACTAAGTATATTTACCTTTTGAAATAATTATTTACATTTTGTTAATTTTTTAGTCACGCCTTGACTGCAATCAGTTCATCAGCTTGTGGTATAAATACACAAGTTGTATATATTCATAGATAGTATTTTCTGAAAATGGGAAAATAAGTTTCATCATTATGTATAAAAGCAGTAGATGTCTTCTGCTGATTTACAAGTTAGGTTTAAAAGGTAGGTGTTTTGTAATGCTAATAAAAAAGCCATACTTCAAAACTGATGTCTTCTGAAATTTCAAGTGGGAAATTAGTTTGTCAGGAAATGGTTTGAAACACATGCTCAAGTATTGTAAGGAATGCAAACTAGTGTCCAGCATTCCTAGATCCATCAGCATTGAATGTAGCCTCTCCAAGAAGACATCCCAACACTCTCCTGTGTTAAGTGTAATTGGCTCATTACAGAAACGTGTTCCGTTTTTATCTTCTCTCTGCTTGCTATAGCAGCATGGAAAGAAGTTGACCCTTCATGTCACCTTGTGTTTTAATCGCTTTATATGCAAAGTCTCCACTGCTTGTTGGATTGCCTGCTTGAAGCCAGCTATTACCTCTCATTAAAAGTAATTTCTTAGGTTTCAAGAGTATGTCACAGTGGGGTGGTAAAACCAGAAGATAGCAGAGACATAATCTTTCTGTTTATAGTAGCCCATGTAGAGACTAATATACAATTACACAAGATGAGGGATTTTTTTTTAATTTGTTCAGAAATTGAGTTCTAAGATCCAGTTGCCAGATCATCATAGAGTAGAATGTATCACTCATGGCTTTGCTCAATGTAAGAGCAAGAGTGGGAACAGCAGAACTCATGGAAGAGTCTGTTGCTCCAGGAAAGTTTGGGGGTGGGATGTAGGACCAAAACCTGAGAAAGATTAACCATAAATTCTGTGTCCAAGACTCAATGAGCAGTTGCTGACTATCCCTTTTTCCCCTTCCCGCTGGGAGTCCGTAATGATTCAGGCACTGCAAGGCTGGTGTTAAGGTATGCAAAGCACCCTCCCACCTGACTGAGGAAGACCATGGCCATGTCACATGCAAAGCAGTGTGGGCTGCAGAGGATCTGAGGTGTCTGGAGACCAAGAGTGGCACTGGGAAGTGACAGCCTGTGTGTCCATTCAGACAGCTGGGAGATCTGCAGGTCCCTGGGAGGAGTGCACTGCCTGGAATCTGGTCATCTAAGTGGTTACAGTGAGGCTCGGTCAATATTTTTTTTACTGTATGAAAACCTCGGATTTTACATACAGAAGAAATCCTATTCACTTGAGTTACGGCTTCTGCTTAACTCTGCTTGCAAGTCCATAAGGGCAGTTGAAACTTCCCAGCATTCTGATCCTCAGCTTAGGTCCCTCTAGACCTACATCAGAGCTCTGGCTTACAGACTGCCAAACTTTTTAAAAGTGTATGAAGTTATAAGCTTACATAAGCTATATATTTACACTACTAACATTCCAGATGCAAGAAGCATCTGAGAAGGCACGTTGTAAACACATAGTTACTTTTAAAATATATATATCAGCTACAGGTTTGCCTTAGAACTACAGAACTCCAGCCAGAGATTTTGAGAAGCAGGTTGGTGTGGCATAAGGCAGACCTATTTCTGCATTGGATAAATGATTTCACAGGTATATGGGGGGATTTGAGGGAAAGGCAGAAGACTATTTCATGTTAGCTAAAAGTGCCTCCATGTACCTGAGCTCCTTATACAACCAACTTCACTAAGTGCACAAAATACAGTTACTATGCAGAGCACTGACTGGATCTGAGCATAGCGCATGGATTTCCATTTTCCCAGCCGTGCTACATCTCTCCTGTTTATAATTTATTTTCCCTTATACATTTATATTCTGCAGCTGCTTGTAAATCCACTAAGTGTGCCCAGTTCAAGACTCCTTCTCCACAAAGAGTATTCAAATAAATGTAGCCATGGGCTTTTGTCCATCTAAAAGTTGTGGCACCTTGGTTATTGCTGAAGTGTGTACTGGCCTTTAGCATTTAGCCACAATTGAGATAAACCAAGCAATACATGTATCTAATAAATCTTCACATACGTTCAGGACTCAAAGCCAGGTCCTACAAATAAACAACAGGTCTTGACTGACTCAGGTGGAGACTGGCAATGTAGAGGAAAAATGTTTCAGTAAGTTGAGGAAAACCCAAAGAGGGCCATTGGGGTTGAGTGATTATATTGAAGGGAGGTCACACAAAACTGCTGAAGAGGAACTTTGCCAATAGGGAAGTCAGAAAGGAGTTAGAGATTGGATTGGCCTAAGGACCGAGATGGGGCTGCAGTGAACACTGTAGTAGGGGAGCACATGATTGTGGTCAGGGTTGTGGACAGATCTTTAAGATCGGTCATGATTTAGATGTTTGGTTTTTAAATAATGTTTGTGTTCTCAGTTAAAATCCTCAGCTTCTGGCCTTGCTCTTGCATTAGCTCTGAAAGAATTAACGAGGAATGAGCCGCTTGTTAATGAGATGCAAGGGGACCAGCAGGCTGGGAAAGGCTGTGGGACTGTGGCCACGGTGCAAGAGCCTGGACAGTCAGAATACAGGGTTCTGCTGGCTGAACCAGACACCTGGCAATATATTTCAGAGGCCTAAAGACAGAAAGAGTAAGCAATTGATTATCATGTACACCCTTCTTTTGCCTTTCTGTGGGGTTAGGAGCCTGAGGGGGTAGGATGTGAATCACCTGTAGCCAAGGGGGTGTCCATGCAGGCATGGGCTGAGCAATGACCACGAGCATGCCATTGGAGGGCAGCATTGCTCAGACACAAAGCCAGATTCTTTTCAGCTTTGTCCTGCATACCCGTGGAGGGGCTGCTTCTGAAGGCCTCTGGGAGCTACCTGGCTCCTGGTTGCAATGCCAGGAGGCCTGTGAGGTGCCAAGCTCTGAGGGGATGGCTCAGGGCATGGCCTGTGCAGTCACTGCTCCCTGGGAAACTCAGAGGACTCTGCTGTCCTTGAGCTAGTTCATCTGTGCCTTTTGTCTTCCAGTGCCTAAAAAAGATAATTAGAAGGAGTTGGGGGCCATTTGCTCAAGTTACTTTTAATTCCCATGATGGCTGTAATGAAGTGTATACTGCACATCCATTTTACTAAAGTAGCGTATAAAGACACACTTGACTTGCTTTTGCTCTGAAGATGAGAAAGGAGAGGTTCTTAAGAAAACAGGTATGCTGTTATCTGAACCTTCAAACAGATTCCTGAGCCCTACTGGCCCTAATTCCTTGGAAGACCTGAATCTTTTAGACCTTCACAGACCATGGGAATTTGAAGTGGTTCCTTTTCCCTGCTTTGGCACCAACCCTGGCATCAAAGCATGGCTGCAGGGTTTCTCTCAGAGTGGCTTGGTTACCTCCTCAGTCGCAGCAGTAAAAGCGTGCAAGTGAGCAGGAGAAACTTCCATTAGAGGAAATGAGCTAGAAATTGCCCTTACCAACAAAGAAATGCATTTAAGATTCCCACTTTGTAACACTGGAAGTTGCCATTCCGTCATGGCTCAAGTGGGGATTTGGGTGTTTACTTCCACATGTTACCTGGCCTGTCTAATACTGCATACCTGAGGCTCTCATTGAGATCTCATTGATGTTCTCACATAATTCCTCCTTTTTCCTGATCTTTATTGCATGGAAGGCCCATAGTTGCAGCACACATACAGATGTTTTTTTTTTCTTTTTTTGTTATTTCCTGAAAAATCAGCTCCTCCAAAATGCTGTCCACAGAATCTTTGTCCCCTGCCACTTGCAGAACAACCAACAGGGATTTAAATCAAGCTCTTCCTGTGTGTCAGAAGAGCGTATAACTCCCAAGCTAGAGTGTGTTTTGATGCTGTGATTACATTGGATCTTTCAAGCTAGATATGTTTTATATAAAGTAATTGTGCAGTCTTATATTTAAGATACCCACTCAAGTTTCAGTCTTTGATCTAGGAAATGCTTATTTCCCAAAGTGGAATAGCGTCAGTAGGAGAGATTCATACCTCAAACAGCTTTATTGCTTCAGGGCTGGGGTGCTATCCTGGGAGACTGAAAACAGCGCTGTTCACTTCCAAGTGATCTACCTAAGTGTTGAAGATTTTGAATAAAAGTCAAGGGTGAAAATGAGGAAAGTTGGCAGCAGCAGTTTTGTAACAGTTTAGACTTTCATTTTCTCCATGTTTTTTGAGAAGTTGCTGAAACAATTTGTTTCAGTACAGAAAAAATGCTTTTTCTTTGTCATGGAAAACTTAGAAATGTACTTGGTGTGGATCAATTTGATTTTTTTTCCTCTTCTTTTATTATGGTTCATGTGGTAAACAATTTTCTCAAAAATGGTCTCAGGGATCTGTGCAGACATTCATTGAGCTGAAAACTGTTTATACTTTTACTAAGCTTTGGTCACTGGATTTGGCATTGTGTGTCAAAGGTTTGATAGGCATGACAGCATTATGATGCATTTTTGTACTTGTTGATTGATCCAACATCCTTTGCTAGAAGGAAAGAGAATTACATTCCTTTTCCATATCCAGCAGACATATAGGACACGAAGGGATACAGACAGTGGGAAGGAATAGGAATGAATTCTTAATATTTGTGAATCATTTGCCTTTATGTTATTTTTCCATCCTTAATGTTTTCCACTAGATTTTTTTTTGTCAGAACTCAGTATGCTCGAAGCATTAGAGCAGAGGTAGCTGGGGAGTGGATGCTCTTGCTTATAGGATCAGGGGCATCATCTTAGCATGAAAGCACCCTACCATTGATACAGTTTTTCTTCACTGTTCCACAGTTCAAGGGAACTTTGAAGCCTACGTATGTAAATGACCAGATTAAATTTTGAATGATCTTTTAATAAAAGGAAACCCATTTGCTATTTATCCAGCAGTGCTCTAAAATACTAGATATTTCAGAGATGTGAAAAGAGAACATCTCATCTCATTCTTAGTTGTTGCTTTAGGACCTGAGGGAACAGCATGGAGTTGTGTCAAGGGAGGACCAGCTTGGGGGTTAGGAAAAGGTTCTGTACCAGAAGGCAGTGGGCATAGAAAGGCTGCCCAGGACAGTGGGCATTTCCCCAAATTGCTGGAGTTCAAGGAGTGTTTGGACAGTGCCCTCAGACATAGGGTTTGGATTTTATTTGGTCCTGTATGGAGCCAGGAGCTGGACTCATGATCCTTGTGAGTCTCTTCCAAGTCAGAATATTCTATGATTCTATGAACGTCTACAGACAAAAGAATCAGAGTGCACTGAGAATGTATTTGTTATAATCATGCTGCTACTCTACTACCGTATCCATTTTCATAGTATGAAAAATATATTCTCCTTTAGGAATTACTGGGGTCAATTCTTTGCCCTATAGTAGCTTAGACTACTTCATCCATTAGCTACTACGAGTAGTTAAAATCTACTACTCTGAGTTACAGAAATGCTGTCACTGTATTAAAGCATTGGAGTAGCTCACAGGAAAGCTTTTTGAACTTTTGATTATAATGAAGAGCTCATTCAGAAAACAGAAAATTTGTTTATTTTGCACTGAAAGTAAAACACTTTATATAAATTCCCCACAGAAAGTTTTCATGTGGTAAACTCAGCCAGGTGAGATCTCAGAAGAAACGGTAAGCAGAAAGTGATTCCTGCGCTGTTTAGACTTGAAAGTTGTTGCTTTGCAAAGTGCCACATAAACTGACTGACAAAAATGTATATTTTCAATAAGATGTCACTGATGAAGCATCTGTACTTCTTTGAAAGCTTGCAGTGCACTCTAATGATGCATTGTTAAGTTCTGTCATTGTTATTTCAGAAGTTAGTGCTGATTTATTCTCTACATTCCCCTATGGCAGCCTTAAATGCCTTTAATTTACCATGAAGCAAGATAGGTATCAGTCTATTTTCTTTCCTTTCTCACTGTATCTCAACGTGACCTGAGCTTTTGGTGGGCTCACCCTATGCTTCCCTTAGTATCACATTTAAGGCGTCCAGATGGGGTGACAGAATGGAATAAGACACCAGCCCTCCATCTGTTTAAAAAAAAAGAAAGAAAGAAAGAAATGAAATACAAGGTTTTATTGTTCGTTAAGTAGGAACAGATACAGTCTGTATGTCAAGGCCAAACTATATGCTATTAAATCTATCCTTTGAAGTCTTCCATTGGGCTGACCAAGGACAGATGGTAAACTGTTATCATTTGATATGGGATTAGGTCAAGTCGAAGTTCAAGTTTGAAGGTAACAGTGAGAGTCTCAGTTCAACTGTCAAATGTTTTAGTTTATATAATGAATAGCACGTAGACACCATCTTTGCTACTGTTCTGCTAGTTTAAAAATTGGGAGATTTATTTAACCACAGATCCCCACACTCTTTAGAAGTCTAAAATGGCAACGTGTATCTGTTCTAACTTAGTAGCTGAATATCAATGCGATCTTTATTCTTTTGGAGAAAAGTTTAGGCCCAGAATGTACTGGCCTAAAATATAATGCTTTTTTTGTTGTTGTTGTTTCTGGCTCATATATTTTCAGTGTTCACCTTTGTGTTTCTATTTCTTTGCAAATGTAACAAAACCATAATGTTCTCTTTGGAGGAACTGATTGCTAGTGTCAAATATGGGGAAGGCTGTAGCACCGTTTCCTTTCTTGCAGTCTATATCACATTCAAATAATGAATAAAGATCATTGACTGTGAAGCTGAACTGCTGCATATTTCTTAGGCTATCTGTTCTTCAAATTTGGCAGAATAAAATTGCCTCTTTCTTGCCTTAAATTTCTAACCAATGATATTTAGAAACAAGTTTCAGTGAAGTGGCTGCTGTTTGCCATATAACACATGCAGTGGACCTTAGACATAATTTGGAAGCAAGCAAAGTACATGTAGTTAAGTGCGTGCCAGTTGAAAAGCTAGTACAAAATGAACTTTCAAGATTTGGCCATAGTCTTTTACAAGCTGCCTTGTGGCTTAATAATATGCACTGCTTATACCAGTTAAGGACTGATGGGATGAGCTCAGATAACTTCCTAGAGAACAGCTCTTTATTTTATGTCATCTTTTTTCTTAAAACTCCTTTTAGAAGAAACTCAGTGAAAGTGAAACTTTTCTGTTAGATGTAGGCAGAAGAGAGAGTAATAGTCACGAAGCCTTGACAGTGAGAGGTGCTATACAGTCACAGAAGAATAAGGTGTTATTGGAGCATAGGGTTTGTATTTCAGGTATATGAGTCAAGAAATTAAAAAAAAATCTGATACTATTCACTACATTATGGGCACACATTGACTTCTCCATATGACATTTTTTCTTTTATGTACTTATTACATATGTTAATGTGTCATGTGAATAAGTAAATATTGCCAGAAAAGCAGGACTTTTGAAGTTGTGACACTTAGTGCTTCATCACTTGACATTCAACAGCTCTCTCTTAATTTTTACAGTTGGGATGATGTGTAGCTGACTGTAGCGTTATACTGTGTTAGTAACACATCCAAACTAAAAAAAGAGACAATCCTAGAGCTGTTTCTGGTTTACTCTCAGCTCAAAGAGGTTTCTGTCTAAAGGCTCAGGACTCAATTCCCATTTGAACAGATTTTTAAGCTTGGCTGGAGATGGTGGGAAAGTCACTTCATGCCATTTTTCTTGTCCCCTGGACTTGGTCTGGCTGAAACCAGTGTTTTTAAAGCCTGTGGGCTTCCTCCTGTCATAAGGAATGCAGTAGTCTCCATGAATCTTGCTGAACTTAAAGGCTCAAATGTGGCATTGTCTAGTCTGCTGTGTCCTTTGCTATGCTCCTTTCCTCTCCTGCTGCCTGCTATGTAGTGCTGTGATAGCAAATACCAGGCAGAGTGACGGCTGGGGTCTGGCAGGCAGACAGGTACTGTGCAGGTGACAGACAAGGCGTATCACAGCCCTGCATGCCTGTGTTTTCTTTAGTAATATGCAGTACATTGCGTTCTATTTGAGCAATCTCCTCCCTTGTACAAGATGTAAGTAGCAATTTTTTTTAACTTCAACCTTCAGTTTCAAGACTGATAAATCTGGAAACTTCAACTATGCAGACTGTTTCTTTTCCTTACCCATCCCTCCTGGGTAGCTTTATACATGTCTGGGAATGGAGGTGGGCTGAATGCAGCAGTATCCTTGGAGAAATATTCTCTGGAGAAGAGGCTTTGAGAATGTGTTGAGCATTTCAGTGAGCCTTTTCTCACTTCAGTGTAAGCTTTATATAATTACCATGGGCTGCAAAAAAGAAAAACTATGACATCAAGTGGAAAGAGGCTAGGATCTATTTTCCAGCCTTGTTTTAATGTCACTCAGCAAAAGGAAAACTTTTTCCTTTAGAAATGTTGATCTTTTCCACATTCTTTTTGTTGAACTGCTCATAAAGCTTATGTTATCTAAGACCTTCCTCTGTATTCCTTACTCTAACAGGAGTGAACATTATATATGCCCACATAAAGGAATGTTCAGTCATCAAAATCCAACTGCATTTGCTGATTGTATTTTGGTATCCAAATGTGTTTAAAATACACTAATATAGGTATCCTTTGATGTCCTCCATCCACATTCCTATAGTTTTGTGTTTTTCCTCACACTTTACTCTCTGCTTGTTCATTTCAGAAGGGATACAGAGCCTGCCTACTTTCAAAATATAGTTCCTTTAGCTTTGTTTATTTGAGTCCAGCCAGCTCCCTGTGACTAACCAATATCCTGATGAGCGGATTGAGAGCAGCCATGCAGATAAGGACTTAGGGTGTTGGTGAATGAAAACCTGCATGGGAGCTGTCAGTGTGTGTGCTTGCAGCCCAGAAAGCCGATGTATCCTGGGCTGCATGAAAAGTGTGAGCAGCAGGATGAGGGAAGCGATTCCCTCTCTCTACTCCATTTTTGTGAGATCTAACCTGCAGTGTTCACCTCTGGAGTCCTCAGCCCAAGAAGGACATGGATCTGTTGGAGCTGCTCCAGAGGAGGACTACAAAGAGGAAACAGGGCTGGAGCCATAGGACCTCCCCTATGAATACAGGCTGAGAGTTGGGCTTGTTCATCCTAGAGAACAAAAAGGCTCTGGGGAGAACTTATAGTGGACTTTCGGTACATAAAGGTGTCTACAGGAAAGATGGGGAGAGACTTTTATCAGGGACTGTAGTAATAGGAAAAGGGGTAATGGTTTTAAACTAAAGGAGGGTAGATTTAGATTTGATGTTAGGAAGAAACTATTTACTCAGGGGGTAGAGAGGCACTGGAATAGGTTCCCCAGAAAAGCTGTGGATGCCCCATCTCTGGAGGTGTTCAAAGTTAGATGAGGTCTTGGGCAACCTGCTGCTCAGCATGGACTACTTCGAATTTGAATTTTTGCACCAGAACAGGTGTAATGCAAATAACAAAGACAGTGTACTAAAGCAGTCCATGGGTGTTAATCAACAGTTAAGCTTATTGTCGGAATTTTTCTCCATAAATAGCAGCTGAGAATGTGTTATTTTGTAGATGGCTATGATATAAGAGGTATAAATGGCACCATATAAAAAATAAATAAATCCCGTTCTGTAATATCCAGAGGCCGTGGCTGTCAAGGGCCAACACAACCATCAAGAAAGTCTAAAATTAAAACAGACAAGTTGCCAATGCATAAAACTGCCATCATTGTGTTCACTTCCCAGTTTGTTTCAGTGACCATCCCATCTGTGAAACATATTTCTGTGGGATACTTAAGAGTCCAGAGCATAAACCAGGCCGTTTGTGTGAATGCCATGACCCAGGTGCCGATCTTGTTTGAAAGATGCATGAATGGCCCCACTGCCAAGGATATAACTGCAGATAATATAATCCAGAAATTCCTTTCCAAAGCAGTGAGTAACTGAAATTTATGTACTTGCATAACTCACTTATTGCAGGGAGAGCAACGAGTCCAAAGTTGTCAGCTCCAGCCATAGGGGTTGTTCCCTGATCCAAGAGGTTTGTGACTTTATTATTGTCTAAATGGGAGAGCTGAGGCTGCTGATTGGCACTGCTGCTTAGAGGCTGGGAAGTGCTGGATGAGAGGTGAGGGCACAAATTGTTGTCTCTGGCAGGAAGAAAAATACCTCAGCAAGATTTGTTTACATGAGTAAGGGTTTGGATGCATGGGCTCAGGCCAATCTGATAGGCCCTAATTATTTTCTGTAGCATCTCTGCATTGCCCCACCCCCAGTTCAAATCCAAACAAAATAAGGTTTCAAGATCAGTTCTGTTTTTATGCATGATTCTGAATGACATTTGATAAGTAAGTTCTGGATATCCAGAAGAATATAGTGCTGGTAAAAATCACAGAACATCCCGAGCTGGAAGGGACCCACAAAGATCATCAAGTCTAACTCCTGGCTCCACACAGGACTACTCAAAATTCAAACCATATTTCTGAGAGTGTTGTCCAAATGCTTCTTGATCTCTGGTAGGCTTATATCTGGGAGATATGTTTCCCCTATTTCTGTTCTGCCAGAGATTTAGCTGAGTCTGTGACTTCCCTATCGCTTATGAAGACACATACTTGATAGCATGATGGGAAGAGTTTGTTCTGCTAAGAGTCTATGAAGCTCTTACAGGACAAATGCTATAGAAATTCAAAGTATTACTGTGGCTAATAAAGTAATTTGCCACCGAGGTTTGTTTTAACAAGCAAATACTCTTATTTCAGGCATCCAAGCAGGGACAGTCTCAGCTTCTGGACTATGAGGCTGTCTTTGTTTTCCTCTCGTCCAAAGCGCCCTTTCTTCCATTTCACTGTGTGTCATGATTGCATTTTCACCGTTTCAGAAAGACAAGAGATTTCTGTTTAGGATAAGATGTTCCTAATGCTCTGTGAATCGTCCACTAGCTTTCTTCAGATGTAAAATCTGGTTAATATTATTAAAATTTCCTAAATATTGAGACAGCTGATGGGCAATCACAATGTTAGCTATATCCTGATACCTCTCCATCTTTTAAAGCATAATGAGACAGAACATATATTGTAGGGAAGAATGGAAGGAGATTTTACTTTTCAATTTTAGACAAAAAAAAAAAATATATATATATATTTTTTTTTTTCTCTAAAATAGGAGAAACAAATTGGTACTATTTAATACCAAGAACTTTTGCAGTGTGAATGGGTGTATTCTTATTCCAAAAAGCTATCTGTGCTGAAGAAATTAAACTTCACGGTAACCTTTCATAATCAAGGAAGCGGAGGCATGAAAAGATCAGTCAACCTGATTTTGCTAATGTGGGGACTCTAAGAAGACTTTAGCTTTACCCACTTCTCTTTACATGACTTCAACTTTTTTACTTGCACAAACAACTCTGCTACTTTGCCCTGAATCCTGAGTCAACTGGATCTGTAGTGTGAGGACTGCAATAAACTCCATACCAAAATTCTCTCTTCCTTCCCCGGTGGTGAGAGGCACTGGCTGCACTGAATATATGACTTCCTATGTCCCTTTAACCACAGGGCTGACCTGCTTCATAAAAGTCACTACGTTATGATAGTCTTGGCAGGTTTTAGTGGTTGATCTTATAATTAATTAAGAGGTACTAAGTTTAAAAAGTCATTAGAAATCAAATCACAAAGGATAAGTTAAAGACCTTTCTGTGAACTTTGGCATGCCCCTGTATTACCTCTAAACCCACATCAACAAAAAGGGACATTAATAAAACCATTATGTATTTGAAGAGTAACACCTTGCCCATGCAGAGTTTATGACTACAAATGAGTACATGTCAGAGAACACCACCAAGTTCATTAGGCCAAAAATTTCACTGATACTATTCATTTAGAAAGGATGGTAGTTGTGCCAGTGCAGTGATGGACAGTAGCATAAAAAATTTAAAAGAGAGATAAAAGACCCTTTCTCCTGTTTTTCCCAGCCTTAGTATCTGTACAAACTTCTAGGTAAGTATGAATAAAAATAAAACTTGCTGCCATGATTTACTCATTCATAAATCTTTTTTTTTTTTTCTTTTAATCACTAGAAATCTATTCCAGTGCATGTAAAGTCTTAATGAGACCTAGCAACATTATGAGTGCTGGGAGCAATCGCCCTTCAGCCTCATGCCTGCAAACGCTCTCGAGGCATGCATATATCTCATTATGGCCGAATGCCCTGTCATGTGTTATTCCTTACTTAGTGACAATTTGTCACTGTCACCCTTGACATGTCACTCTGCTGCAGAAGGATTTGACTTCAGTGCAAGATGTGACAATCAGATGAGAGAATTTTGTAATCTGAACTGAAATATGGGGCTGAGAGAGACTAATTTCATTCAAACATGATCCTAATATAACATAAAGGGGAAGAAATGTTTGCATTTAAAGAATTTTTTCAGGTTCCCTTGCTTTGCCTTTTCCCAGTCCCCACTCCTCTACTTCAATTATTCCTTAGGATAATGCTTTTATTTTTGAAGGATGGAGCCTTACGTTTTAATACTATGCATTTTCAATTAAGTGCACTAAGATCCATGGATATAACTATTACTTAAACTATAAGTAATGGTTACATGTAAAAATTAGGGAAACATATTGTGCTTTAGATAAATTACATTCAGATTACTTCTTATTATAAATGGGGTAGAAAATGGATTTTTAGCTCTGTCTGGCCAAAGAGCCAACATTTGTATCTACTTCATTTGTTTAAATATATTTCAAGCCAGATTGAAATCCATATTGCCTGACATTAATTGAGTACTGAAGCATCAGTGTACTCAAGTTTCATAAACCACTGATGAGTGAGTTTTTACAGGATTGATTTAAAAATATACCATCCCTTTTATATGAAAATTATATTCCGTTTATAGAGTAATTCTTAAAGCCCAACATTAAATGGTATAAATCTTAATAAGATGAATGTAAATATGACATTTGTACTGTCGGGTTGACATCTTGTTTGCTAAGAAAATTATATTTCTCTGCTTGGTATTATTTTAAAATATTCTTCTGTATAATATTCTACATAAATGTATTTTTCTGCTGCAAAGCAGAATGGGGATGAGAGAGGGGTGGGCTGTGAGGCTGAGTGTTCCTGAAGGTTACTTGTAGGGTTCTGGTTAGACACCTCATCCCAGGCAAGATATTCCATTCCTGAACATTTTCTGGCAATCAATCCTTCAGATTGATCAGGTTGCCCACTAATTTATTGGCTTTGTGGCACTGAATAGTCAATCATTTCACTGATAACCTATAGGAAGCCAGGTTTGAGGTCATGTTTCCAGAGGTGAAAGTCTAGGGCATTTTAACCTAATTTTCACACTTGCAGTTCTCAGGGAGGCAGGCATTATTTGAACTGGATTCTGGATTCTGGCCACAGATTCACTTAGATGCAAAGGAGATGCAAGGGTATGATTTTTTTTTCTCCAAGTTTCATAAAATTTTCCTGTGTGAAATGAATGAATGAATAAGTTACTAACTATCTAAAGACACCCTCATCAAGCAGCTTTGACTGGCTGAACCAAGTGTCCTATGGCCTTCATCAAGCTGTGCTCTAGCTGAGGTAAAGAATGACTGTTTTTAAGTGAGAGGATTATGAAGTACCATCTGCAAAGTGCGTCCTCCTGGATATTTTTAACAGGACTAACATAGCTGTCAGGATGTCATGCAATGAATGTCGGATAATTTGTACACTTGATTTTTTTTTTTTATGAAGCTCTCATGCTATTATTATAATGATAAAGGCAGCTTTCTCCTCTAAGTGCATTTGCAGCTTTCTCAATGTACTTACTGAAGTTTCTTTATTTAAAATCTTTGACAATACAAATTTTGTTTAATAATACAAACACTTGAGGAAAGACAGTATATACTGAATAATCAAGGCTTCTGTAGGGAGCTTGATAAGGGTAGCTTTTTCATGTGATTTCTATTATTTGTGTCCTTTGCTCACTGCCTTCACTGGGGTCTTCAGAACTGGGAACAATCTGTTCTTTGTAACACCAGAGAACTTGTTAAATCTTAGGGTCAGATTCTATGCATTCCCCTAATTTTCGCTGGGACTTAATGTGAATTGTTTGAACTCTGTGTCTCAATTCTGTACGACATGAACAACGTTAGCTAGTTCACAGGGAAGTTCATGCAAATGGATTGAAATAGCTGCCGGCATAACAGATGAGTGGACACACAAAGCAGCAGTTGTAAACCAGGTAAAGTTGTAAACCATGACCAACAACTTTTGCCTTTTTTTGTCACCTGTTCTTATGCTGAGCTCTGCACTGTGGTCTTTTCCCTTGGGAAAACTTGGCAATTATTGGATACTTTGTTGTCCAATTCATCTGTTTAAGTTCTGTAAAATTATTCATTTTACTTGCCATGGTTTACTTCCTGTTGTTTCAGCAATTTGGTTGGCTTGGAGGGACCTTCTTTTGTTGAACACAAAAACACATCACTAAAATTTTCTCTGGAATTAACTTCGAGCCATTTCATTTTTTTGTGTACCACGGCATTTTTCCAGGACCATCTGAGTCAACCTTCACTGTCCAGGTGTGGAGCTTAACTGTCCTACACTCTAACTCTTAGCCAGTCCCAGCTCCATATATCTGTCATTGAACAGGTCTGGCTCCTGTTGAGTGCTATGATTAGTCAATTCAACTCACTTATCTACAGGAACTAGACCAGGAAAAGAAAAAAGGAAAGGAAAGGGAAAGGAAATTAGATACTTCTCTGCTGAATTATAATTGAGACGTGCTAACATCAGAGCCACTGACCCAAGAGAGAGGTCCCCAGCAGAAACTGCAGCTGGAGCAAGGCAGAAAGAAGGAAGAGCTGGTGAGGAGGAGCAGGAAGGGAGTACTCCCACCTCCTTTTGACTGGAATGAGCTGTTAGGCTGTTGGCTAGACTCAGTTTGCTATGGCTGATAGTTGGAGGTCTGTTCTCTCCTCCTGCTCGTATACCTCTGCTGTTCACCTTGTGTTGACCTCTTCATTTGATCATATAGAAATGAGATTCAATAAGTAGAACATCAGAAAAATAGAAAACTTTTCAGCAAAAACAAGTAGATATCTTCTTGTCAGTTTGATGAATTGAATCAGCAAGGTGTGAACAGATAAAAAATGTCAGAGGAGCTGTAGCAGAGGAAGAAGCAAAAGAGGGAAAGAAAAAGGGCAGTGGAGGGAAATGCAGTGAGAGTGCAACAGAATTGCACTGCCCCATTCTCCAGTGCTGTCCAGAGAGACCACATCAATGATCCCACATTCCTTCCCCTTTTTTATTTCCTGTATATTTGTGATGTTCCAATTTTTGGAGATTGACTCAAAGATCAGTTTAGGAGCCAAATCAAAACATTCTTGGGATCCTGGAGATATCCTAGGAATTTTTCTGATGACCTTTACTTGGATTCCTCTTCTCATTAGAGGCCATTTCCATCCATCAGTGATGAGGAACTTCCAGTTCTCTATAGTCAGCCTAGGTCTTTCCCTCTCTAGGACCAACTACATCTCTTTGTGCTCAGCTGACCCTTATTTACAGGAGAGGACCTTACATTATCCTTGTCATATGTAAAAGCTTTGGGGTGATGAAACAGACCTCCAAGACCATCCATTTGAAAGGAATTACTAAGGTGAGTGAAGTTTAATCTGTTAATAGAAATTCAGATCACAGCTCAGAATTAATGTCGTTTCTTCTCCTTTCCCAATACTTGCTTCTCATAGTGCATCTTCTATTTACAGTTTACTAGCAAGAGCTGAATTTGGATTTTTAAAGAAATCATACATGCTCATTTAGGAGTGGTGTTTTCTGGTATCAGGCTCACATAAGAAATCTATGGGTCTGCACTGGGATCTCCAGAGGCTTATTACAGTGTCCTGGCCGCTAGGTTGATTTCTCCCTTGACAGCTGTCACGGGTTATCTCTGGATACAAGTCCGTGACAGGGGGGCACAGGCCCCGG